>OX451206.1:13544290-14071163 GCA_949628255.1 Macrophya alboannulata
TCGCACCTCTTTGGGTTATGAACGAAAACGAGCAGGCCCCCAGTATTATTAATGAACGTGCTGATAGGAAGTGTCCATCTCTAAGCGAAGAATCACCTCCCAGACCGGTGCTGTCACGTACACCTTCTATTTCCCTTAGCTAACGCTCTCTATATGCAAATACGTGGTCCAGTCCCTCTTTCCTCGTACCTCAGTCCTCCTTGCCCCTGCCTTCGCGTGTTCGAGCACGCGTCCCAACCTCCGAGTCTATGCGTGTGTGAGCACCTACACGGGTTTAGTTCAGGTCCGTTATAAATAGCGACTTTGATATCCAGTCATGCTATGACGGGGATATATCCACACGTCCACACGTAGCCAACAATTTCTCCATCGTGAGCGTTACTGACCGCTCGGGACTACCCCTTCTTCAACAGAACAACCCCTTGGGTGAGAGGAGATCAAAAATCAAAGGGTTGACGCGTCCTAGCAGGATGATGCCTCGCGTGTTTTGTACATAATTATATCACGGTATTGTAGCTTTTGAAATTGAGATCCACGATTTTGCAATTTGGTATATTGAAATTATTTGGTGTATTTTCGATACGGTCGTCACAGATGAGTTCGGAATGATGAGAAAATTCACGTGTGGGACATTGACCGAATGACAAGAGTAAATAAACGATAATCTACAAAGGCGGAAAGAAGAATTGGGAGATGATTGTTAGCGAGCGGAAGTGTGCGCGTACGAGTCGTATCGCACGCTGAAGCGGCAGAAGCCACAGCAGCTGGGTGGCGCGAGGATGCAATATCGGTGGTGCACCTGTCGCTGCTTTGCACAACACAAACAGAAACAACAGGTTACGACGTTCTCGTAGAACCGATCAGCCGCTACACGTTGTATTTCATGATCGAGGACTAACACGCGAGCCTTAGAACTCGGAAGGAAATTACTCATGAAGTCCAACTGTCGCCGAGGGCACGAAGAAACTAACCACAAAAAGAAAGAAAAGTGGATGTAGAATAAGGGAAGAAAAAAATTTTTTCGCTACTCTCCCATGCATCGAGCCACAAGCTCTTGATTCTTGAAAGTCCGTAGAGATTCTAAATTTTGTGGAAGGTGTTCAGAAAGGAGACTGAGATTAGCGGGCATCCACCAATCCACCAATCAGACTGACAATGGCCATGGGGTTGGGGTGCGAGTAGGTATAGGTGTGAACCGCGGGTTCTATTAGAGGTGCAATAAGTCACAATTAGGTCAACCTGGCGTGGGGTGCGGCAGCGAAAGTCGAGGGTAGGGCCTGTTCGACTGTTGGAATCCACGACGACGTCTACGACAACGTGACACTCAGTCTATACTGATTTAACGTCAGGCTAATTCGAGTCATCCGGAACTATATAGTATATAACGCATAAATAATTACCACTTAGTTCCTTTGTCGTAGCCCCGTAGCAGTACCCTTCCTTTACTTCAGCCTTCCTTCCTCCTTCATTCCGCGATAGTCTTTTGTCCGCTTAAATGGTTACTGCTAGAGATTTATTACCAGCAGTGTTTAGTGAGAATACCGTCGTTGGCACTCCTCGACTCTGTACCATCATTAGAGATCAATAATTTAGAGATATTATACTCACCCTGATAAACGTCGCTGCAGTAGGTTCACCTATCTGCCCTAACAAGTTTTTACTCTATATGGCATTCAGCGTTTCAATATAATCGCGCTTTGTCTTTCGATCAGGTAATTGACGTGATATTTTTACTTTAATTTGACACATTTATCGTCGTTGATCGATCAACGAGATCAAATGTTGGTGATGGGAAAAACGATGGCAAGTGATCGATTGAAACAACGTTTATCTGATGGATGCGGGCGGGAAGGACAGAGAATGAAAAGAGCACATTGAAATATTGGAAAAAGTTGAAAATGAAATAAAGGTAAAAAGTGTATCCAATTTAAAAAAAATTAGCGACTCGGTGGTAACGACAGCGCGTACCTATCCCGCGCGTCGATTTGGGGCTTATAACGTTTTATTAAATTTGATACACCGCCGAGAGGCAATGGACCGTGAAATAATTCTACAGCGATTTCCAATTACGCGTAAATTGATATTTAATGAACCAGGGCTGCCTTTTACTCCAACAAGTGGTTTCGCCTGGCAACATTATTGGCTGAGCTAATAATCTAATATTGGCTATTCATTAATACACGAAGCTCGGTAAATTCAATGAATGGCACAATAGCTTAGCGCTTTTCCGTTACGTTGCGTTTGTCTAAAACGTAAAAGCCACTGGGTAGGCGTTGTTCTCGCAATATCTTAGCGACAGCTATTCGCAACTCATTCGCAACATTTCACTAGGGAGTAACCATTCAATGTCTCTCCATTAAAATATTTATTACGTATTATTACGTTTACTGTTTGATTGTTTACGATCGGCAATAATAAAATAATTATAATTTCACGTCGTAAAGATTTTATGGGAAGATCACGTTCGCACCAACTGCCCCCACAAGTCCTTTCTTCGACTCCTCTAAGATCGCGGCAATGCAATGCAGTGCGTTCCTGCGTAAAACCGGGCCTCGCATCAGCGATATCCATTCGTACACAGAGCTATACTGACCATAAAGATAGTGACCATGGAAATTGCAAAGTGCTAGCAAACGGCTAGAAATTTTTTCTCGAATACGTCCGTCTCTCTTATTGGTTGATCCCTCACCCAGACGCATACCAACGTTTCTTTCAGGTGGTAAGATATTTTCAGAACTTGGATCGAAACCGTTTAGTCGCACCTTGACGGAAAGATATTCTTCTGCAGTGTAGTTTACTCGTTTATCGCTTCCATATTACAGTTTAGTTTGTACCAGCTGTTCTTGCACACAACAGGTGAATCGAGTTTTCACATGATAGCTATACACCTTTGGAGAACGCCGACTATTTCTTTACAGCGAATTAAATTTTAACCTTTGAGTAAATCATCACCTATCGATCTTTGTCTAGAACATTTGAAACTCTGTCCTAGCAAGTGAGGCCAACTTCAAGGCAATAACTGACGAACTCAACTCTGCTGTGGCCCTCTGTCACCGTACATTCCAAGATTTGGCAGTAGGAAGGTTCTATGATACCACTAACGAGTTCAGTATCAGACGAGTCATGCCGTAAAGCGAGATCAATGCACGTCTACAATTTCGAGGATCCGTTATCGAAAGGCCCAGTCTTTAGAATTGTCTTAATAAGGTCTGAGGAGATTTTGGGGGCAGGGTTGTAAAGCAGAGCCTGATGAACGAAAAAATCGAAAGAATATTATAAATCCTAAGTTAACTTTGAGCATGATAAGCAAAACAAAGACGGTGCTTTGTATAGTTGGAGAAAGAGTAAGAGAGACGTTAACTACGAGTCCCCCCTTCAGCTAGGTGTCACTGGAAGATAGCAATGAAAGCGGAAGTACCGGAAGACATGGCAGATAGCTAAAGACATGGGAGCGACTGCAGGATGATGTGAAAACTTTGATATTAGCTGCTCCAGCAATCTGCGCTTTAGCGTTTTACTTTGCTACCAAAAGTGGCTGCGGTCGGAACAGACTTACGACCAAATCAATACCACTCCTTGCGTTTGAGAATGTACGGGTCGTTTTATCTGACCGGCTTACTCAGAATTTCCAGAAAATTTTTCATGTGACATTTCTATATTCCCTTTTCAACTATCTCTCTCTTTATCTCTTTATCTCTTCTCTGTCTATCCGCTTTGCGTAAAAAAAGGTTCCTTTGTGCTCTTATCTCGGAGGCTTTTCTCGTAAGAAGCGTACGGAAAGTTAAGCGTTTATTATTGCTGAGCCAATTCAGCACGAGCTGCAGCTCACCCGTGCCGTTGCGCCGGAAAAAAGGACAAAACTAAACGTAAAGAAGAGAAAAAATAAAGAAAAAGAAAAGAGAGGAAAAAAAAAAGAAGCAAGTCCCACGCGGCTTCTGGTTAAAGAGCCGCGTAGACGTATCATCCTCCCCTCTCTTCTGACAACGTCCTACGGCCTCTAAAGAGTTAACGAACGCTCGCCACTCGCTGAGTCGCGCGCTGATACGAAGACCCGTTGATACGCGAGCGTCTCTACGACTTGACCCACGCGCCAACGCAATTGTACACGGCACGTGTGTATGCACACGAAAAAGGGAAGGGGGATCTAGAAGTAATCAGATGCTAGGAAATGATTGAAGAAATCGAAGATGATGAAGAAAAAGAAGAAAAAAAATTCTCACTGGGAACTGAGAATTTTTTTTAGACATTCAAACCGCATGCTAATGAGTTGAGGTACGGTGGGAATGGAGGTATTGGCGGAGTGTTGGGCTGTGCCCTATCTTGAATAGGTGACGTCATTCTTAGTCAGAGAACCAGAGAACCAGAGAACCAGAGCTGCAGCCGTAACGTCGGCCGACAAACCATCTGACGTCCAGACAGGATATTGTCGCGGCGCTCATTCACTAATTGATCCACTGGTGGTGTTTTATTTTACACCGCTAACCAGTGCCACTCAACTCACTATCCAGTTGAACACTTTTTGCTGGATAAAATACGCAAAGTTGATAATCAAGTTCATAGGTTCTGAAATGACTTTGATTGTTTTATGATCCCATGAGCATCCCCATCGATCAGTCATGATATGTCTTTGCTTTGGGTGTGTGCGGATGTTAATTCCTGATGGTAAATGATAGTAAATCATTGTCAAGTTTGGAGTGCCAGAATACGGGTCATCATTTCCCTAAAGAAACAACGATGAGAACCTTTATCAAAAGCAATGATATTAATTCATAGAGTTCATAATCTATTAGATGCGTTAGTAGTTGGTGCTAACGAGTCTAATGGCAGCCACACGCCATCCAAGTGTCATCTATGTCGACACCCTCACGCCATCGATGATCTCATACGGTCGACTTGACTTGACTTAATTGTTTGTTATCTTTACTGAACGCGTGCTATTGAAATTAATGTTAACCCTCCACATTAACACATGTTCTCTTGTAATACGTGCTTCCGGCGCCTGCATATGATGCGTTTGATGGAATTCATCAACGGATTCAGCCTTTGGTATACGTACTGTACCCACTCTACAAATTGTCTGGCATTTTTTTATATCTTGAGACTGTTTCTTTTTTTTTTTATTGCAATTTTGATCGCGGAAGTTACGCTAGCGTTAGTCTAGGCAATGATGTTTATGAGGAGAACAGTAGTTACAGTTGCACGTGCGGTAAAGGAATACTTTGAAATTATAGGGCAACGGATCTTCGAACAAATAGGAATGCTCTGGCCGAACGAATGCGCGCGGAAGGAATTGCAGCAACGAAATACCGCATCGGTTTCTAATGACTTCTGCGTAAGGCGATATTGCAATTTAGCTTTTTCGCCTTTAGTTAGCCTCTTCTAATTGGCTCAATGTAGCCAAGTGGAAGTTAGTCGACGCACAATAGATGAACAGAGAGGCACGAATGCCGGCATTCTTAGAAGATCGCTTAACTCGACAAAAAACCGAACCTTCCCTCTCTCAGACTCCCTGCTCCCGTATCACGACGAGACGAGACAAACCGACTCCTATATCTAATTGAAAGTTACTTGAAGCAATAGTTAGCACAGAAGGTATAGGTACGGTCTCCGGTATCGGCAAATTCCGAAAAAGGGAGCAAACAGAAAAGACGACGAAGAAGAGTGGGAAAAAATGCGAGGGAAGAAAGATAATAATCGATCATTTTCACAGCTATCGAACGAGGGCTTTAAACGGGTTATCATGAATTTCACAGAGCCGTTGCCGAGCAATCTGTAATAATATTGTTGATAGGGAACACCGACGTACGTTGTATCTGGACCGTGCCAGATCTGTAATAAACTGGGATCAAAATGATCTCTGCATTCTTGGATATTGCAATGGGATCTCAATTCTTGGTCACGCCTTACCTTGCTTCCGTGCTCTGCCGATGGATGGTGAAAAATAAAATCACGTTCGATTTTGAAACTTTAATTTCGCGAGAGGCTCATTCTGCGGTCTGCACCTTATCAGTATTATGCTTCTAGATTTTACCATAGAGTGAAAGCAGCCGGACGTGTCGAACTACCCGTGCATGATTTAATGGCGACTAATAGCCAGGTATTAAATAAATTCATAGAATCAATCTATAGCCATTGTCTATATGCTTTTAAACCTACACCACCAAGAGGCTTCTCTGCACTCTCGAGTCCCTCCCAAATGCCTTGCCGCGAGCCCGCCACAGCCCACCGTGTAATTTGTGATGCCAGCTATTATCCGGGAAAAAAAATCTATCAGAGTTCGCGACTCACCCTGTCTCAAAGGATCTTATGAATGACGATCACGATATTTTCTTTGCGCACAAATTTGTATCTGTGTATTATCTTTTATCCCGTTCCTTCACATTACGTTCCTCACAATTTCTTCAATTTTCAATTTATTACATATATATTTGAAGCCCTATCGATGTTCTGTGATAAATAATAAAATTGTGTCAGAAAAATCATATCTTTGATCTCTGCCCACACGATATCTTAGGAACCGCTTGACCGATCTTGGTCAGCTTTAAACCAGAAATTGTCTAGGCTACCCCCTTCAGAATGACGATCCAGGAACATAATACGTCAACAGGTTCCTAAGATATATAATTAATTGCTCGCTGAATATGATCGATATTCCACAAAAATATTTAATTAGTTGCCAATTACTCGGTACTCAATATATGAGAAATCTAGTTCGTCATTTTAACAACCTTCATACTACTGTAATGTGGTACAAATTTCAGCTCGATCCGATGACTGATACTCGAGAAATCCTGCGCACAGCATATATTCGAATTTTCGTAGAGCGTCACTAACTTTGATGTAGCAGCTGATATTTCTAGTTGAAAAATGATGCACATTTGGGTTGTAGGTAAAGGTTTAAGCTGTCCAATGCAACTGCAGCTTTTGGCTTTAGAATAACAGTATACCTATGCTTGTGTTTGGATTCTGAATTATGAAAAACTTATATCCTTAGATGATTAGAGGAGTATGTGCCTTTTGAACTCTTCAGAGTTTGCAAAGGTTCGGTTGATTTTCATTGAGTTATAAAATTCTCTCCGATTTTGCACGGTTATTTTACTTCATCCGATGCTTACAGCTGATATTCAACCGGCTTTGGATTACAAGGAGGTTATTATACCCACGTGAACGGGCAGAGGTGAAAATAAGGCAGAGTATAGTAGTAAGTCCGAAATTTACACTGAGAAATTCGTAATCTCCGAAAGTTAGGTAGTGCGCGGCGGCTCGTTACACGCGAATTTTTATTACCTCGACAATCACGGTAAAGTGGAGCTTTTTAAATTCCCTAGTTAATTCTGACAATAATTTCGGCGAGAGCATTTCAGCGGACCCGTTTGTCAGGGCAGTTAGCAGCTCCGTGCTCCGTGTGCTCAGACCGTCACGTGGCTCATGGCTCGTGTTATTATTTATTTCTACCGTCAAAAATTCTGCAAGCGGGTAGGTACACCGCCGCACCGCTGCTTTGCGAGATGAAATGGCTGATGGCCGTTCTCACTATTTTATATTTTAATTAACTTGAGTTATTGGAGTCAGTTTCGGGGACAATAGGTGTATAAATATCAACGCTGACCACGTGGGCCGCTCTGACCACAAGTTCGGTTTACTTTAACCCCTTTCCTCCTCCTCCTCCTCCTCCTGCTTCTCCTCTCCCTCCTCCTCCTCCTCTCCACTACGAGTTAACGTACTCGCGGTACCTACTATCCTCTTCGCGTAAACTCGTAAAGCCTTCGCGGAGCTCTAGACGACTGCAGACGTATAGCTGTAGGACTCCGTTACGCGCCAGGTAGAACCGCGGACGTGACCTCCAACATTTTTTGGCGGTTCGCTGTCCTGCAGGGAGTTTGGCGCGTGTGACCTCGTCCATATACCTACTAGCCCGCGGATACTTTCCAACAACTACTAAATTAGGATCCGGTCGAAAGGATGACTCAAAATTAACTGCAATAACTCAAAACTGAAGTTTGAACATCTTTTCATCAAGCATCTAGCGACTTTCACACAGACTCCTATATCAAACCAAATTTATACCCGAGACACTCAGCTACAGTGCGTCATAATCGTTTAAAAAAAGTTTAACAGGTTTTGCTTCAGGATTTATAATCCATGGTTAGCAATTTGAGTAGATTTTTCACGAGGTAGTTTAATTTCCCATTTTGTTTCAGTTATGTGAAAGTAGAAGTTGTTTTCCGGAGTGACGAAGCGACTATGAGAGTTTGGAAATTTTGGTGGCAGGTAGTAAAAGACCGAATACTAGGAACATGGAATAACTTAAAAAACTATTTGAATAAACGTAAGCGGTTTCTATCATCCGGGTTTTTGGTGGTGAGAAAGAAATTTGAAAAAAAAAAAAAAAAGAACATGTGTCATCGCCGATCGCTGCCCATAACAATTAAGATTTCATCAGCAAATCTAGAATCCCTAAGCGTGCGAGGTCTCGATGTCTCTCGCGCGATGGTTATCACCTGGTTAATTATATAACGCTACTAAACCGTGAACCGCGTGTTCTTACTTATGCGGGCGATCGCATATGGCCGTTGACCCGGCGCGGCGGTCATAACGTATTAATTTACCCTCCTTCCCTGAAATAATAATCCAAGGGTCAAGCTATTCGGGCTGCTTGCGCCGACCCTGCAAGGTTCTAAACTTCCTTTCTTTGACTTTGAATCGTAGAAAAAATGGAATAGAAAAAACATAGAAAAGTATTCTACTGGTCGTTGGTGGTACCAGAGATAGACACACGGTCCGATTCTCCAAAACCAATAATGAAACTCGAGCCAATATCTCCGGGGTCGAAAAAGGGTAGTCGGAATCGTGTATACCATGTCTTCAAACCAGACAAGGAGACACACTTAAAAACGAACGGAAAGACAATCCGACTCTAACCGCGTAATGCGATCGTTCAGTTTCTTGGGAAAACATTCTCTCAAAGAACTGTTTGAATTAGACTAACCTTTTTTAAACGATAACTAAGTGAAAGATCGTCTATGTTCACCCACGTATACCTCATCGCTTATACTTATACCATAGGCATTGATAAGACACTTCTAAACTCTGTGAACGCTGCTTACCAGGGATGACAGAGAGTCGAAATGAACATCTCGCGTAATCCGATGCAGTTTTAGTGACCATTATTGATTAGGACTACGTATGTTGATCATTTAATAGGCTGGAGCCGACGATGATAAAAATTTACCGATAGCACTGGCTTGATTAAAATTAGGGAGACCAAGTGCTGACGTTTGTGCATTTTTTTTTTTTTTGATTATATTGGAAAAAGAGAAGACTGGTTGACTTACTCTGCAAAATAGTTAAGAATTTAGTTTCTTTTTTAATCACTTTTGATGTTGGGAGACTAGCCACCAGTAAGACCGTAACTGATCGGTAACAGATTGATAAAGAGAGTGATCAGCCTTGGCGAAGATACGTGCAGAGTTCAGATACATATTGATTGAGAGACGAGGTTGTTGAATGCGATTTCTAGCTATACTTGAAATGGCGTGTAACAAAACCGGGGATATTAGCATGCGGGCGGTTCTAAATTTACGCCACTTGAAACCAGTTAATAACTGGCAATAAGAAACCGTTCACAATTTATGGCGAAATTAAAGTCTCAAAGTGAACACACGAAACACGGAGCGTTTGACATTCCAGCTATTATTGGGACCAGCGAATTCCAACCACTCTGACTCATTCCCGTTCCCGACGGTCCATCCTGCTAATTTTTCCATTTATTCTCCAATTACGCCGGGTTGCAATACACTGGCAATTGGATTTTATTAGTTTAAAAACGTACCGACTCTCAGATACCAAACGCTTCGAACTAAAAGTTGAAATTCGAATAAACAGTGTATTACGCACCAAACGCTCCCATATTCTCAATACCTAAATCTCTCACGAGAAATTCTATTGTTATAACAAAAGTCAACGGAACTCGACGACTGATTTGTCATCGGCGACTGGCGCCGTGAGAAGCCCGCAGAACGTGTAGCAATCGAATCGTTCCTAATTTAAAATGACGTAATCCTCTCCCTCCTCCCCTTCACCTCTGGAGGCAACTGGAATGAGGTAAAAAATTATTTCGCAAAATCCTTTCGTTTCAATCAATACCCATCGAAGCGGCAACAAAAGCCGACAGACCATCCTAAGAATAGACTAGTGGACTCCTAATCGTCGATACTAAAATACAAGAAGAGTTATATCCGACGAAAGCGCGGGCGAGCAAGTGAGTAGGCCGTGGACGCCGAGCGTCGGAGGAGCGAGGGCGGAGGTTGGGACGGCAGGTCCTGAGGTCCGGAGGGCCAGGGGAGTCCGTGTCTCGCTACCACGTCTCTTCGTCGGCCGGCCTTTGATCTTTGCCGCTGCGCACCCGCCTCACTCTATCGACACTTCATACTTCTCCGGGTGATCGCCGCCATAAAACATTATTCCACAGCCTCCAAGTCGGCTCTGCGAGCTATTGTATCCGATATTATTGTTGTAAAGATTGTACAGGTACAGGTAACGGCCTATGCAATTTTATACACACGCATATGTGTATTACAAGCATATTGGTACGCATGTGCGTTTAACTATCCCATCAGTATTCGCAACTCTGTTTGTCGATAACGCCAACATCCATAAAGCTCATCCATAAATCCAGTGTGGAGGTGCTTTCTGCTGGCTGACATGCCTCGGAAGTCAAGATGCATTACAAGAGCAAATGATCCTGTATCATCCCAGCTGAGTGTATCCTTACGATCATCAGTTCAATCAAAAATTACTCGATTAGTCGAGACTTGAAATTAGCTAAGATTTAAGCAGATTTCTACAAAATTTCGCGACTGGGTTCATGGGTAGCATTCAGGACACTGGGTTGAGTATACCTATGGAGAGGAACGCGATAGGGAGAAAGGAATAGTGCAGAACGTTGACTGTGTCATTTTCCGTTTGCGCTTTCAGATTAACGTCAGGTATCATCGTTTCTTAGCAACCTGACGTCGAGTATTCTGCGATACTTAATTGTGCAACGTCATCGGTGAGTAGTTGCAAATATCACGTTTCTGTTTTCCATTCGACTCGTTAACGATGTCGCATTTCTTGATGGTATATAGGTATGTACAAACGGGACTGTTACTGTTTCTAGTATTCACTTTCTGGATTAACACATTCCTAGTCGTTTGAACGTCTTTCGGTTTTTGAGTTGCCGTAGATTGTTCTGGTACATTGCCAACAGCTACAAGGCAATTGGAATATCAAGATGAGACAAGGCCGAGCTATTGTTTGAATAATTTTACCACTGCTTGGCCTCCGGAGTTTCGAAATGACCATCTACATGTAGATATCTTACTATAGGTCTTGGCTATTTATGTTCTCTTTATTGTATATGCGAACGAGGACTACCTGGACATGTTGTTCGACCTCTTTATACGAAAAGTTGGCAAAAGTCACGATATTCTTTGATAGTTTGATTTCACGACGATTTACGAAATTCATTTATTGGCTTGAAAGCTAGCGAAGTGGGTTCAACGAAGAACAATATTTTATCGTTTTTAATAACTAAGCACTGCAGTGCCTTACCCGAACCTATAAATAATACAAGGTATAAAATAAATGTAATTAGTTGTTCAATAGCTGAAGGCTAATGAGAACACGCGCGTGCGGATGTAGAGACAACGCCCCAATTAACATAACGCATTGAGTCGACAGAGTTTTATTTATTTATATTCGTCTCCAGAGACGGTACGGAGTCTTATTTATGGTCTATCAAGTTAATTAATAACGTCGATGCCTCTTGGTGTACTCATACAGGCTAGCGTGCTCGGTGCGAGCTTGCGGTGGCGTGGAAAAAATAATTCAGAACTTAATGAAGAGCATTTATATCCCGTGAACGAACGGTATTAAGGAAGTATTCGTGCACCACGCAAGTTTCCGTTCACGACGTTCCTGCGAGTGTCAACGCGAGAGCTATTTAAAATTACTAAAAAACGTTGCAGCAAATCCAAACATGATATCAAAAATAAAAAAAATAAAATGTTTGAAGGGAGATTTCTCCGAATTTTCGAACCCCGTGTGAATTGTCAAATTCTATTAACCGTCCGTTGACACCTACGTTAAATCGTCAGCTTGTTTGTGGCTAAGGGGACTAATTAAAGTAAGTCAAATGACGCATCAGCTAAGCGGACGAATAGATTTTAGTACGCAGACAGATCACGAAGCTATGATAAATTCCTCAAAGTTGGTTTACCTGATGCAGCAACGGTGTGGATGCACAGATACGAGTATGTCTTAGAACACATCTATAGAACTTGAGACTGAAAACATTGGCGCACACTATCGCGTACTCTTCTTGACGCAGCGACGCACGTGCGCCCGGAGTAGTTGAGCATAAATATTACAAGACGCGGACAAAGATGCCGCCCTCCTCACCATTTGTTTAAATTAAAATTATCCTCGTGTAGTCGTACGCGAGGCCTTTTATTATAATTGTTGATGTCTCACAGTCGTGTTCCCGCGGGTGCTCCAAGTGGTTTATGGTTTATGAGGGATTCACCGAAACCAGGGCCTCCGACAATCTTTTCGACCCGGGGGCACCGCCGCAACCACTACTGACTTTACTTTACTCTATACAATCTCTTTATCCCTTAGGCCAGGCGACTATTTCTTTCTCTTCTAAGCCATCGTCTCGTCTTGTTAGACACTCGAGCTACACCTTTTAGAAACGAGGTAACAATTATTTTCAGGTCTCGAAACTGCTCCGATCAACGGGGAAACCGTTCTCCATCAGTTCTCCACGTCGATGCCTCGCAATCGTCGTTGGCGTCGATTATTCGATTGTTTAATCGTGAAAAAAATTTTATTCGATTTTTAAAACACCAGCGGATAGGCAGAAAAAGTGACAAACAGTATCAATGAACTTCTATAAAGCTATAATGAACAAATTGAATGGCTTCACTGAATTTCTTTTTTTTTCTTCAAAATTTAGTCAGATGAAGGATACATGTATAGGGATTGTTTGAAAGATTTCAGGGCAAAGAGGAGAGCACGCTCATGAAGAGAACCGCTGTAAATCCTAGTCGTTCCACTGCTTCAGTTACGAACGGGTGACGCAGTGCTGTCGATAGGGTCCAGATAGTTATCGGAGTTTGTGGTGATTCGAGCGTGGAATGCATGGTATTCGAGACGACTCTATCCACGCCTTGAAGAAGCCTCTTCTCCTTTGGGCGAGTATCTCTGGTGAGCTGCAGGAGTTGAACGTTCGTTCATCTTTATGTTACCAGATCCTTCGTAAATCTGAACAGCTTTGAGCGTAGCCGCCGAAAATATTAAGTTGCATCGAGAGACTTTATGACAAAACGTAGGACAGTCCCTGGTTTAGAGACCCAGTCCTGTGTGCGGTAGACTCCCAGGGACCAGAGTCCCGGAGACGACGTATCCGCGCATCCCTCATCGCGGTCCACGGATCGCTTCGCGTTTGGGTTCGGTTTCAAGTCCGTGACTTATCGAGCCAATAAAATTTAACGCTCACGGCTTTTTCTTTGCCAGGTTAAAGGATACAGCTAATAAATTGGATTAGGAGCGAACCTGCACCGGGATGGGGGTACACATTGGGAATGAGAGAAGGAAAGAGGGAGATTCAAATAAGAATAAAGAAAATAAGCGAGAGAAAAACCCGCCTGTCCATCGGTTCCTAATTTGTTTCAGAACATGACTCCGGAATCCAACGCGGGGAGAATGTACAAGTAATGATCGTGTTCCTGGTAATCTCCGATCACCACCTTAATGCTTTTTCTTACTAATGATTAGCTCCTACGCTATTAACGAGATAATTACTTCTTACGCATCTCTTCGTGTCTCCTTATCGGAGCCCATACGACGAACGGACCAACCAGTGTTTTCGTATACGCTTTTCGTATCGTTTCAATCGACGAACAAACAAACTTCTCCACCGGTCAAGGATTATCGTCAATTGCAATATGTGAAATGAATAATGAACAATCGTACCTATACCTATGTATATACAGCTATGCTCGTATACACGCTAATTGTCATTCAAGTCTCAATAAATACACGCAACATTTGCCTGGACATTTTTCTTCGATAAGTAATTTAACCGTGATCTTTTCAGTGATCCTAGCGAGACTCATTTATCACGAGAATCACGTACCGAACGAATACCTAGAGGATAGACCAGTGCAGCATTCTGCTAGGCTGTGTGTCCACGCATCATTTTATCAACTTTTGATCTTTTCTTGGTCGGTAAGAGTCCTTCGCCACTTTCGGACGTGATCGGACTAATAGTCGAACATTCTGCCAGGTGTCTGAGGTAAGAGTTGATTACTCACGGTTGACCTGTTGACCAATTTTAAACTGTAAACTCACGATGCAAAAATTCAAGTATCTTCTACTCACGCTGTTTTATTTCTCACAATTTTTATAGTCACACAGAATATTGACGAACCTGAGGCCATGGGTCGGCGTTTTGACGCGGGGCGTTGAAGTATTCGAAGAATTTCATTTCGATCAGTTGATCAATCTGGGAAGTAATCTACGAGCGGTCGACCGGCTGAGAGGAACGACCGTGAACCAACGGTTGCACCGTTAGTCGGTCGTTGACGAGCAACTGTTTGGACATTATGCCCTGCTTCTCTGTAATCTGTCCGATCTAAGGAGTCTTCTAGGGGCGCTGGTCGTGTGGCGATCCATTACACCTAGTCTCACAGTATCTTGGCGCAGCATCGAAGACAAAAGACTTTAAAAAATAACAAAAAATAAAAAACATAAAAAATAAAAAATCCTAAAAGAACGAAAGAAAACGTGACAGTCGTGCCGCGCGATCTCAGGTAAACTCGGAGAGCTGTCGACATTGACTGATTCGCGCTAATCTCGATACGATCGCAGTGTTTAAGGAATTCGCCGATCTATCATCGTCGGTGTGCCGATGCCGCTGTTTTTTTTTTATTCAAATTCAAAAATGGATACAGTTTTATCGAAGCGAGGAAGGACCCTATGCTATGGATTCTTTTTGCAGTGTGGACGAAGGAATGAGGGGCGGTAGAAATATCGACCAGTCAACGTTAATAGATCATTGCGTAAGATGGGATATTACTCTGTAAATTTTTGTAAAAATTATCTATTTGCTTGGATGAAATTGATACGTGACGTTTCTCGTGTCACGGCTTATTACTGGCGTAGAAATGCGAGGTATAAGAGATAGTGGGATAGCGGGAGGGATCGAGAGAGACGGTGAGATTGTGAGAGTTTAGGAGGAGAAGAGCTGGGAGACTGCTAGTCTCGGAGAAGCCAGAGCATTTTGTAAAACAAGGAAAAATGCGAGTCGGCGAAGGCACGACCGCAACATTTTTGTCTTTACAGAATTATGTATTCCGCAGGCCTCCGCCATATCTCTCAAAGCATAACAAGTTCCCTCTGTGCCTCATCCTGCCCTCACTCTTCCCGCCATAACCAAGCTTGACTCTGGAAACCCTCTTTCTCTCTTTCTTTCTCTCTTCTGCAAACTGGATTCATCTTTGTCTTGCTACACGAATCCACGTTCCCTTCCTCTTTTTCTCTGGATCCATCGTTGTACATCGAGATCCCTCATACCCCTCTTTTCACTCATTCTTTCTCTATCTTTCTCGCATGTCTTACCTACATGCCTACCTCTTTTTCACTCCCTCTCTCCCTCTCTCTTTCTCTTTCTCTTTCTCTCTATCTGGTCGAGGGACCTCTTCGTTGCGCGCATAGTTGAGATCCCTAACTGATTTTAGTGGTTTCCCTTTGACTTTTTGACGTTTTACAAGGGCCGACAGCCATTCGGTTACTCCTGTAACCGCGCGCGGTTGCCTCTCCGGGCTGCCAGCTCCATAACTAACCTTGGCCAACCCGAGGAGTCACCGGTATGCACTCTTCAAGAGATCGGGGACAAGTAAAAGCATATCACCGATGGAAACTACCATAAGGATTATTGAAGAGCGTCTGCTACCGTTTTTCGAGAGTTTTATTACTTGTATAAATTTATATCCAAACTGAAACTGAAATGTACAGTAGAAACTGTTCTGCGGGTGTAACTAACTGCGGAGCTGTGGAAGTCTTCAGGCTATAGGTAAACGAATCGTCGTTTTCTTGAATTCACGATCTAGCCGATCGATGAAATCGTTAACAAACGATCGAGGAGGTAATGTTGTCATGAGCAAGTCAAGGGATGCGATTAAATTCTTGGCCGATGGGTAAGTGAAGTACATACATATGGAGAAGTGAACGAAAGAAAGGACCAATAGAGATGGCAATAAAATTTGTTAGCAATGCGCGCAATAATTAAAACTGTAATCTGGTGTTCCAATCCTGGAATCACGGAGTAGTAGATGGGCTTACAGAAACGAGGCCTAACTAATGAAGCAGTCAGGTAATCATAAAGGTAGGCGAGCGCGAGTGAGCAGATGAAGAAATAAAAATATCTTTCATCCGACGACCAGCCTGGTTTATCCGAGTCACCGATCGCGTAGATTCCGAGAACTCGGCGAAACAATATTATAACTCCTGTCTTCTTCCTTCTCGTCCTCGTTTCTGCTCCTCCCGTCGTCCTCCGCTCGTCCTCTCATCCACATACGTAAATAGAAACGCGCTTACACTCCACCGTCATATCAAAGTTCCTCCTTTATATTCACTCCGCGCGTTGTGTGTGGACACAATTATCATGCGGGCTGGTCTCGTGATAGCCGGCGATTGGTTTTGATCTTTACAGTACGATGGCCCAACGATTAACACGAAACGTTCCCCGACCGTGACTAAAATCCAATATTATGTCATGATCTTTTTTACAGTGTATGAAACTTTCAATTGCAGATCATAACCGTATCGGGAATGACGAATGGCCAATGAACGAAAAAGGGCCCGATTAAGGTACCGTTTAGGGAATCTAACAAGTGTCTTTCAATGACTACGATAGCTGTGGGGAATCTAAAACACTTGAACAACCCTTTATTCCCAAAACTCAACATTCCGGGATTTCTAATCATCTGATCAGTATGCATTGCGTGTGTCACGATTAAGCTGGACGATCCCCCTCACATATTCTAAAAAGAGTGACGCCTGTTGTTCGTAAGGATGCCTATCAGCGGTTAAATTACGTAGCCTCCGACTACGACTATATACGACATTTACAGCTGATCGTTATGTAAGTGTTACTCATCTCTGAGGTTTGCTAGTCACTGTATATAGGCATGTGATTATCATTGTAGTAGATTTGTCACAATTTCGAAGTAGTATAATATATAATGTAATAATTATGGGTACCTACATTATGTGAGATAAAATTTTTCAACTAGTATACAAGTCATGTAATTGAAAAGCTATTACACCGGTGTAGACCATGCAATTTTTCATGGTTATAAAGATAATGGACGATAATGAAATGCTACAACAACCTACAATCTTTCATCATTTTCTGAATAATGACCAAGTTAGCAGATATGCTTGTGATAGTTAAAAGTTTAAGAATAATAAATATAAAATCTAGCACGTCTTTGATAACATTATTATTCCCTGACTGTCCCTTATACTCGCTGACTTATGTTAATGTTGCAATTATATCATCCAGATCTACGCCTGTAGTGGCTGCACGAAACGCGAGTCAAGCATCTCATGAAATTTTACTCATCTCAAAAACTGCCACGCGTGATAGAATGCGAACCGTTGTCAGAAAATGGGTATAAGTCCCCGAATTTCTCTTCAAAGTCACGACGCAAGGGTTGAAAAATTTTACCCGAACTCCAACACGATTTATCGATTCATTTATGTATTTATTTCTATTTACTTATTATTACGCAGGAGTCACGGCTATACGTATGATACTTACTGCACGTATATAGGTATACGTATTGTGTATACATATATGTATGTGAAATAGGGTAGATATATGTGGGTACAAAAGCTTGCGAGATGAGAAGAGAAAAAGTATTCAACTTCAACTTGGCTTAATCCGCGAATCGAAGTCGTTATGCATAATTCATAAGAATTTTCACCAAGGATCAAAAGTTTGTGAATTCGCTTTCGCTTTTTAGAATTTATCGCGCGCTATTCAGTATCTCGAAGCTCGCCCGTTGGCCCTTGGCGCGGTCGTGATATACAATACAGACAAGTTTCCTCCGCTCCGAATTTCCACACACATATTGTGTGAACGATTCAACTTTTTATACACGAATCGTCTGGATCGCGTATTGAATGAAGCCGAAAAGAAACCGAAAGTTTTTGTCTAAATGGCTATAAATTCTCAGATAATACGTGCCCCGTTAGGTGGGGAGAGGAGTCGAGACCGCCGAATGAGGAAAAGGTTATTATTAATATTTTAGAATTTATAGGGCGATGGTATTAGACTTGGAGTGGTGGTGTGAACGATGCGATTTATGCTGCTTTAGTTATGGAACATAAATTGATATTACTGGCTGAAAACGTGATACGGGGTTGAAGGCGATGCGGGTGGGTAGATCCAGGGTGTATTCGAAAGGAACGCGAGACGCGGAACCAAAGACTCCATCATCGGTCCAGCCTCCAGCCTCTAGGACCCACGTCCCAGACTCGAAAGACTACTAATTCCTACCAATTTAACTTTCCGATTTTAAATTGATCAACGGATCGAGGATATGGGGGTAGGTTTCAGACACGCGTCATTTTTCCCGTTTCATCGGATCCCTCCAGTACTAGTACTTATGAACCTTGTCTAACGATAGATTATGGCCCATCGCAGGCAGAAGGCCGGTCGAACTTTTAAGCAATATCGGGTATCGAGTGACTTTGTGCTGTCGGTAGATTTGTAACAATCTTGCCTAACCCGAACGAGCGGAATCTAACTTATTGTAACCTATACCTGAGTCTCGAAATCTCGGATCTTACCGCAGGCAAACGGTTTTTAAGTCTCGGGATTTTTCAGGCTCCATCCAAGAGCAGAGTCCCGTTTTCTACAGCAAACTTGAGCATTGAGACGATCGCTATAACTCAAGAGACGCGAGGAGATGCGAGTTGGAGACGCAGTGCGTCACCCATTGTTCCTGCGGGCGTGGCTGACACGCAGGACGCGTAGGACGCGTAGGACGATCTACCTGGACCTGGACCAGACCCAAGCGCAGCAGCTCTTCTCTAATTATGCTAATATTCCCCAAAATGTGTATACGGCACGGTGTTTAGAAGTCGTTGTTTATTTCTAAGTCAAGCCAATTCTGCTCTCGTCTTCGACCAGTGAACTCTCCATTGTTCGAGAAAATAACGAAAGGATCATTCCCACTCCACCAGCGAGGGATCCCATACGTTTCTTCACGTCTTCGAGCCACAGCCTAAATAATATACTCGTACTATACAAATATACTTGAGATCGTTTAAACATAACGCCTGCAACCTAGTCCTGAATCAAGTAGGCTGTAGGCCTTGACGACGTGTTCCTATATAAATATATGCATAATATAAACGTGTATGTGGACGACGCACGGGTTTCAATATTAAGCATCGAATCGACCATTGGATAAGAACTCAATAAGGACTTCGAGCCGCACCCAGCGTTGGAGATGGTAAAATAAATCGGTGACATCCTGGGCGGTTGGTTGGTGATTTGTATGACGGACAGCCGCCTGGGACGGGACGAGAGACATGAAGACGTCACTGAGTCGTCTGCAGGCGGTTGCATCGGCTTCGTTCGGCAGATTCATTTGTCAAGGACTGCCATTGCGCAGGTGGGGGTCCACAAAATAGCCCAGGTACCGATTTCTTATTGTAATTGAGAGATTTGTCATATCGAAAAAAAGAGATTTGTTTCGTGTTCCTTTCTATCCCGAGCTGCGCCTCCCATTCTTGATGATTGAATGATTACGATCAAATCTTCACCGAACAGTTTGATGTTTTCCAAACCTCATCCTCCGCCGATTTAGTCGAAAATCTGTTCGTACTATTATTGCTTAACCATTCGGTAGCGCAGACCTGTCAGTCGGAGGTCTCTGCTGCTGGTTTGGGTGATGGGTCGCGGAACCTCGGAAACTAATTAGAAAATTGTGCAAGACTAGACCCGACATAATTGACAACCCATAAACCCTTGTCTTTGCGTCTGGGTTGCGAGCCATTACCGATTCCTACTTCCATTGTTAACTCATCTACTTTCTACACCTGAATTGTTACGGTTTTTGACCTGACCGGTCTTTCTCGGGCTACCTGCCGTTCACCATTTCGCTATCCACAGGTTTGACTATTCAACTTAAAAATATGGGTTCGACTTTTGGACAGGTACACAAAACTTTCGCCTTATGAAAAATGGCTGGATATATTTTATCTGATTTTAAAAATCGGTTACCTACGTTAGTCCTTTTCTCTCGTATAGTATGTTGTTTTCACTTCATGCTTCACGAGACTTCGATTTCCGATTATACTCAGTGGATTTCATTTTCTTCTCAGTTGTTTCAACAATTTTACAATCTGTCTTATCCTTTCTAGAAATAGAAGTGTTCCACTGCAGATGGTCCAATATCGGTGAAATAATTCGAGTATCGGAACGTTGACAACCACTGGTTTCGCCATGTGATCTAACGATTCGTCCAGCTTGTTAAAACCCGGGCGTGCAGCCCACAAATAACCGAATTGATGTCTACGAAATTCTTGGGTTGTAATAATAATTGAATAAAGAGGCACTTCTGATTTACGATATTCGGGAATTTCTTTTTCTGAAGGCTGGGACTACGGCTCACCTATTGTCGAGGCCAGCGATTATTTATTGGGTTCAGATATCCTTGATTATTATAATTTATGCGCAAACCAAACGTAGGCTGAACTCGAGAATTTCTATTCACGTGCCTATTATTAATAAATTTCAGCCTTGATCGTTAAAGGCGAAGATTAATCAAAGACGACACTCGTAGGAGTTCCTTCGAAGCCTTTGGAAATTATTAGAACTATTTCTTGTCCCGATAAAGCTTTGGGTCCATCCGCGCCAGTTTCGAAACTTTGTTACACTTTTCATAATAAAATCTAATCAGTTTTGAATCATGTTGGTCAATCATTCGATTATCGTTTATAGGCACGAACGTTGGTAGAAAAATAAATATAAAAAAGAAACCATCTCAATCCACAGCCCAATATTCGTCCTAATTTTATGTTCAGCTGATTTTCGTTAGACGCGAATGATATAATTCATTCAGAATTAATGGGCAAAAAAAGTCGTAAATTTCTGCGATGCTTCAACAGTATATTTAGAATTGTACAGAAATCGTTTAACTTTTGTTGTCCATGATTAACGAAATGTCTATTAATTATTATTACTGAATAAGAAACAAATAAAATCATGTGAAATGAAGATGGAGATACAATCTGGTATAATTTATTATCATGATAAATAAATAAAATGAATTATGTGATTGTCAACGATGATTAGCGTGTGCTCGATTCAAGCGCAAGAAAAAAATTGTAAAAAAAGCTATTGATCAGAAACGTCTTGATTGGTCGATTCAAGTTAAGATGCTCATCAATTATTTCAATTCTCTCTTATAGTACGATGGCCTGATCAACTGAATCCATCCCGCAGATCTTTGTAAATGCGTCGTTCAAATAATGAAATTAAAAAAGGATGAGAGACTACGATTGATTGGTATTTTTCTCCGGCGTTTATGAGCGCGGTGTGTGATGCTAAAATCAGCCTCAATCTCTTAGCTGTACCTGTCGCGTGAAAAACCTGCCATTCCAAAATTTTTGTGTCCTCGAAAGTATCGATATCCAAGTTACGAGGTGCGGTGGTATCGCGCGTTGCATCGACACTAATAAATAACAAGCCACGCCACTAAATCCTGGCTTCGCTCCTTATAAATCCTACGTAGGATCCCTGACGGTCCGGGAAGCGTTCTTGGAAGATTTTACTAATTTCTGTTTCGGCCAGGACTCATTCCTCGTCAGGACACAAAGGAATATAAAGAAAGGATCTGTTTTCTGAGCCACGTGCGTTTGGAGTTCAACTTAAAGTTAAAAAGACGCTCGAGTGGAAGTGGAAGTGGGTGCAGTTCGGTAATATATTTCTGGCATCCTTCTTTCCTCCTGCGACCATTCATAATATGCATGCGCTTTTGTTGTCCCGTCTCCGCTGGGACCGTTTTTGTTGGGCCATTAGAGGCCCACGTATCAATTTTTCTCTAAACCACACGGGCGCTGCACCACCACAACTGCAGCGTTTGGATTCATGCTGCACCTCAATCGCGGAGGATATTTCTTACGTCTTCGAAAACTTTAAACATCGTTTACCTATCATGATACGACGGTTTACTGCATTCTCTCTTATATTCGAAGGGTTCATGAACCATTCGTGCGACCCGTACGTGCTTTATACTCAACATGATCTATTTCCCTTTAGTATACACCTATTCGCTTGGATGGCACGCGTCGTTGGGAATATTCATTCGTCTAGCATAGACTTGATGCTGTATTAAATTTCCACGCTTTGAGCTAGTGAAGGTATGTATATGGAAAACCTTCCGCAGACCTTCAATCTTCAACGTTTATCCGAAACGTCTAGAGATGGTAAAGGCGGCGACGAAACTAGCGAGTCTCAGAAGTTCGGCTAAGGGGGTAGATCTTGGCAAGACGAGAGAGAGCGAGATAGGGAGCGAGGAAGACTGGGAGGGTGGATTCTACTGGCTGTATACATAAACTAATTACAATCAATCACCAAGCACACCCATACACACTCGGTAACGCGAGTAAACACGCGAAGGAACGAGCGATCGGGATGCAAGAAAGAGAGAGAGAGATAGTTGGAGCAGTAGAGCGCAAGAGAGACGTGCTCGGTTGTGCACACTCAAGAAGCACCAGCCGGCATGAATTAAAGATCAACCCTTTATATGTGTAGCGTTTCCAGACCGCCAAAGCCACGGTGATCAATAGCAAAAGTCACATTTTCAGCGCGAGTCAATTACTCACGTCCGGAAGAGGAAAAGAAGTCGTTTGAACCGGGCCTACGGTGACTGAGGCATTTCTGAATGTCAGGCTAAGGTGTTCGTCCAAAAACGTTGGACGCGTGTCGTGAGATGCGGCCTTTTTCCATACCAGAAACCATTCAAATCTTTGCTTTTTATATACAGGATTGAGGATTTCTCGCAATATAGAAGAGAACCTCTGCAGTATTTGACGTTTCACTTCTTATTCTTGATCAGTCGATGTATGATTAGAGGGTGGCATTGTGCTTTGAGGAGCAACCCCTCTTCCGATTCCTTGGCTCTAGCGGCGGCAATAATTACAGACATGGTACTATGGGAGAATCTCTTTGACTTTATCGATTGCCCAGAATTAATAATTGCACGGTGTACTATACATACCCCCTCGAGCGACTACAGATCGTTAAGAAATAGTTCGCGAAAGTAGGTATAGCGGTGAGTATCGAATGAGGTTAGTTCGAAAGTGGATCGAATTACGAAAATAATAATGTTACGAAAAAGTCTATCTCACCGATAACTCCTGTACACGAATGCCGCATTATTCTCGTACGGGGAAACGGTGATGGTTAATAAATTAAAAATGAACAACTTTCTAATTATCCCTTCGAGCCTGTACGCGAATTGTATATACCTACCCGCGGGATCCTTGACTAATGGCTCTAATGGGCTGCTCAGAACGGGAAAATGAAAAGTTGAATCGAACCGTTTTGTACGTACGTACGGCACACGTCCATACGCTCAGCGTTAACTTAAGTCGCCAACTCATTGGGATCCTATAGTAACTGCAGTCATCAATTAGCTACTAATCTGTTTTCGAGTCTTTCACGTTCGTTCACCCCAATAACAAACTCTGGCTCACCGTTCCCGAACTCCTACTCCTCATCGTACGCTTCCTCGCGATTTGGAAACACGCAATTCGCAAAGATGCACATTGATGAGAGGACGAAACGAGGGATGGGGATTGGGGGACGAAGAGAAGTTCGCCAAAGGTATTTATGCTTTATTGATGCTCAGCTGAGCATACTGATACCCCACGTCGCCGGCTATAGGTGCCAGCGCAAAAGGCAGAGCAGACATCATTCGCGTGAATGTGCAAGTCTTGAAGGAACGTTGATTGCCACGGTAGGCAGGGGTGAAGACCAAAAGGATTTCTCTCCTTTGGAAATTAAAATATCAGACTGTCGGACAATGAAAAATCTATGCTCGATTTTCGTCGGCACTTCGAAGGGTCAGAATTTAAAGGGAGTGCAATACGTGAGCAGGGATTTTTTTCGTTGTCAATAGGGTCGAAACGATTCTCGATTGAACGAAAACTGATTTCCTAGATAATTTTTTAACAGAGTACGACTCTAGTAGCAGCACATATTTCCTGATGAATATCGTACATGACCGTTACGAGCGATAAACCAAAGATAAGTTCATTACAGCGTAGAGTTTTGACGGAGCGAGACAATCAATGCGCTAATTGAAGTTCCGGGCGTTCACTGCTCTTTCGCGATGAGTATAGATGAGTTTACGAATTTGTTCCTATACCTGCCCGTTATCCTTATATCTCTCGAGTAGAATAACGGTTTGAGACAATAAAATGATACAGGATGTGTTGACTCCGCCTTTTCTCTTCCATCTAAAAATCACTTCCCTGTCGCGATCGTATCATTAAATTCGTCTTGGGCAATCAAACATACTACTAATAAATACTCGCTCGGTTCTGAAACATTAATTAATTGGCGAACTAAATCTGTGCACAATACCTACGTGTGCACGGTACACGCGTGTAATGTTACCTACATTGTGTACTGGCGTGAGAAGTTTCACTGAATGGACGAGCAGGCAGACCGCGATTATTTTACAATGAGTTTCCGTAGCTGGAATTATACCCAATTAAAAATCTTTATTAATTTTTGGAAGGTAATCGCCCTTTACCACGTTTACTGGAATAAATCGTTCAGTATCCTGAGAGATCTCAAGTAGCTAACGGTAAGATTTCAGCCTCGTAACCTTGACCCTCAACGCTGCCAAATGAAAAATAACTGCTTAGACTTTGAGGCTTTTTGCCAGTGCTTAGCCTCAGGATTATCCACAATGCATCTGACCAGAACAATGTTAACATTCAGAATTGATTTGTTGAAATTCTCGATTCGAATGATTCGCATACATTGAGTTTTGTTTCCGTTCACCATTCACCGAGTGCGATGAAAGTTCTTTCTTAGAAATAAATATTTATACCTCACAGCCTGCACGAAACTGTTCCGTTTATACTTGAACATCGCTTTACGTTGATTAATACGTTATTTCCCACGGGTACAGCTTAGCTTACACCGTCTGTCAACCTATGCAGACGAATTTTCCAGTCTGAGTTCACGTTCCTCGCTTCACGCGTAATAAATTCAAACCACCGCCGTCTTGTTGCGTCGCAATTCTCTAGGACAGAGAATGTGACCAGGTGGTGGCGGCGAACGGGCACCAGGATCCTTTCCCTCTTCTGTTCGTATCCCTTTTCATTTTCTTTTCCTTTTCTTCGCGTCCTTTTAATACACCTTTCGTCACGAGAAACTATAAAATCGTTTAAAAAAATCGAACAATACTATCGAATGCCTATCCTCGTCGAGAGAGATACGTATTACATGCAGCTTCAGGGTCCATGAAAAATATGATCTTTCTATTCTGCTTGCCCAAGGGAGCAACGTCGCGCCGTATCAGTCAGTATACCGTGGCCGAGTGGCCAGTGGACGAACGTGAGCGCTCAGTAACGTAATGGACGTCATTAGCCCGTGTAGATTATAAGGCGGCGAACAGTAACGATTACTTCTTGCAGGGCATACCGTGGCACGGCCGCGAAAGTCCAACGCCAACACATCTCGCGATATACCTACCCGGTCGTACCGAGTGCAAATGTTGCAGTCTTCATTGTCAATCACTTTTAACTCGCGGCGAAATATTAACCCATCAAATTTCACCCCTCAGCTAAAGGGAGGAACTGTTCTGCATTCATGTTCGAGAGTCAATTCTAAAGAGTAAGAAAAGTACGAAGTGCAGATTCTTGGAAAGATGTAACTCTAGGAATTTTACTGGGGATAATTCCGCGATTGAAATCGAGTAATAGGTGAGACTTCGATTTAAGACAACGGCACCTGCAGCTGTCTGGAATGAAGTCAAACGAATCAGCGACGCAATGTGAAAAATGTATGCAAACACTGGACGCCGGGGGGAGTGAGAGAAAGTGAGGCATAAAAGAGCGCGGGCTATTTAAAAATCGTAAAACCGATACCAGTGGATTTACGCGGTGCAAAGAGGTTGGTGTGCGTGTGACGCGGGCGCACGCCTGTAAAATCATACAGAGGTGTACACGAGCGTGTGAAATATGGACAGGTAAAGTCAAGGAGTATAGGTGGGTTTGGGTACTGCGGAGGGTTGCATTTAAAGTAATGGCGTTTCAGCGGAGATGCAATAAATTTATCTGCCATAACTTGTTATACGGGGCTTCTCTCGTGTATTTATACACGTGGTGAGGCGGCGGTCGGTGGTCAGTGGTCAGTGGCAAGTGACCACACACAGCTTGCCTTGCTTTAGCCGCTGTACGTACATGCGGGTCTCTAACATAAGAGTGTCAAACTCAAAACGGAGTTTCGCCTCAAGAGTTTATACGGTTACAACCAACTAAGATTTTCCCGAATCGTTAAAAGCGTAATAATTATCTCCACTAGGCGTAATCTTGGCTCTCTTAAAGTCGGGTCATTTCACTCCTGCGCTTCCATATACGACTGATTACGATTGTAATAATAATATGTAAAGCAAAGCATCCCCTGTGATGATTAACAATTGTTACGCGGACTTATGAAATCTTATTTCAGTTAATACCTACACTCATCCTTCAGCGGAGGATCCGCCTCATGAAAATAAATCTTTAATAGCTACGCCGAGGGTACTAGATGCGATACCTTTTTGTTAAGGATCAACGTCGAGACGCTCCTGACTCACGAAGAGCAAAGATTTTCGCTCACTTCAACATATCAGAATAATTCATCACCGAATAGAGATTTGAGCACAGTCTGATAAGTTTTTCAATTCATTTTTCTGCTGCAATTAATCTGATTACCGTCATACTTTATAGTGCTGCATAAATGGCATTTGAATATGGTTTCAATTTAGTACAGATATTATGCATTTTCGACCAACCGAAATCCAAATCTGTTGAATGGATAGATGCATTAAATCCACTATCGAGTATGACGCACCGACATATGATATTTGATTCGCAGCACATTTGCATGGCGTCATTCAATTCGAATATTCGAAGGTCTATATAGGTATGTGAAGTATTTAGTCAGAGCATGACGCATGTAATGCTCTACTGTACTCGATGACTAATGTAGATGTAGCCCTAGGCACCAGGAGTGCGGTTGATTGTTTATTAATTAGCTATCAACCGTTTCACTCATCGGTTGGAAACGCCTCTCGCTCCTGGTGACTGTTCTGAATCTGAAATCTTGACAATAATATCTGGTCCGGAGGTACCAGAGAAATGCTTCATCCGCAGCCTAATGAAGTAATTAATTGCTATTGCGTTACTATAAATTCAACCACGCAATTGTTCCAAGTGTCCCGTAATTCAACCAGTAGTCAGTCATACTAGACTAATAATTACGATTACTATACGACGTCCCGAACATGTGAAGAAAAATTTTCAATTAAAAGTCACGTGGATGCAGCAACCGGTATGGAATAATTATGTACTTGCAGACGATGCAGACGCATAGTTGAACCTACATATTAACACAGTTCAAGAATATCTTAATTAACATTGGCGCTTATTCTCGATCACGTTAAAACGGTGAATCCAGCTATAACTCACGCCACTCATATGTGTATGAATGTACATATTTTGTACACATAGTTAAATAATTCTCTTACCATTTTGCAGCAGCTAATGCGATGTTGGTATAGGTGGTTTTTGCTTGGTAGTAAGTTGGTTTGGCACGACGAATATTCAGACTATTTCAAGTGATAGAGTACGACATGCACTGCACATTACACGCTTTGACAAACAGGAATAAATCAGAATAGCCCGAGCCACATACCCGTTCCGAAAGTCAAGAGTCTGCACTTCACGACCCATTGTCTGTATATGTAAGTTATACGTACGCTGATTTACTGCCTAAACCAATCACACCATCGACAATACCCGATTTATCATAATGTTAAGGGTATAAAATATAGACTCGCGCTTAATCACGGGAATATATAACTGCACCGTTCTGTCACGGGACACGATATACTACTGCGTGATTTTACGATTCTAGAACACAATAACACAGTTGCTGGTTCAGTGTGAAGAAATATTTTGATCCGAATCTTCTTGTCATTACGTCAACTGCCCCGCGTACGTGTGACTGTCACGAGATTGTGTTAGTGTTGTTTGACTCTTATTCACCAACTTGTACAAAGCTTCAGACTTTACTGATTCGGTTATCATCGGCACGATTCGGGTCTTTTAGACGCAAACGATGAAGACGTGGGTCCTTCAGAATTTAGCCAGTCCGTAATAACGTTCATGCGAAAAAGTAAAAGTGCATAAAAAAACGTGCGGTTTTCACTCCACTTTATTACGCCGTGAAGATCAGTGTTGTACCAATTATGATACGGCAACAAGTACCGGTCAAAGGCGAAGTGTAGTTAGGATCCCATTCGGCAATGAACTCAGCATTGGTAAGTGAACATTATTATTATTAACGTCGAGTTCAGAATGACAGACAAATGTGTAATCAACTTTTTTGTCTCTTCACTTAATATCGATATGAATATGAAGATGATTAGTAGATACAACAAATACGTTTTACGGAGTATCAACGTCCGGCAGAAGGTTGATTCTTTGTAGAAACACGTACCGTAAGATTTAATTAAACGCTGGGTAGATGAGCTATGCCACTCGACATGAGGCACATAAATACGCGTTACATGCTGACCTTTCAACAGTTTCTATAATAGAATAAGAGAAAAAAAAGCTCACTGGCACGAGGTGGCGGTTAAAATGCATGAAGTATGACGATTTATTGTGTTATACGAGGTATTTATAAGTTTTGTTAGTAAATTCGACCTCAGTGTACGTGTCGTTAATGCAATAGGTGCATTAAAGTATTGAGTAAAGTTAGTAGCACCTAATTTCTCTAGACTCGTGTCGCGAAAATCAAAGTTCAACTTCTAATCTGGCCAGGCGTAATCATAGCGAACGCCGCTTAACTTGCTAACTTCTGTGACGTGTGCCACGAAGCGAAGGGTAGATGCTGGGGTGTATGTTGAAGGTTGTGGAGGTAAGAAGGTAAGGGAGGTATCAGTATCGCCTGGAGTAGGTTGCGAAGCGTAAACCGTTTATCCCATATTATAATTAGTTAAATTCTTCGGGACGCGGAGGTGTCTTTACGTGTCAGTCAGCCCACTTTGCTTCCAGGCTCGGAGCGCTCCTCCATCCCTTCACCGTGTCGTCATTCCCCCCGTTTCCACGCCCCATGCCAGCCGTACAGACTTTAACTCGTTCGCTAGCTGAAGCTGAGAGATACCTAAGATATTAAACTATCTGAAAATTAGTTAATTCTTGTTTAAAAGTTAGTCAGTTGCCAGAGAAATTATTGACCCGCATGAACCCTCCCGCCATCTAAAATCGCCCGTAGTATATTTCAAATCTTACGTCATGATACAGAAGAGAGGAAATAAATTGATAAATCTCATTTTCTACCTCTTCAATTTCACATACGTCTGTACACATTTGCAACTTGAAATTTTTACTGATATATATATTATACAACGCTTAAACGTTTTTTTTCTTTCTAATATCAATCTCAGCTTTCACATGATTCATATTTTTCATTCTCGCACATATCTCAGGTTTTTATGCTACGTGCATCGAGCCACTCGTACTTTTGCATTCGCATCAATATCATCCTCTTGAGAAATCTATTCTCTGCAGTAGGTAGGTACGCAGATGTTCTCAGAGTATAGCCCACGTATTGAATACTGAAAATCCACTTCGAAATAACGCGATAAATTTGACTAACCTGGACCAAATATTCCCCTTTAGTTACGAGATAGAAGGAAGTGAGATGTATTTGACACGCTGCGTTGCTTTTCTTGACTTATACTCTTGCTCGTTCTTCGAGCCACACGTCCCTTGAAGGCATGTTACAATATTACTTGACTCAGGTTAGATTTTCTCTGATAGCAACACCTGTATCATTATTATTATATCCCATTCTCACATCGTGGACTACATTTCAGTCGTTCAAGAGTTTTCCACCTCAGCATATGATCGAAGCTCACTGTAATTGTTTAAAAATCTGAAACGGGAACGAAAGGCAATAATTAGAACGGCGGACTCTTTTATTTTTTTATTCCTTTGATGCGCATCTGAATAGAGGAAATAGAATAGTCGGTAACACAATTTTCATTTATTGCATTCCAGAAAACAATTTAGCAGTAAAACGAGATGAAGGAATTCAAATTCCGGTTGCGTAACGAATAAACAGTTGTTTGAACTATGTAAAGTACTCGTTTTCATATAGAATAGATTATAGAGCTATGTATGATTTGTGGTAACAATTTCATTCAGCTGCTGAACTCGCGTCAGAACTGTTCTAAATAAACGAATGCTTTAATTAATATGAAATTTGGATTCGATCTAGAGTATTTTTGGGGTCTGCTTAGCTTTCATTACTCCGGGACGATTTCTTAAGTGACAAATTTCGACAAATTTCTATTTTTTCTTTTTTTTTTCACATGAAAGCCAGTCGTAACTCTACTGTAAAATAGGATTCGAGTTCGTTCGAGATTTTCAGGTCGAATAGATGAGAACCTTCATGGATCTTGGTGGTTTTAGATTCTCGTCTAACAGTGCGAAAGCCATCCCTTTCCACAGCCTCCACAATGCCTTCCTCTTATATCTCCACATTTGTGTATGTATTTGTGTGTACGCGTGAGTGAACGAGAGAGTATAAGAAAGAGAGAAAGGGAGAGCAGGTCGCGGCGACAAAGGAATGTTACCTGTTAGGCATATAGACAGGTGACACCGAAAACTATTATCTATTGCCTCATATTTTATCGGGTGGAAATTTTGATTTTTCCTTACGGTGCGGTACAATAAAAATCAACCTCCGGTCCCACGCCGATCACTGGTGGAGCGAGGGTGGATTACTTTCATAAATTTCCCTCCTTCTTCGGCCCTTCCCCACTTTCGGCCTCGCTGCGTCTGATGTCAATCGGAGAAAGCGAATGCGAGAATCAACTCTGAGATTACCTAATTCACCTTTTATTGTTGTCAGTCTTGCCGTGAAATCGGAGCATATACCCATTTTGTCTAGCCGTAAACTTTCGAATCTACGTTATTCGAAAGAAAGTCATTTCCACTCGCTTCTTCGAAGTACCTAATTCATGTAAGTGTATAGCTATACAGTTTGTACTTATTCGTTGTACTGCGAGTATGCGATCATCGGTTCTAATTTATATCCACAGACGCAGATCGATGTTGGTGGCTTTAATACGAACGACGTATCGTTTCAATTCAACCAATATACCAGCAGACGTAATATTTTATCTATATTAGGTATCTTATACGAAGGCGAAGTAGCGCTGAGGACCGCACTCATACTTTTGAAGAAAGCTAGAACTTAGGAGCAAAAGTGAGAAGATCTGCATTTATATACGTTGAGAAAATGTGTCTTTTTTTCATGAGATCTACCCCTTTCGCATCACGGTTTGGTAAGGAATGAAAAGATTCTGACTTTTTCGAATTTTTGGTGTCAGATTCTGTCAGTCGATTCCTGGGATTCCTCGATTTAGCATATTCTCTTCGGGCTGCGTATAAATTAGAATCAATCAAGCAGCTTTTCCAGCTTTCTCCAGATTAGCATCACGTCCGGGAGTTATAATTTGTGGACACCCCCCACTGGGGCGCTGCTCTTGGGAGTCCGGGATCCGACCCCCGCTGCCCAGACGTCACGGCTGCACCCTTGTCAATATTGATACTCCGATGCTCTCGGCCCTTCTTTTCTCTTGCCTTTGCACCCCCGCCGCCACCTTTCTTACCCCCCTTCACCTGCCTGACCGTTACTCTCTATTTTTCTCTATTTCTTTCTCTTCATTCGGGTCTGGCAACTGGAACATCAGGTCGATTTGCTGGGAGAGATCATCTCGAGCTGAACCAAATTAAAACCTGTCGGATGCGTAACATGTGTGATCCACCCGCCTTTGTTGAATTTTGACGTTTCTGATTATATAGCTACCTTTTTTTCTATTTCGTTTTTTTTTCTTTTTACTGTTGTATGAACTTTGTTGAGTTTTCTTTGCATGGGACTACGTGTTCTTGGTTTCCCCTATATATGTATTATAGCTATATATATTATTTACGACTCTTATATAGCTATCGCCGAATAAGGGGCAACGTTCGCATAGCTGGTGACTGAAAGCGTTTCAAAGACTCTCCGGTTTTATCGCATGCCTTAGGGTTAGGAGTTAAATAAAATGAAAATAATAATAGAAGAATAAAGGAATCTTATTTCTTATTTATCTTAATTATCGCCGTAAAATCATTTACTTAGGGTATATATATGTGTATACGAAAAACGCTATAAAACTCGGTAAATTATTGTAAGACATAAAAGCCGCTACCTTTCCGAGGTGAAACCCATCTGATACGAATCAAATGAATTTTAACAAGCGAACACATTAGTCGGTGAAAGAACAACCGATAGCCAGTAATATCCGACGAATATACCGGTGGCTGCAGCAGCTACCTGCTCGGGAAACAAGTCGGTATTCTAATTGGTTTAAATAACCAATAACAAGATTCTCTCCACAAATGCATATTCAATCGAATAGCAAAGAATTTCGAAATCACATCGGGAACTTGTTCGAGTCATAAAAAAACTATATACCTACTGCGGTCAAGTCGATCGTCACTTTAGTAATTCTGCGATTTCCGAACAGGAGTCAAGGTCTGATTACTTTAGAAAATTCCTGGATCAGCTAGACCCTTATTGATATTTAGTCTAGCTCTTGTTAGCCGTTGAGAATCCACCTCGTTCGTTTGGAATGCAACCTTGACAGGTATACCGCCTGTGTTGACTCCTGGGGTCCATCGACGATCGAAGGTCGACCAAATGTTATAGTCTGAAATCGAATGCGTTCATCCGGTATGCGCATTCCGACGAGTCAGACAAAACGAACTCGAAGTAAATACGAACGGACTTGGACTGGCAACTCTTTTATCCTTTCTCGAAGGAGAAGCTACTGAAGGTCTATAGAGTCAGGGCAGTCAGAGGCAGCCAGGGCGTAGCCTGCAGGCCCTGATCATTACTGACATTGTACGCTAATGGATATTTATGAATACACCAATCAACGCTACCACTACTGGGCTTCTATACAATCAGAATCGATTATATAGATTCCGCTACCCAGCTCGCAAAGGATAATTACATTCGTACAAACTATATATAGATATCGAATCGTTATATACGACGATCTTACATGATCCAATAATTTTAGACTGTTGATAGGATTGATGGAGGGCAACGATATACGGCATTCGTCTCCTTCATACTCCTAATTACACGTATTATTGATTATCGCTTATCTATTGAGTGGTTTGAATTAGTGGGGAATGACTACGTCTGTTAGGAATGAAAGAATGCGATTATACGGAAGCTGGATGACAACGAGACAATACCTACGTAGCAACGGGTTGACTGAGATTGCGATAGGTCTGAGAGAGGCTTTGAAAGGCTTCGAAAGGTAGCGAGCGATAGATAGCATACCTATTGGATTACGACAGCACGCGCCGATGCACTGGGATCGAGATAGCGATGGAAACGAGTCGACAGCCGATCGAAGAGAGACCGTCGTCATACGCCTCGTCGAAATACATTTAAGTAGAATATTTAAGAGATTCCATATAAATCCAACCCGTTGAAGAGTTGAGCCCCTGCCAACTGGTTGAATCAATCCTATTACGGGGCGCGTCTATCTTGACACGGATTCACCCGCGCGGAGTATGCCCAGGACTCCGGTTAACGCGAGGGGAGTTTTGAGGAGGACTCCTGTGTCCGGCCCACGTCATCCTGGATCAAGATCAGGATTGGAGTGGAGGACGGCGCGCGATCATCTGGATCTAGTAGCCACTTCGATCTTGTAAACGGTTGCCTTATACCGCAGCTGATAGAATCGCTGTTATCCATTCCGCAGCAGCGCCAGTGACAGCTCAAAACTCGTTTATCACTATAACTGTAGAGTATCGAATAAAACGTTTATACCTATATACAACTGAAGACAACTCCGCAAAGTTTATTCTCAGAAACTTTTCCTGGACCATACGATTTCATTAAAAATATTATTCATTCCCTGAGTTATTATAACCCGTAGAAACTCTCCTCGTATAAGATTCTACCAACTGATTTGCGTCCGATTCATTCGCGGTATGGCCTTCACATTTTATCGGAATGATTAATTATCCGAGATGTCGTCGGGCCATTGCGAAGATCGACGCAGCGTCGCATATGGACGTCATTGCAGCATAAATGGTACCTGATAGAATATTATATCCCACTCTCAATACCAAACAACAACTATACAGGCTTGTTTTGATCGCAGTTTATACTATCGAATCGATCAGGGTCGCGCGGAACATTTCCACTCGATAAATCATAAATCGATAAAAATCACTGAACGTGGGCAGTCCGGATCATGTCAGTGTAAACTTTCGATTCAGGACGTGGCGGAGGCCGATCTAACTAAAAATGAGCTCGGTCGATACCTGGACGAAATTTTTACCGTTGAAATGAATATTTGTATATTAATAACGATAGGGATAGTAGGTAATAACGTAGGCGAGATGATACCCATGAAGGTACGCAAAACAAGCCACTTAAAACATACACCGGCACAGTACAAGCTTTTAAGATTCCGGTAGCCAGTGTTGAACCAATAACGGTGGCGTTAAAATATGGTAATCGGCTCGCGGGATCGGCATATCGACGGCTTGACAAACGATGCGACGCCCTGCCTCGAGCCGAGGACCACCAACGGATTGAACGCGCGCCAGCGTCCGCGCTATCATTTGTTACGTACGTGACTCGAGCCGCGATCCTGTCTGACCGAAAGTCAGGCTCCTGGTGCCTCAGGGTCCGATATCTGAACCTTCAAAGATGAGATAAGTGCCACGTAGTCAGCACTCCCGCATATTTTCTGTCGGTTCAAAGTGACGAAGAAATAGTGCAAGCAAGTGCACCGTCACCTGTACCCCCGTAGTATCAGATTTTGGGGAAAATTCGAAATAGAAGATTTCCCGGAAATTTAAGTGGAAGACAGTTAGTAATGATATCTTTTTAGTTGACGTAGAGACCTGGCGTATGAGTTCATAGGGAACAGGGTTAGTTCCGGACTTCCTCATGCAGTTTCCTTTTCGCTAAGAAAGGTACGGCTCTGATGTCATGACGTGCAGATAACGCCTGCCTTGGTGCTGCCGGGATGAGTAGTCAATTTCCTTTCACTGACACCAGTGACGTCGTCGACGGGAACGGTAAGATCATTTATAACCTCTGCTAATAGATCCTGGGTAGCCTCTGGACCTCAGCCGTTTACAGATTTTCCGTCAACATCAGAATACATCGGTGATGCAGGACCGGTAGAAAACTAATGGCGCTCACACCCCGCATAGCCAATACCTCGCTAACCGAAGGGGGCTAATGCCTCAATTTAACAATCGTCAAGTTTGATAAATTGACGATATCCGAAAAATTTGTCAAAAGTCACTCACACCATGCCACTGCACCGTGTGTTTGGTGGAGTTTAGACGGAAAATGGTGGTAGTGGTCCGAATTCTGTAGGATTAGAATATACAGAAGAACTTAACCGTGGGATTTCGCTTCAATCTCTTATTATATCGATTGACAAAATTATGTCTTCGGAAATTTCAACCAACGCATACGTTCTGATATCTGAAAATGAAAATCTTAACAGATATGAGTTCTCTCAACTAAATTCATAATATGTAATGAAGTTTCAGCGTTTGAGAACCACTGATATTTCCTGCTGTCAAGTGAATAGCTTGCTGCCCGGCATTTGCTTGGCATTGACAGTAGATTGAGAAGATTGAAATCATTGACTCCCCGTCGGCCTCGTTCAACGATCGACGGATATCGAACGTTAAACGTACACGACCTGCATCGCGTGTCACTCAACTGATAAATGTAGTTGTGTGTGTACGAGATATGAGTCTTCTGAATTTGAACTCCGGTTAGACTCTACGTATGTAAAACCCACAATCTGTCAATCGACGAATTGCCGTAGAGCAATGGTATGCGATACGTTTGATAGCATATATCCTGGTGTCGGTATACTATTTGGAATTGGAATGAAATGAAAAAGTTCCTCCACCGCTGTTCAGTCCATAAAATTTCATTCCAAGTAAAAGTAACATAATATATTTGATACTGCAGGCCTGAATGACCTCTGCTTAGCACCGATTGGATCCATTGGCTATCGGTCGTTCGAAGGAAAAGCCTTGATGCTAAAGGCGGTAAAAGGTGTTCCATGTTTGGCAAGATCCGAAGCCTCCGAGGAGAACAAATAGAGCCGCCAAACGTCTTGATTGCCAACGAACGATTGGAGCGAGGCGATTTCCACTTATGAGTAGAAGCAATTTCGAGTGGAAGGAATTTCGGACCACCTAGGGTGACCACCGCCGTGCTGAAGGGGGCTGCGGATGCTGCTGCATGCTGCAGCCACTTCAACTGCTGATCCGACGAACCAGGATTAAAGATTCATCTCGTCGCGCACTCGAGTCGAGTATTGACGGCTTGCAATATAGAAATGAATGAATGGCCAGTGGGCTCCAGAGACCAAACCGTACAATGACTCTGGGTATACCCGAAGTGAATCTCATCGAGAGTTTCGTATACTTTGATTCAATTTATCTGTACACTGGCACCATGTTTCTACATCAAAGAATTTGGATCACTATTTTCCTACTCCATTAACCATTAACGCCGTTTCCCATTTTTCTTGAATCTTGATTTATCTATTTGGACCAGGACTTATGAGCCCAAATTTGAATAAAATTAGGCGGTAAAATGTCGTGATGAGAATAATAGTGCATGAGAACCGCTTCTGTGAGCGGACGTGCCGGGACAGTAGCGTTGGCGGGGTTCAACACTACCGTATGCTTTTACATTGCATACACTTCACTAGCTAGTCACTCCTGTATTGAACACTAATAGCGCTTTATCATCGGCTTGTGACTAGTCCGGTGCTGCGGTCCTAAGCTAACCGGTTGGTAGAGATTGAAAAAAAAAACGTAGCATTAAATCGCCGTTTATTTGGCTTCGTTTTAACCTAATTTGGAAAATTTTACACCTGATTTTGCCCTTTGCTTAACGGCGCTGAACAATGATTCGACAATATTCTTTCACCTAATTTCACCTCGAAGAACGATGGAATGTGAAGATCATCGACCAGACGAAGGGTGAGCTGATCGTAATCATAAGATTTGTCGCTGCCTATTAGGGCAAAAGTGAAAAAGACTTCAATATAAATGTGTACGTAGGTAAGTATGTGAAATAATTATTGGGAGGCTAGTTTCAATATCTCAAAGGCCACACACGAGCAATCCGTTCGGTAGCACGTCTCGAGACTAATAAAGCATCTAATTATAATTCTAGACTGAACGGTAATCGTGGGTAATCGTAGGCCATGACTGCCACCGGCGACAGTGCTGCGTCGGAGCTTTTAACACTTTCACAGGAGTAGCTCTCTTCCTCAGTATTCGTCTAGCTGGGAAGGAGAGCCAGAATTTTAGTCGACATTATTGCTGCGTCACTATTTTGTTTATTCACTGTCACGAACACACTTCTATTCAGCATCCTGCAGATGCAGGAACGGCTACGGGATTTCGAAATAAACTCTACGTATATCTAGCGGCACCAAAAGTTATCGATCAAAAAAATTTACATATTTCTGTGAACTTTGCGATAATTGAGAATCAATTTTTTTTTCATTTGTATTTTACGTTTTCGTTAACGAAACGCTACCCAATTTGTATGAAAATGAAAGTAAAAATTGTCAAACTGTAACTCGATCGTCTCTAAATGTCTTGCCGATAAAGTTGAGCGGAGAAACACGAAGTCAACAAGCTCTTCGGGGTATACAACGTCTTAAGCTTCTCGGGTGCATTGTTGCCGCTAATGGGACGAGGCTCCCGGGTTGCTCACAGCCTAATTATGATTTATAGTCTAGATACCGCAACCGAGCATCGAACACCGACTCGAAGCCCGGAGCCACTGTGTATTGCATTAAGGTTACCTGCTTTGAAAATTGTTCGCGTATCTTATCGTATTTAACTTTGTCTTAGATCGAAACGAAAGTTATTGTCGATAATCTACAGGTACGAAAATTTGTGTAAAAACTAAGCGCAGATAGACGAGAAGTCGAATTACCTTCTATAACGAACGTTAGTTGAATGGTAATTCGTTTAGATCCTTTCTTGTCCGGTACTGTGCCCTGTTTTGAAGGGTCCACGTATGACTAAGCCATAAACATATTACAAAACAGACCAGCAGACCTGATTATGCCCATAAATTTGAGACAATAAGTTATAAATATTGAAATTTGCTGGTCGCCCTGCTCCATCGTTCTTTTGCTCCTTTGAAGGGGGACTCGGGGGTACCTCGCAAGGCAAGGCGTTGAGAACGGCGGCGTATTAGAAGACTAGCTCGCCCACGGTGGCTCTGTTCGTGTTCCTGTCCGTCGTGTAGGGATCATTAGTAGAGGATACATCGTACACGAAATCAAAGAGTAGTGGGCGCGAGGCGCGCACACCGATATATTATGATGCATCAGTCTGCTGCAACGGAGCGAGAACGAAAATGTCTTTGCGCCAAGGGGTTGGGGTCGACTTCCGGTCCTGGACCTCCATTATACTTGGAAGAAGCTCCGTCTGGGTGTGACCGAATCGGTGATGAGTCAAGAGTCAAGACTCGCACGAAGATGACAAAGTTGGTATATAGTCCTCGATTTCTAAAACCATCAACTGCCGAGTTCAAGGAAAGGAAAATAACCGAGGATTAAATCGAGGCAACTGCATGGCTTGACAGTGGTCAAATTTCAGCAAAAGAACGATTCGCTGAGACCCGGCGCACCAATCACTGGAGCAGCTTTTTTGTTCCTTCTTCGTTTTCGTTTATTATAATTTCTTGTTTTTTTCATATTTTATTTTTTTTAATATAATGGCGCGTGGTATAAGTATATTTCTGAAATCCTATCTGATCCTTGAGGCTGATTTATATGCATGATGACGAACGTGCCGGTACTACCAACAACCAGCAACCACAACCAGCACCGAGGCGCACACCAACCGGGTCCTCGTCATATCGGAGACGGTGATCGCCCGGGCCACAGAACAGAAAATAACTGGGTTACACTTAGTTTTATTTGGTAGGACCGTAGAGATATGTTATTGTTCTTGGAATGATTCCAAATAAAGATTTCACCGCCAAGAGGAACCTGAATAATAAAATTCAACGACGGCTTGACTCTAGCCTCCGCTTAACTCGCGTCCCCTTCCTCCCCGTCCGCACACCCCAAGAGGGTTGCTGGCCCGGTAGGGGGTTGTCTGAACTTAACGGACCGTCTTGTTTGAATTTTGGTCTGCCAGTTATCTGTTCCATAGATCCTATACTTTTTCGGAAGCAATTAGACAATCATAAACGAGAATTTCGACGGCTGTCTATGTAATCAACGATCGACCCAATTAAGAAAAAATTTCTAGTGATTGGTATCGAGCACGTGGATCTACGTGCAGGTCCTCTTCGTCTGGAGGGAGAATTTTATGGTCAAGACATATTTCCTTTATTTTTTATTCATTTTTTATTTTATGTTTTTCATGAAGATTACGTGCTCCAGAGGTTTGGTCCAGAATTTGGCCGTTTCGTTGGGCGGACAATGACACGTGATCTGTACGCAGGTATAACCGAGCAGCGACCACACGTGGAAACGATAATTTCATAGCGCGATTTCTAGCCTCCTTACTTCTTCGGCATTAGCCGCGATTATCATATTTTTGGTAAGGATCTGGAGCCATAAATTTGATCTCGTTATCTCGTTTATTGCTGCTGCTGCTTCTGCTGCCGCTATATGTAGCCGCAAGACCCTGAGGACAAGGAACCACGGGACTATAGCCGAGCCCTTCGAGAGCTCGGACCAGTCATCCCAGCGCCAAGGAATGAGTCGTGTGATGTATGCAGCCGTCTTGTTTCTGCGTCTGAGAGTTCACGTGCTGCACTCCGCTTCAAGTTTATATCGCTGTAATCAAATCGCCCGCGATAAATTTACTTTGTACGCGTAGTTATGCACCGTGATCTTTGTCGTGAACGTATATGTACTTTTGCTCGTCAAACTTTTGCCCCGGATCTAAAATTTTATCGACGCTTTCACTCCAGTGCAATATCACTAAATAATAATGATCACATAAATAAGAACTTGAATGGTTTTTTTTTTTGTCTTAAACTTTGTTTCACAGATCGTGAAGCATAAGTTTTCCTAAAAATGATGTCTTTTATTCGAAAAACAGAAAAAGCGGTGCGGAAATAGCCAGTCATTCATATGAGATGGACCTGAAGATAAAATAAATGTACGTTGTACCTGGCTGTTCTATATTGCCGGCTTTCCAGCTGCCCAAGGGATGTAAAGAGGGATATAAAAACAATGTGTAATACCATGGTTCGTAGAACTGAGGGTGGCTGAAGAGAAAGAGGTAAAGAGGGTGAAAAGAGGGAGTACTCGATTCATCAAGGAGTCGACGCCACGTAATTTAAGACTGCTTTTAACTCTTGGGTGTCGCAATTTATGTGAGCTTCTTATAAAAGAATAGCGCTCTGGCACCCTCTATACCTCATCCCACTGCAGTATGTGTTTACTTTTTCTGGCCAATTTGTCACAGATTAGGCGGAGTATAAATTTGTGCTACGCTCGTAGCACAAGCGCGACAATTAATGTTGTGTTCATTGGAGAAAACCGTGAGCGAGCTGGTTTTCATCTGTTTCGAGAAATCAACGACCACGCATTGATTATAAACTTTTTTTTTGTTTTTTTCTTAATTTGTTTTTTTAATTCGAATATAAAACGAAACTGCAGTCGGTTCATCCGTGCAGATTAATTATAAAGTTTTTCTATATTTTTCGTCCGAAACTTCTAAATTGAACTAATTGAAAGATAGTACCTACAGAAAACGTACACTATACCAAGTTAATGAGAAGCAATATCAATGTTGGCTTCACCGAGCGGTATTAAAATGGACAAAGAATATCTATTTTGATACAGTAGCCGTAGCCTTATTGGCTTTCTTTTTCACTGTGTATGGGCTTCTGGTATCAACGATGCGTTCAATTTCACTGGGACCACAACAAGAAACAGTGCTAAGGTCCAATAGGCGTAAAGATTAGCGGAAGCCCAGGGGAAACATCATCAAGGATGAAGAACGACGTTGCTGTGTCCACCTAAGGTTACTAATGATGCCGAGGCTCTGTAGAATACATATGGAGCAAGGCGCCTTCGTCCAGTATGAATTAAAATCGCTCAGCTATAGCCATGACTTGGTTGGCCATACCAACCCCCTTCTCTGCTTCTATGATTAATGGAGAGTTCACACTCAGAATGTACACATAGGATAATTAAGGGAATATATTCTGGCCACTGAGTCTTCGTCGTCGAAGTATCTAACGGGTGTACAAAATGCATTGCGTTCACCGGTAATCTATACCTCCTAATTCGAACTTTCTACGAAATTTCTGCAACATAAAATCAAGACACAAGTATCAGAAATCAAGTTTTTCGATTGCCTCGTCGATTTTTCAATGTATCACTTCTACATATTCACAAATGCCACCCTGTATAGTCCTTTGACGAGAATGCACAGACACTATGCTGCACACACACGCATACGTACGGTTGAGTTTAAGATCTGTCCCATCATCCTTGAAAGCAGGGGTGTTCTAATCATTAATTCAAGGATTAGCGTAAATAAATGATGATTTGATAACGTCCAGACGGAAAGGCCGCCTTGCGCGGCTACCCCGGGTGGGGATCTTCTCTTGATCCGTGCAGGGGTACGACAGGATGTGGATGTGAATGCAGAAAGCTCGTCCTAGGCTACAGATAGACGTTATATGAGGCCCTACAGGTGGATATTCGCTCGTTAATTATATGAATTTCGAGAATTATATCTAATTAATTTTCGGCAAGAATTATTCTCACTAAGGGAACAAATAGTGAAGTATAATTTTAGAGGGTTCGATTCCCTCAGAAGTATCGGATACAATGAATGGGACTTTTCAACAAACGAAAATATCATAGATTCTTTCCAAATTTTTTAGCTCGGTTTTTCAAATTCAGGATATTCGGTACACATGGGAAAGGGACGCGAGTTAAGTACATCTAATGATGTGAAAAGTGTACGTAGGTAATATGAGTCAGTACCTGGGCACGAGAGAGTCGGTGATTGTTGTTACAATTGTGACTGTTGGATGGTAAGCCAGATTTGAAAAATTCTTCCGTATATTGAAGCTTGTTATTTTCAGAGTTTCGAAATAATCCTCGTTGAATGTCTAGTAGCTAACTCCTGCTATCTTGGGTAGTAAAATTGTAACGAATCTGTATATCGCGTTTTGCAGCAGACTTGGAGAAATAACAAATCGAATATGCACTTCGGGGCGTAAAGAGCTTTTGCAAACTCCCTCGCGACGTGAACGAACGTTCTCTCAATAAAAGTGAGAATAAAATCTAGCAATTACGAAGACACACCCGTAGCTCAGTACTTCGTTCTCATATTTCCTAACGAATCAAACTGCTCCCAAGTCCCAAGTGTCAATTTGCCGGAATAGCTGCTGAGCTTTTTTCTCTTCATCTCAATAAAAAGAAAAACTGTTGATATATAATTGTATAATTACTAACCGAGAATAGTAAATAACATCTTGAAAATATCTACTTACAGATACGCGTACCATGTAATGACTGGTTCTCGGATAATAAGATATAAAATGAATTGGCTATAAAATGCGTATCTTCCGATAGAGCGCCATGAAGTTCTTCATGCTATAACCTTATTTTTGCCCCGTATAGAATACACGGTGCTCTTACAGGATCTCGTTGCTACGTGATGTATCAAGTATATATAGGGTTGGTAGTACAGAATTTTTACTATAAGAGACGATGTAATATAAATGCGATAAAGTATTTAAGCCCTGTCGTATTGGACTACTTCCAATAATATTTTACGATCATTTTTTTTAGTTAGTTTTTATCGAGGTTGGTCTGGTTTATAGTTAATATGTTAAATGGGGATGCTATTCGAGGGTCGTCACTTACCTATCCGATACGTAATTTGCGCACCTTTGAGATTCATGAATTTGGATATTTCCTCCGCTGTAATTACTCGGCTGTATATTATATTGAACGTGTGTCGTGTAGTGGACGACAGTGTTGCGTTTACGGCAAAATTTAACGACCAACGTTAGTGGGAATGTAAACACGAATTATGCACTCGTGAAGTTGGATTTACAAGCGTGACGCGTACTTCTTCAAATTTTATTTCATTCCACTTTCGAATTTCGAATGAGAATGAGTTTGAAAGATGTGACGAGTATACTTGGCTCAAGATATGAAAAGACTCGAGTCGCTAACTCAGAGCATGAGATTCAGCCGGGAAAATAAAATCTATAAGAAATCCGTGGAGAATTGCCAAAGGATAGCGGTCTTGCAGGGCAAAAACATGTAGCAAAATTTTTATATACCTACGAAGGTATATATATAAACTTCTCGATTGCCTTCGCTCGCTCGGAAATTGCAACGGTGCCATTTGTCAGCCTCTAAAATAAATCACAATCATTTTTCGTTCCCGGAAATATTTCCAGCTATATCGCATATTGAAAAAGACACAAGCACACACGAAACGTTTTTCTCAATCATGATTTGAGAACGTAATCTTAGCAAATGACGAAAATATTTCAAATATTTTTTCCTTACAAAGTTCGCGATATTCAAGCATACCGCGCAAAGATTCGAGAAAGAGGTAGGGAGAGTGTAAAAAATCTTTGCCAAAGGGCACCGCTAAGGTACCATGTTATATATAGGTATATTCAAGGTAATGTAATTCCAAAGCTGACCGACCACACATGGATCGCCTTAGGGAGGCGGTGAGCTGGGCTGTCGATACGGACACGTGTTGCCCGACGTCCCCCGTTTCTCCCTGCAACTCGTAAACATACAATGCACTCTCACCTACGTGTCACGGTTTACCAATACGCGTGGGTTTCGTATATGAAACATGTGGCACATGCACGCAGAAGTCACGGTGAATTATTGTTGGCAACACCGTTCGCTACATGCCGAACAACAACGCGGGCTAAACGCTTTCGTGACTTTTTTAAAATGTTGCGATTACGTCACACGCAAGCCGCGCTCATTAGGTGCTGCCGATAGTCCTTTGTTTTCGCTAAACTTCTTTGAGAATGAAATATAAGAATTATCCACTGTGACCGGCGTCACTTGGTCATCGTTACATTACCGGTACCAGGAACACCAGCTTTAGTACGAACTTTTTCATTTGTGTATCAAATTCGGAGATATTTCCTTCTTTCTTCGTCCTTTGAGGATCAAATCTGACATGGATGCTAATTTTCTTTCCTCGCATCGTTCTGGAGTCAGAAATGTCGAATAATTAAGACCCTTAGCCGAAGATAACTTGTTTGATGTGGTTGCATGTGACTAAAGTGAAATGCAATGGTCCATGGCCGGCTGTTGAAGAGATAGAATTCTTAAAACAAGAATTGAGAACCTTTTCGTAGAATAAAAAGTATATAGGAAATATATTACACGAATCTGTCACGTGGTTAGAGCTACACAACCCGTGAAGCCCATTGAATTTTGAACGACGACAGAAATGAAAGCATCAATGTAATGCCCGGCCATCTGACTGTCAAAGAACTCCACTTATTTATATTGAAATGCTCTTCTGTTCGTCGTTTGACATGATTGATCGGTTCTGGAAATTGCCTTACGCTTATACGTCTCGCCTTTTAAAAACACTGCGTGTACCTACGCTTCTAGCGAGTTTATACAGAGGACCACGATTATTTTTATAGCAGACTAACTAAAGCTTGGCCTAGCTTGAAATCTCAAACGAATCGGTCATCGACTGTATTTACTCAGGCACACACATGTGCATAAATATGTCGATAAATATATATACATCACATACCTACATATAAACGTATAAATGAATATTTTTGAAGCGGAAATCGCGTCCCACTAGCAACTTCTTCTTGGCTCCAAAGAAGGTCGATTGCCCATCCCTTTCCGGTCGAAAGGTCGAGCTGCACGTAATACGGGGTCGCCATCCGTAGGTATGCAATTTGTGGCTTCTTCGTACCGCAAAGTTGCTTCAAAGAATACCTACGTAGGAAGAACGAAAGAGGTACCAGGGTGGCCCGGAGAGGGTAAGAGTCGCGCGTAATGACGGGACATAAATAACGTTGACATTTATGCGCGCATTGATTTAAGCAAACTAACGATTTCACTTTGACCAAGCGGTCTGTGAGTACTGTATGGAATTGCAGAAGAGAGATACGATTGGCGGAGAAAATCTACTTGGGACAAAACCGAGCACTGTTCTCTATGACGTATTGACGTTTATATTCTCCACCATGATTTAAACGTCTAGAATTATCTCGGCATCTCTGCCTCAGCTGTTGAATATGACAATCACGCCTTCACACGCGACCAACAGACCGCATTGTCTCAACGATCGACTTCTTCGATCTAAGATCTGTGGGCGATGGTCATAAGCGCGGTTTCGATTCGTTCGTCACAATTTTTTTTTTTTTTTTAAATAATAATACCAAAATTCATGAACGTATGCGAGAATGGCAGGTTGATAAGACTACCTATGTATGTAGGTACATACACTTGTATATATAAATGTGTACACTCAGTTAGCTGCAACGTCCGATAAGTCTGAAGGGGCTGAGCTGGAGAGGAGATGACATTGACGCGGTAAGTACCGGCCTTAGAGCCTAGCTTAACTCATCCCTCTGTACGTGATAGTATTTAGTATTCACCTAAGTTGAGTTTGTAGATATAACGAGCCAAAGGATTCAAGACTACAGGTATATACACAGCATATACCTATACCAGCAGGCATTATTCCTTGCTGCTGATGGTTTATCTAATAATAGCAATGAATGAAATTGCCAAAGCAGTGTCAATGGCCAGAAGTACTCTGGCCACGGGGGCGGGGGAGGGGGGGAGGTAAGGTCAGTGCAAGTTTTGCGGCAACGATGGGTATTAATTAATCACTTGGCGAAGCACGTGCGCGTCTACGAGGTGGCGGTATAGAGTCTGAGGCCGTAGCTGTAGGTACTAAGTGTCACGCGAGTAGCCTATACTTAACCGGCATAGAATATTCATACGTTAGGACACGATAAGAATACCCGTACTTACAGTTACCAGAACACTGATTGTGCCATTAGGAATATGGACAGCTCGTGATTATTATGCATCTAGGTCGAGCACAGCCTTAATCAAAGTAGCTCGCAAATGCTAAAATATCGTTTGATATAGTTGCGTGATTATTCATTCGTTTTCTGGAAGGAGGAAATAATTTATGAATCACGCCGGTGCTTAATTACCCGTAATGAAATATAATAACTAGATGGCAAGAGGCATGTGCCATTCGTAATACTCGTTAGTTTGGACGTGGGCATAAACTGGGCATAAACTAACCGTAAACTACGAATAAGCAAAAAGCAATAGATTCGGTTCTATATCTGTTTTCGTTCGTTCGTCGTTTTGTTTACCTTACGCGATAAATGGACGGTGTACGGACTGCAAGAGCAAGCTTCAAAGCCACGGAAGTGCCTTTAAATCAAGTGCTGCTACGAATGCCCGCGGTCCTAAAAGCTATATTTATCGACACTAGTCAATTTTTCAATCCGTTTGGTCTTACTTAGTCTCTCCAACCATCGGAGTACCTAAACTCGAGAACAAACGTAACTCAAGTCAAAAGATCACGCTTCATCCTAGAAAATCACGAGAAAACTAAACCATTATTATAATATCATTGCACACGCGAACGGATTAACGCAGTTTACTCTTGCCTCGGCTCACCTGTGCCTATGATCAGCCAATTACTATGTAACCGAGTCCACCGTATAGACATAATTATATGTATCTACATACGGTGGGATATGTTCGTCTTGCAGTTGTCTAGGATATTCCGATATAATCCAGGTAGCAGGATTAGCTCTCCCGTAATAGAAGCCACGGTGTAACTTTCATCAACCACGTATTAACCGATGGTTTAGAGGCATGGGTGTAATTAATTAATCTCCCAGTAATTATATGTAATCACTGCCGTAGCTCTACGCCGCCTGGATCGCGCATAGTAAGTGTGGCTTAGCCTCGATGATAAATTGCCCGGTCGGCTAACAAGTAACAACCAGGCGTAGGCGTTCGTGACGTCCTCAAGAAAGTGCAACGCTAATCTATTGCTGACGATACCAAAGTTTTTATTATTTCTGTTAGTTCATCTATACGGATCTGATTCAAACTATTGTTATTTCGGATGGAAACTAGTCGGAAATTGGTTAATTTGCACTGCGGTGGTGTTGTATAGAGCCTCGGATAATTTGAACCTCCGAACGGTCTCCGGTGAACCCGTAACAGATCACCATGTCCTTGGCCTCTGCCGGTTGCGCGAGAAGAACAGGACCCGAATAATGCCCTGAATAATGCCCCGTATCTCGTATTCATTTTGATAAATGGACCGTGTTGCATCCTGCCTTGAAACGATCTTACAAAGTCTGTCTTTAGAATCTAGCGGATTAGTCACAAAGCTCCAACGTCTAGAAGTGGTACCAATAACGAAACACGTTTTGTCTCTCTTACCCTCGTTAATCCAGATTATCGAGTCACCGCTTGGTTGTCATTTAAAATCCTGCTGCCCATTGGCTAGTCGTTGAAACTGGATTCGCTAACGTCTGTCTGTACGAGGAATCAACTAAACCATCGGACAAATGAATCAATGATTATGAGAATATAAGCTCATTGTCAACGGACTCTATTGTGGGATCTTTTATAGCTCACCAACCCCTATATACTGTATTTGCTGTTTGGTACTAAAAGCAGTCTACAAATCAGCGATGGGCCGAGTTGGTTTTCACTTCTATTGTATGATTCAGATGTCCATCTGGTATCAAAGTGATCTCGAAAATTCTTTCGGAGTCAGTTACAGGAATCTATAGCCGAATTATGCCAGCATGATGCGGACTCTCTGTGAAGAAGATGATATTTTTGTTCAAAGCACTTATCAAGGTTGAGCAATAAGTGATAACTGCATATATTGTGCGTGGTGTAAGTGCAGCGGGACACAAGCCTCTTTATAGACGGATATCTTCCTTTCCTGAGGCGTTTGATGGTGATGCTTTCTGAGCCAGTTAAATAAACTGCTCTCCGCTCGGACGGTGCCGTCAGTCCGTCGGTCCATACCGAGTTCTGATTTATAGGGGCAAACAGAGAACTGGCTGAAAGAACCTGTACAACGTCATCACGGGCGCGTGCTGCGGCGAATGAGTCGCGATGCTTTTGGCGGGCGTCGGGGATCGCTTTAGGTTCCTGGAAGTGCCTTTGAGATCCGGCACTCCGTCCAGTCCTCGACGAGCGTCGCTCACTCGCTCTGACTACTTCGGTTTTCGTATATAGAGACGCGTGTCCAACGACGCATACCAAAACTTGCAGTACACCAAAGCGCGGTGACGGAGTGCGGTTGGGCGTTTCGGCGTTTGCCAGTACGGAGACCGCGTCTTCGCGATCGCGTGGGGCCCGGCCGCCGCGACCGAGTCCGCACCTGCTCCACAGTTCATCATCCGACTTGTCACCCACGCTACTTTAATGCTCTGTGAACCGTGTTACGCCTTGGACGCTCCTCTCCTGAGGACGCCCCGCTTACGATTCTCGACTCCTCAATTTACTGGTACCATATTGTATGCATGCTAGGCTATGGCAAGACGAGTCAACTTGCAACTTGCGACTGTGTTGTGAGAATATATCTTGCCAAAAAAAATTTTTAGAATGCATTCCACGAACTATAATTAAACCTAATGAATCTTAATGTGTATTATATGTATATGTGCAGACCATTGTTAGGACTGTGGGCATACAGCTGTGACTGTAGTTTCTCTAGGGACAAATATTGCACGTAATATCTGAGCTTTCTGATTTCAAATCTTTTTCACAGATCAAAAATATAACCCCTTGCAATTCCATGGAGACCAACTTGGCGCCGGGTCGACCTCCGACGACGAGAGTCACCGGGGCGGACGCAACTCGCGTGAAGTGCTCGATGGGCCGTGCAGTTGGGTTCAGAGAAGTCGGATGGACCGAGTGAAAGAATAATTATAGTTAGATGCGTAAGAAAGTAAAAGTGCCGAGCGGAAGAGTGGAAAAGCAGAAAAGTAGAAGAGTATAAGAAAAGTGATGCGGAAAGCACAGGAGATAGCAGAGAGAAGAAAATAGGAGAGTGCTTTGATCCTCCCAATGCGTTACGTCGCTCAATGATTTAGGCAGCCCAGACTCCCGCACGTCCTCACGGCCCCAACATCATGTTTAATGTGATTTATTTGCGCTATTAAGCGCAATGAAAAATGGCCAAAATAGATGCAGCTCAGTCTCGTCTTGGCTTGCGCCACTAAACGGGGCCACCGCTTCCCGGAGCACTGCTTGCACGTTCATTTGCACTTCGTACCGTTAATCATACTCGGATGGAAAATCCGCAGAGATAGGTTAAATCCTAATTATACATCTCTTCCTTATTGCCTTTGTTAATGCATATAGGGTACACAAAGTTGGGTCGAAGATCGCTTGCGAAATGCAAATACCGTGAAAATGGATTTTTTCTTGCTGCAATTTTCTCAGCTGCGAGGAAAAGACTCGTCGAGGTTATTCTGCCGGAATCTACACTTGATTCATCTTCGCGGTAAACATTCTGGATTGTATTTCTCCCAGTAGGAAAATGATTGGTATATTTTTCTCCCTCGTTTAGCTTGCTTGGATTCTCTGGGACCCTTTGCTCAGCTCGCATTTCGTTCGATAGCTTTGCCTCACCTTACGGCCGCGACGCATCGGACGTGCCCCGGGCACAATCTTCGTTGGTGATCCTCCAGTCGCGCATTTACAAAGCATCTTCGAAGTTTGGTGCCGGAAATCTCGGGAGAAAATTTATTGCAATTTTCGTAATCACCGTAAATATCAATTATCGTGCAATAAAATATCCATGATTCTCTCTGCTCCGCTCTTTCCACAATAATTATTTATTCACTTGAAATGTTCGCAGCTTTCGCAGAAAAGATTTCTTCAAATCGACAAATTTCACCTCCACGATCTACACCAAAGACCTAAGCGATTCTCTCAACAATATTTATTCCTCATTAGCTCAAAGAAAGCGAAAGAAGATTTTAGAGTTGGTAAACGAGCGTACGGCATCGACTCTTACAGGCCGGCGAAGAAGGCCGAGTACGCGAAAGGTAATGACTGCGGTAATATTGGTGCTGTGTGTGCGGGCGCTCCACTACTAGTAATTGATTGGTCATACCTCCCATACCTCCCGTGCTCAGCTTCGGCCTTCCGTAACCCTTTTGCCAGCGTTTTGTTCCTGTCTCTCGCCTCAGGTTAGGCTTTGCTCTCGGCCCCGACCGTTTCGCAGGACATAGCTGCCTTCGCGTGGTTAGTCACAGTCACCATCCTCTTTTCCCTGCATCTACAGATCCTCAATTCATATCATATTCCATATCATTGTCATCAATTTTTAGTAGTTGGGTACAACACCTGGTAAACGGATTCGATTCCGCAGAGATCAAGTCCTGAATGGAAGTAATACATTTTTAACAATTTTGAAAGAAATATTATATCACCGAAGTGAAAGTTCGCACTGTTCGAAGTATATATCGAGTAAGTCTCTAAACACTCGCCGCAAATGAAACGGTTTCAGATTCGCCGTAAATCTTCACAGTCCACTGTGTACACTAAGAATTACGCGCTGTCTGGATTTAATGAGTGTTACGCTGGATTTTCCACCCCAAAGAAACCGGCGGGTTAAGGCTTGTATTAAAGCAGTCTTCTCTAGTAAAAAACCAAAAAAAAAAAGCGAAAAACTTCGCTCGAGGATTGAGAAATGACTTTATACATGGGTCAAACCGTTCGAAAAATAACTCACGGATATTTGAATAATATTACGAAATTATTGATACTTGCTCTTGTGATATCATATTCAGATGAAAAATATTGCTTGATCAAAGACGCGTGCAGTGATTCTGGACTCGGCTCTACTTCGGGCAAAACAACTCATTACTTCTACTCACACCGATAGTGCACAATAATTATAGAATAAATAAATTACGTCCGTACTAAATGCGCGTAATATATCTACGTCTGCCAAATGTTACCGAGATATGAACATATATCATCTGGTAAGTTATAGTCTTGGCTTTGTAATTGCTGTTACGAATGTATATACGGTTAGCCTGCATGGAACACACATGTGCAAGTAGCTGGGAACGAATGAACTATTTCTCCGGATTTTCTCGTTCTTGAGTACTCTATCATTGTAGTCTCTCGAAAATCGACAATTTCTTTGATTTGAAATGGACCGTTTTTATAAAGCAGAATGAATTCGTTATTACAGAGATAAGCTGTGGCCTTAAACAACTCAGGTAACCAACACCATCAATGTATTTTCTATATCACCACGCAGCTTCGTGGTAAGATAGAAATTCAATCGTTCTGGCAATTATGCCTTGCGGTTGTTATTATGACCCGCCGTCTCTGTATCCTTCTGCGTTAGCCGGTGCTTGGGGGTTGTTCCGCACGCAATATTTTATTGGCTTTGTTTACGACCCATCATGACTTCTTGGCTGATACTTTATTCCACCACTTCGGCATTATTATGGATTTATTCGATGGAGAGCTGAACGAAATATAGGTACTTAATGACAGCTAATCATTGAGACCTCGTCGTCGTTTCTTCATATCCAATCGAATAAGTCATGGCAAATATTCGACGGAAATACAAAATCGCAGCGATCATAATTCTCTTTACTTCGAATGGCAAAGTGTCGGAGCGAAATTCGCGACAGGTTGAGTATCGCTGTGACTAACAGTAGTGCAGTGAGCAATAATAAGTGCAGTCGAGTCATAATGCAACATATAGTTACGCGCGCGGAGTCGGTGAAGATCAAAGGATATCGCGGGATTGTGTTAAGCAAGACGTAGGGTTGGGTTAGGTTAGGTTAGGCCATTGATAGCTCAATAAGATAGCCATTCAACCGGGTTGGGCACACCCCCATCAGGTGAACCCAGAGAGTCTTCGTGCATCCATGCCATTGTGAGGCGTCGATACAAGGTACGAACCTTATAATCACGACTGACCCAGCTCTGCTATGGAAAATGTACACATATCATTACCCACGGGCGACGAGCACGTCAAATAAATATACGGTTTGGCGATGGCTAATTATTTTGTATTGAATTTCGTCCGATCGATCCGAAGGATCCCATAATTCATAGATCGCCACACTGAATTCAGATCGACTTAAATACAGACATGAACAAAAACGCAACCACGTTTGACCATGTGTTTATATCCACGTGATGGAAGATCTGGATCGATATCATCGATTCGTTTTTCGAACAAAACTGAGACAGTATATGATAATTAAAATCCGTTGATGATAGATCTGAAATCTCACCGGAGATCAGGAAGAAATTTTATCCTACTGGTTAAAATCCCGTGCCAAAGGTTGGGACGAACAGCTACTAATCACACCTTGATAATCAAACGCACGATATAAACAGCAACCGTCAGAGATTCAAGCTGGATCCAGGCTTGTCCATCTCTCGGACGTGCAGCACAATGCTTTTACTGCAAGGTGTAAGCAAACGCGCGCAAAGCACTCCCGGCCTCGTGATCTCAGTTCGAATAAATCATCACGGACATCAGAGATATCAGTGACCCGGTAGGCGGTAGTAGCTGCAGGTTCTAGTCGACTCATTTCGTCCAATGGAGGTTTCCTCGGCGATTAATCCTGAAACTGTACCGAAGATGTGTTCAACGTAAGTGTGCGAAGTTGTCTGTCTCAATATCGTAACTCGTCATCCATACCGTCAGATCTCCGTGCGATGATCTTGAAAGAATTTTCCAGCTGCCCTCGAAGGTTTAGGATCTTATCGAATCAGTTTATAAATACTATTCATCATCGTTACTAGTTTAAAGTCCGATATATAGGCAGCAGCTGAAGAACGAGTGTCCGAGCTTCGTTCTTGAGGATGGATTCGCTCGACACGATATACGCTCGCTTTGGCTGGCGGCAACGTGGTGCGATATCGGTGGATAATATCAGACGCTTATCAATCAGCGAAGACAGTAGCATAAGGTCAACATTGTCTTACGCGTCATTCGGACAAACGGCCCATCCTGGATCCATCGAGGTACATCGGAGGCTTTTTCTTGGACCACCGGACCACCCGGGCGAATTCTCTACGTCCAGCTGGAATTGTATTGACAGAGATCAGTGAACGTTCGAACGTTCCGTGTCCATCGATAAACGGACTCCGCATCTCAGCTGACGGACTGAATCGCATGGTCTTTATCGTCGAAGCAAAGAAGGGACGAACCATGAAGCGAGTTTATCTTACGAGGTCTCTTCTGTACGGCGTATACTAGAGATGCAATGTCGTTTTCATCTCGTGTAAATATTTATTTGGGTGAAAAAAAATTCAAGTGGTAACCGGAGGCTTGGATTTGCATCGGAATTGGCCACCCTTTTACGTTTCGTCAATGAGATGGCTCAGGGTAAAGACGGACTCGAAGACGAGTGAACAGCAGCCGGCAGACGCACCGAACATGATGGACAAAAGTTCTTCGTTGGCGGTCAGCAAGAAGTCTCCGTCGCCTCGTGAGGGCTGGGTACACAGTAGCAGAGTTCTCATATAATGCGATATAATCACCGACCATGACTACACAGTATCTGATCCATACACACGCACAAATCACTGACAGGGCCACATTTGAATCCCCGACGACCATTAGTCACTGCCCTGATATTACTTCAATTCAATCAGTGTCTTGCCCGCGTTCAACCCAACCAGAGGTAGCTTCTGCAGGTATGGGTTTAAGAAGCAGTTACGGTTGCCTCCGTTAGCGAACCTTTCCACGTGACCAGGAATACCTTCTGATGAAGATACTTTCCGGTATCTGTGTGAGTTTAGACGAAAAACAAAATGAAAAGAAAAAGTAGAAGAAACAAAAAAAAAAACAAAAATGATTTTTTGAACAGAAAATGCACGAAATGAAGCCGCCTCGTTGTAGGTAACCGTATATAGTTACAGCCGGTTTGTGAGACGCTCACTTTACGGCACCTGATAACTTGGCAGCGCCGTTCATTTTTCAACCAGCAAATTCCAAATTGGTAATCACGCCACGGCGCCAACCTCCCACAGTCGGGGCCAATCTTCCAACTCTCGTTTTCTTTTGCTCAGATTATTTGCCATTCGTTTATGTGTTTGTCCGTAGTGGCATACGAGATGATTGTGTGTAGAGAGCTACACCGCATCCCGAGGTTTGTCTTCGCCATGCGCCGCGACGCTACGTGGTGAGCGAGATGCTTCGCCAACGGCTACCGGGATACGCGCCAGACGTCTGTCTGTCCGGCCATTTGTCTGTACCTCTTATGATAGTCCATTCAACGCAAGTTGGCGAGGAAAGATTAAATCTGCACGATAATCAAAGTGTAGGTTACCCTTCGAAACCAACTTTCCTAATTGTGGGAGTAATTTATAATCTTATTTTTTTTTTTTTTTTTAGAAATTTTGTAAATGATGTTAAATTTATGATTAGAGAAATTGTCTCTACTGCAGTGATTCTTTTTCTGCGGATTTTATCAACAGAAAATTTGATCGTTGCTTCGCCTTTGCTTAGTTTTCGATTTAAATTGATTGGAAGCAATTTATAATTTGGTTGTGGCAAGGGTTTCAACAATTCTGCGTACCATGGTAGCAGTCGCACGATGAAACCAGTAGGAAAATTGCTTCTTAATCGCCAACTCATTGTGAATGAAGAATAAATCCTATGGGAAGGACTAAGAAGGGCCCTAGCCAGCGGATTGTAAGCGGTCAAATGATCAAAATTACAAGGTGTGCCTGATGATGTTCCCCCAGACGTCGCCAGAAATAACTCGACTCTGCAATGCTGATTTTTCTCCGCCATGATTGGTTGAGCAAACATTCTGAAGTTTCCAGACAACTTTTTTTTACAAGTCGTCCTGACGGCCGAATCAAAGTTAATTCACGATTACAGATTTTTTTTTTTTTCACTTCCCATCGTAACTCAATAAAAATAATTATCTCTCTGTGGCTCCAGCGCAGTAAAAAAAAGTAAACTTATTTGAGTGTTAGATTTCAAATAATGACGTACGTACGTATTTTGAGAAAGTTATCATTTTTCAATCGTACGTTTGATGAAAAGACTCAATTCACAGTATATTTTTGCATCAGTTGGACAAAAGCTCTTTTGCTAATTTTATCGCAGCTAGACTGTAATTGTAATGATTCATAGATTAAATGTACATATATTCTTGGAATTATTGTTGTTACGATTCAATTGTCACGATTTGACTAAACGTACGATTCGGTGGCTGTACTACCCAAGTTTAATTCGAGGGTTTTGAACAAACGATATAAATTCGCGCAGAGGCGTGCTCGAGACAGATCCAATACGCTCAGATTAACGCAACATCAAGCGCAAGGAGGCATTACAAAATTAAAATTCAATTATCGTTCCGTCGACAAATCTACGTTAGGAACGCGCCTGAGAGAGAAAATAAGGTGGGCTGTTGGAGGGAGCGAGAGGTAGAGATAAAGAGGGAGAGTTGTTCGGAGTTACTGTGAGATTTTGAGGAGTAAAATTGTAACATTATCTTGAGAGATTATAAAAAGGTTCTTTCGTAGTGAAGTAGAACGTGGAAACAGGAATGACAGCGACAATCTGCGAGTGTCATTCACAATGCAACAAAAGTTGTGCCCAATCATTTTCAATTCACCTTAACCGTCAACTTCGCTCTACTCAGTTTCTCCTCTGGTTTGTCTTTTTCGTGTACTTTTTTCTTATCCTCTTACTTATATACCTCATGTTATTTCATGTTATTTTTATATATTTTTTTTTCTACTCTTATACCAATCCGACGAGCCCAAATCCCGCTTGACAGACAAACAAATATTATAATTCGTATTGTTCTCCTCTCCTTTTAGCCCGTAATTGAATATAACGAAAAGTAAACACGGCATCGAAAACCACCGCGTGGTAACCCAGGACGAGGGGAAATTGGCGGCGGCGGGAAGGGAAAGCCAGGTTAAAGGTTGAGGGGTTAACCACCCACCCATCCACCGATCCGCCCATCCTCTCGTCCGTTCGCCTGCCTGCCTGCCTGCTTGCTTGCCTGACTGCCTGACTGCCTACGTACCACTACCATCACCAACCACCATCTCCTGGTTCCTTCAGTCTTGCAAAGGAATTCTACCGGTTATTGCTTAGCCTTGTTTGCCTGACGCGCCACGACGTTATAGGAATTTGGTAATTAACGTTATTACTCGTTGTAGTGGATCGATTCGCTTCTGCCAATCAGTCGCTGCCCAATTTGCGTGCCGCTGCTTTCAGAGGTAATGGGAAACTGAATGAGATATTGGACCTATTACGGCGGGGTCCATGGATATATATACAGTAGTAGAACCTATACTGATGCGGCCCAGCCCTCGATCCACGAGTGAGGACAAGGAAAGATGTGCGAACAGATCAGAATTTCTCTACCCATTCAACCTACAGGGGTCTCGCGAATTAACTGTCAAACAACGCCGTGAAGGTGTATGTAAAAGTTTTCACTGCTCCCGTGTAATAGTACGTGTACTGAACACATATATCCCGGGTATGAGAGAGCGCAAAAACTAACCACAAAAGAAAACAAAAAAAAAAAAAATCGGAAAAAACAAGAAAAAAGGATGTTCGCAGGGGGTCCAGTCTGGCCTTTAACAGCCTATAAATAACTCTTTGACTCGTACCTAATTGAACCCACCTTACACACCTCACACATACGCCCTCATATTGCTATACGTTGTAAGTAATACAAGTGCTGGTTCTCAAGACAATCGTCTACGCAATGCTTCGTATTGTAAAAAGCATCGTCAGCCATATGGCAAATAGATTATCAAAGTATGAATCAGACCACTGATGTAAGAATTTATGATGTATACCGCAGCACGCAGAAGGTGGATTCGAAATACTTGCATTTTTAATAGTAATTCAGTTAAACTCTTATCAGAATCTTGTCTCTGAAAGAAGCGTTTGAGCACCACTGGTTACGATCTGCATGTTGTACGAGGATCGGGTATGAGAAGGGCAAAAGTGAGGAGAGGAGATGCAGTTTGGTGGTTTTGTATATCGAAGGTTCGCGGATTTTAATCAACCGACTATCCAACGGCGTGGCCCATCTCTGACCATCGGGCCCATCGGGGGCGCCCATTTCGTGAGATGGTGGCGCGACTCTGCGGGGGGTCGACACGTACAACGCTGCGCCTCCGCGGAATCACCAATTTTATGGCCCACCTTTGATGTTTAATGAAGGAATTTTATGATCCAGGATTGTTTTAAAGAATGGCTGTGCTGCTGCGGAGGTGACTGGCCTTCGTAAACCTGCCGATAATTTCGCTTTCGCGTTTCTCTTTTTCTTTCGTATCGTGTATACCTACCTCTACATCACTGAGATGTCCCTACACGTGTGTATATCTCTACACGCACGGTATCTACGCGGTGCATATTGTATATCTGTTAGGCCAGCTTTCCAACGGTACGAAACGCAAAACTCTTACGTTCCCACGGAGACACTGCAAAACCTCGAGTCACTTGCTGATATAAAGTAATTTTCTGTCAAGATTCTCATAACTATTCACAGTCTGTTCAATGCGTTAGCGAGGTATATGTGTTTGATCGATTACTATAGTATATGCTAGTCAAGTTATACAATGTCCACGTTTGATATCGTCTTGGAGTTTTTAGAGCTGGGTAATAATATATTTCGCGAGTTGCTACGCCAGTGTGACGGATATGCGCCGCAGCAGAACGTATTAAGTATCAGCAGCCTCTGAAGCAGCCATCCAACTTGGTGGTTTTGGTTTATTTAAAACAAGACAATTTGTTTGCTCGCTCAATACGCTTAGCAGCGTCAGCAGGTGAGAGGGAGGATCGTGTACCGGTGTACCTTCACGTTCGTATGGTGGTAGTCAATGATAGAGGAAGCAAAGATGGCGTTCACATACTGAATCCTGGTATCTCCGTTCAAGTACGTGAGATACATGAGCATACGATGTTTAAACACGCTTACCTGCACAGAACTGGATACGTAGGCACGCCGGCCCTGCTTTCACGTCTATAGTAGCAAAAGTAGTTACATTATAGGTATATACCTATCCCACGATGCATATTCGAACTACGGTGTACAGCGTTCGCACAACATAAATCCATAACTAATACAAACAGATTAAAATTTAATTTCCCAACTTACGTTGGCGCGCGACCTGCCCTGCACCCACGGTCGACGAGAACAGCAAACTGATTAATTTAAATTTAATTGAAATTTGCGGAAATATTAATTGAAAAGCTATTGAAATTTCTCGCTAATTGGATGAAATATATTACCGTTTCGGAGACCTCTTCGCTCTTCCCTCGGGAGGGACTGCCTACCCGAGTGCCTCAGCTATGTATGCCTCCATAAGTATAGGGGTTGGAATTGTCCTTTCGGCAAATCAATCGGCCGAATCGACAAGACACTTCATCAGTATACCACCCTCGTAGCTGTTCAGGGTTCGGTTGTAACGGATAGAGCTCGAAAGTTGCCAATTATATCTCTCTGCTGCTTTCGATGATAAGGACACCGCGCAGTGTAGATATAACATGCGATTTTCTTTGCTGCCTCTATTTAGCAGCTGTCTACAGGTAAAGTGGTCTTTTAACTTTGGAGCCGATAGGGGTGCCCCCCGTTGGTTGATCCCGGCCTCGGCAAACGACCCCGAACGGGGTGGTGAACTCCTGGTGGTCGACTGGAGGTGGTGATAACCGGGCCCGATCCATCACTGCCCCCTCAGTTCCGCGCAAACTACGCCGTGCGTGAGTCTGGTCAGCCCTGTGCCAGCTTAGCCGACCGCGTAACTAACTAACCTCCAGCGTATCGGAGCAATCAATACCCTCCCTACTTTATACTGAAAGTCCAACGATAAGCGATCGTAACGAAGGTGCTGTCTGCGTGTTATGAAAATCGATGGATAAAACGCAAACGTTTCATTTGCGTTACACCGGGTTTCTCTTACAAATTATTCATTACACTCGACTGGGTAATTAACCGAGCCATTTTTTTTTTTTTTTTTGTTTGGTTTTTTGTTCATACTCTTTTATAAAATTCGCCACAGAGGCCGAACCGACGACTATCGATCGGTTTTAAATCTGCAGCGATGTGTAACTATTGATTACATTTAATTGAAAAGTATGTAACGAAGTGAGCGAAAGGGGGCGAGTTAGTAACCGCTTAAACTCTTCTGAGTGCAGGGTACTATACCTATAATAATACGAATTTTGGTATTTGGCGTGGGAAATAATTTTCATGCGGGCTAAAGGTGCGTGGGTTAGAAGATATCGCATCGATTACGGTACTGCTTTTCTTTATGGTTTGGTGGGTCGGGGGGGTAAGGTCTTTACCGAGTAAAGTTATAGCTGGATATTGTGTTATTAGCATATCAGATAAGTAACCGAGCTAAAACCTCGCGACCTTTAAATTCAAATCCACCTCTTAATATTATGCTAAAGGTGAGAAAACACCCTTCGATATTAAAAGTTGCGTGGCGTCAAGATATTATGGCAATCTCTCCGCCTCCAACTTCTTTCCTGCCCACCCGCCGCTCCACACACACCTCGAACCCACCCGCCAACTGTTTATACTTTATTCGCGCTAGCGGCTGTAATTCAACCAGCTTGTGTGTACGATTTGTGTCGTTTGCCTACATTTGCACATTTTACACTCACACCAGTCAAGCCGAGGGATATTGCTTGGATTTGTCAGGCGCGATACCGTAGCGCCTGTAACACACGGGGTGTTCCTAAAGTTCACGCTTGATTCTACCTTTTGTTTCGCCCACATTTGCCACAACGGGAAAAACAAACGATTGCCCAAAAGAGAAGAAAAAAAAAAGTACGCCTTCAAATCGAGGTGGTCAATGCCATAAAATTTCACGCCGAATAATAATCAATTATCGATTAAGGATTCGATTGAACTCCCAAGGCGACGTAATCACGATCGATACTCTCAGGCTGACAAGAAATCGTATTTGATATTTTTTATCTTCGTTTCCGTTCCTCAAAATTTATTATACTTAAGCAGTGTGATCCCTTTGGGAATTTTTTTTCAGCTTTGTAAATGCCTTTTTCCTAAAATCTGAAACTAAAATTATGTATCGAGTAATGGATCTTCCTTCTTTGATTTTAATCACGATTCGCCAATTATAAATTTCTGATTTTCCGCCTCACGTTTATTGTGGGTCGTACTGGTGGCCATATTCAAGCTTGTAATTAAAAGTAACATGAGAACCGTCCGGCGATAAGGGCTTCTAAGGAGGTGACCTATAAGAAAAATCGACGTGCCTACTGCCCACCCGGGGGTCTTACCTCCCTCGCCTGCCTTCCCTTCTCTGTCTACAACCGCGTTGCGTGCCACCTCGCTAATCTCAAACAATGTTTATGCACTGCAACTGTACGCCACCGGACTAAGATCGTTTTTAGCGAAGGCTTGAAGCAAACAAGTGCTTAATTTAACTTGTTCACACGAAAGTTGCGCGGTATTTTTTTCCTTAAAAAAAAGTACTATTTCTATTTCAATGATCACGGTGCACTTTTACCTGTGAAATAAACGCGTATACTTCTGTCCGGGTAGTATACCGCCTTGGTGAACTTGAGGATAATTATGATTCCACTCATAAAGTAATGACTGTGCAGAATGCGAAGTAATATCTCGACTAATTAAATTAAAGATAAGTGGTAATGGAATTCTCGTAAGTCCGATTGACTCGCCTGCTTATATACGCGTGAGGTGGTAATATTTTATATATATTTTTAGTAAACCAGTCAATTCATTTGAATGTCTTGCGGTTCAAAGTTTGTTAATTACAGCGCACGAGTGTATCGCGGATACTTCAACATTTTGCTATTCACATTGATTTATATCGGTCATTTCACCGGTTGTATATACGAACGTATTATATACCTATATACGTATGAAACTATTATTTATGGGGGCTTATTTGTATGCGACGACGAATAATTAAAAATCCTTCGGGTCAAGGTCTCGTTCGAACGGCGCAAGGTGAAACTCTATACACTTTGGCCGATATAAAAATGAACCAAAGAAAAAAGTTCGGGCCAATTAGCCGATCGTAGCTCCCTCTGCGACCCCGTGTAATTGCGGCCTCCCTGTGGTGGAGGCCCAGCTGCACCATCGTCGACTGAGAATATTTGCTTTCTTTCGCTAATTTATAACACTGCGGAAAAATAAAAAAAAAGAGGATGCTTTTTCTTTTCCGCTTTTTTTTTTCATTTTTACCGAGGTTGAAAAGGGAAAGGGTTTGGCTCTTCCACCCGCGACTGTAAGAGATCTGGAAAAATTGTGGATCGTTAAAGACTGGATTAAAGTAGGGTATTTTTTTTTCGAAACAACCTCGTGCAATGCGGGGGAGCATCTGTGCTCTGCACGGCGCTTATTGTTTCGGTATAGGTATTTACCCCGAGTAACTTTATGGAATTTATTGTATATTATATTTAGAAATACGAGAAGATATATTTTCTATCTAAATGAAAAAACGAACGGTGCAGTAAGCTTCTTCTATACGTTTAAACTGCGCAAAGGCCAATTAAACGAAAGATACGACCTCGAGTACGTTTCAATGTTTTGCGATAGCGTTAACTTTACGACCTAGTCTCGAAGGACTATATTATGGTAATCGTCAAGGGTAACCCACCGGTTCTAAGTATATCAACGAGCATTATCACGCCAAAAAGGTATCCTTTGAACGATAAACGGTCTCGGTCCAGCCAAAAATCACCCTTTCATACAGACAGAATGCACCTACTTCATCCCTAAAGAAAGAATATGATTTTTTTTCCCCCTGACTGAATTGATTCGTGCAAAAAAATCATCACGATATTAGATAAATCTCAAACCAAGTCCTTTGATTAGTTTTTAAATGGTAATTGTCGGTTATCAACGCGGCATCGTAACGAGTTCGAAGATAATGCTGCCCTACCGGTCTTGGCGAAGGAACAATGATCGATGTAGCTCGTGTTTTGGTTACCCCACCATCTCGCCAACATCGTCGACTCCCTTGTTCACCCCTATCGCCCCTTGGGGTTGATTGTTTTGTCGACCGGACGGCACGCGAAGAGCCTTAATAATCTGACCCTGGGGTAGTCGAATCCGGTAGTCTGTTGCCCTCCGTTGAAAATTTTCTAAATAAATTTCTTGTCAATCAATAGAAGCTATTTTTTTATTCATTCAGAGAAACAGACATTTTTTTCTTTCATTAAGTAAAACGAATATTTGAACGTATTTGACTATACGTATACGTATATACTCACTCTGCAAGATATATAATGAATCTCAACCAGTTTCCACGCAATTCAATTTCTCGCGGATGCTATATACGACCCACTCTTCGTAATGAGAATAAACCGCGATATCCCCATATCGTATGGCCAATAGGGCCAATATAAGCGTACGTTTTATATGGACACGTTGTTGTCTATATATAATATGTTGTATAAATTTATATATGTACGACGGGTACCAAGTCGTTCGTATAATTTACGTTCGACGATGTAGATTTCATTTCAGAGTTCACGACATCGGGACGATCCGGTCTGCTCTTTTACTCGGCTATATATTGATAGTCGTTCACGGTTCTTCCTTCGGGGTCATACTACCACACGTATGTATCTACTCGGATAAAACTGATCACCGCGGTATAGCTATAATGTACGATTATTATACATTATATATAATCATACATATATTCGCAACGTTGATATACAATTCAGAATGCCTAGATACTTGTCGTTTCCCTGACTACTAATGGACCCGTCAAGTCTGCCTAATTATTGCGAAATTAAATATGAAAAATGCATGTAACAAAGGGTTCTATAAAGCAATACTACAGATCTCATCCAGAGGTATTAAAGATTGAAATCTTCCTTTCGAGGCCTTCGAATGGCTGGAGTTTATGTCCGGCGTTGGGTAGAGTTTGACCCCAGCTGAACTCAAGACCGCGACTCGGAGCCAATGGCAAGATTTACAATGCCGTAATTACCTCAAGGTGTAGCGCGAAGGTGAGGAGGAAGCGGTAAGGCTTGGGAAGTAAAGAGATAGAGAGGTAAGGGAGGGCGAGAGGATGAACGAGGGAAGGGGTAAGCGAATGATTTTACAGGGTTCGCGATTTATTTTATTGAATGTTAAATTTCATGTACGCAGTAAGCTTTGGAGCGGCGAGAATTTATCCTTCGGCATTTAATTAATTCACGGTGTGCGATAAATTTTCTGTAATGTATTTGATTAAAGGATAATGCTTCCAGGAGAGAGGCGAATCCTCCTCTCTGTTCTCTCCCGGGGCCCAGGAACTAGTCAGACCCGTTTCAATATCAGCGACACACTGCTATCTTGATCAATTATCTCCCAAACCCGTGGTTGCACTAAATTCACCCTGAGAAACAATCTTCAACAATAGATTCGCCCACGTAAACGATGTCCAACTCGTGATCGTCGCTTAGCTACAAAATATATAACATCACTTATGGTATATATGTATAAACATGTCTTCGTTATCCAAAAACTGGCAAAAAATTTGTTTAAAATTATAATGATCCGAGAACAGAATGGAACAGATGGATAAAAACAAAAAATAACGAGGGAGTAAATTAATGCTGTGAAAAAGAGTATTTGATGAGAGAAAAAAAAAGACAAAAAAAAAATCACATAATCATATCTCTTCGCGGTGTCTAGACCGCATTGAACCCATTCGTGCATAGATCAGTGAGCTAGCGAATGTGTAATATTTGCCTTAGCTCAATCCACACTGGTTCCTAATTACTTACAGGCTGGCTTCTACAGGGTTGGGTATATGTTATCCATAAGTGCTAGCGTACATGTAAATACATAAACGTACGTAGTACTACACTTGCATATGATGGATACGTGTGTCTTATTATATATATAACTCACACACTATATATGTACAAGTTCGCGTTTCAGCCGGGTCTGCCACTCCTAAAATTCATCAACTATTCAATTCTAATTTCCTTTCCTCGGGGAGCTTACATTTCGCACACATCTCCATTCTCAACTCTTCGCTCACAGACGTTTTTCCCCATTGTTAACTGCAAAACAAAATTAATCTCGTCTCGAATATACCACCAAAATGAAACGAGAAATTGTCAATAATATAGCATAGGCCAATTTACTGATGGAGAAATTCTAAGCTTGTACAAATTGCTCCAAGAATTTTTGAAAATCAGATGAAATTATCTGTCCGAAATAGGTGTATGTTCCAAACTGTTACCCGTAGTCTATTACCTTACGTTAACTTCAGAATCCGTCTGCAATCTCGTAATCCCTTTTTCACCCGTCGCACTGACCTCAGCTTCGCTAGGATGAGGTTCATTTAGTGCTTTTAGAGATACTCGATAAAATGGGAGGACGGTGAATCCTTGGGCCAGCCAAGTGAACGAGAGGGTCGTACTGCGGGCCAGTTGAGGGGTCGGAGGGTGAGTAAATTGGGTTAGCAGACACTCTGAGTTCGACAGTTGGACAGTTGTAACCGCACCTCGCCGTCCTCTTACGATTAGGGAACGTCTGGTGCAATAATTGAATCACGCATCGCGATTAGAAGAAGTGTGTAAAGCTGATTGACAAAATTTCTACTGATGAGTATATTCGTGAAAATACTTATCAATTTTTGACTGTTTCATAGGCAATGAAAAAAAATTAAAAAATACGATCGAAAAATGTTGTTAAACTTCTCTAATACCGTGGACTGAACTTCCGGGAACTTTCTTACGATTATGATAATCGTTAAAGCCGAGGCTATCGTGCTAAATAAATTCAAGCCCTATTCGTATATCTTTGGCCATAAGTCATCAGGTAGCATAAAGAAAACTCCACGGAAAAATAACATTAGTTTTCACACGTACGGATACCATGCAAGGCCTTCCAACGATCTTGATTAAGACCTGCACAATTTGTAAGTCAACTCCAAGACTTAACGGTGGGGTACAGCCCATTTCATATATGTACGGCTGATATATATTACGTAAGATTAACCGTGCCCAACACCGAGCGTCCAGCAACGCTCGACCATAAACGTCAGCGTTAAAAATTCGTTAAAAATTAGGGGTGCATTACGTTGCGGGAATAAATTCCGATCAACTTATGAGACTCTGCAGTAAAAATTTATTCAAATTAAATTATGAAGGTAGCATGGACAACTTCCGCGTATCAGCTCTTCAGTCCTAGATATCGTTTCGGAGCTTATCATAAAAAACGAATGCAAAACTAACATAATTCTTGTGAAATGGTCTGGTTGAAGTTGCCGCTTCCATCGACGAATTACCCTCGGTTAAAGTCGTACTTATACCTTGCACCATGGCGTGTTTCTTCGCCCGTTGATTACCAACGGGTTTTAGTGACGCAGGCTTCTCGATGAGCACAGAAACTCAAGAACATGTTCAGCGTGAACCAAAAGATCGATTGCATTTATCGGGATATTTATATGGAAATAGGTGAGAGGTCAGATATCGAACAAGCCGTAAGTAATTGTATGAGGTATCTAGAGCGGGTATTTGTTTTCTATCTAAACCGACGAATGTCCCAGTGGCAAGTCGATGTGACCCGCTGTCCGTCCGGGTAAAACAATTAGTAGAAAATTCCAATACAGAGCTTCTCCAACGTACGTCGGGGTCGGAATCAAATTAAAACACAGGCAACGACCGGAGGCTGGCCACCTGGAGCGTGCCACGACGGTCTCGGACGTTCCTGGTCTCGACATCGAGTGATTGGTTCTACCAAAGATACGTTCCTGCCTAGTTCCAGCTTCGCCAGTCTCTTGTGAATCCAGTTTGATTATAGAGAGATCTTCGAGTTGTTGAGAAACATCGTTTCGTAATCTACCAAGATTGAGTATAGGTATAATTAATTATTTACATTTAAAATTGTGCGGCATTGCACTTGATCTTCGTGGCTAGTTAATCGACGAAACACAGACGAGATACGTTTATCTCTACTCTCCCGTTCTCTCTAAAGTCTGACACTCTTTAATCCTGGTTACACATAATGGCTTTTGGGTAGGAGACAGTGCAGGCAATAGAGGAAAAAAGATTGGGTTCCATTTACTTTTCCTATTCCCTCGATAATAACCCTCGGCTTGTTTCTCTTGTCCGTTTCTCCTTGGCCGATTCCTATTAAGAGGCACTTTCGGACCCATTGATGGAAACCGGGGTGGGTCAATGGGCACTTTTGGCGAGCACCTCGTCGGGTACACGATAGTATCGGCTCCGGCCCCGACGATAGCTTTGGCTTTGGCTTTGGCTTTGGCTTTTGGCGGCTCCACCGGGCTCGAGGAAAAATGCTCGTCACGGCGGAGAACTCCCTTCCGTTGTCCATTAAATAATAGCCCAACGGCTATTGGATCTTATTAAATTATTATATCTGCATTAGGAGGGGTCAGATTACAATCTGCTCATCGATTATCACCGGTGATGCGCTCCCAATTAATAACACCTTTCACCTTCGGGGAAAGCACTGCAGCAATAATGGAGGGGCCCTCGTACACCAGTTCCAAATAAATTTCAGTCGAACATATTATTACCTACACGAATATTTATTCATAACCTCGAGTATGATTCCTTAATATTTTATCGTATGATCTGTTTTTTATCAGCTGTCTCCGCAAAATCCAGCTGCAGTGATATCTTTGGCTGACTTTTGGACATTTATACTAAAAAATTGCCACTCTGTTCATTCACAGATGATCGTTGAGATGTTGCTCATCATTCCACCTCGATCTGGTGCGCAGGTAAGGGTTGGTTATGGGAATACTGACGCCCATGGGAATCGATTAATCATAAAATCGATATCGATCAAACAATGGAGAGGAGCGAATTAAAGACATTCGATTCCTTTTGAATCGGAGATAAAAATTTTCCAGTGCCCAGTGCGTAATTTGGAGGATTCGACTGACGTGACGGACCTCCTGCCTGTGGGCACAATGAGTGGCAGGCTGCCAACAATAGCTACAAAGAATGGCGGCGTACCGCTGTGCCCAAAAATTATACTCAGACAAAAACGCAATACAATTCCAATTCGGAATCAACTGATCGCCCTTTTTTTTTTTTTTTTTTGTTATCTGCTACTGAGTTAATGACTGAATTATGATGATTGCGGTGTCAATCTTTATTTGTACCTTCGCCTAGAAGTAACGCCGACTACAAACTCGATAGTTAACTATTCAGTCTTTTGTTAGACGAGTCGAGTCTTTATTAATAAATCTAGAATCGCTCTATTGAATCATTAATTAGAAAACTGTTTTCAGAAGTTCAATCTTTCAGGGACCTTCATATGCCAGAAGTATCACGCATTTCAATATCCGTACATACTTCTGCTTCGAAAAATGAATACAAATGTGAATAGCAAAGCACTTTAGAGTAGGACTTAAGGAAAAAGGCTATGTCAAGCCCGCGTGTCCTTCCATCTTGCAGTAACCCTTTGACCTACACGTAACCTGGACTGGGAACTTGTAACCGTATATCGATATCACGTTTTCCACTACAATTAGCATAATAATGATTAATGTACAGCTACCAATCAAACAAAGCAATTTAAAACGGAGTATACAGCATGTCGCTTGCGTGTAGTTACCTTTGATTTACATACACGGCCGACCACACGACCGGCTACATTATGACGTCACATGTACCTACCTACGACGGCTCGTGTGCACGCACTCCGTAAAGGGTTGCTCCAGCTGTACCAGTGACAGTCAATAACTTATCTACTATCTTCTCTGTATGGGCCGTTTGTCAAATCAGCATAAAGGACATCAGAAATCGAAGCACTTGTTTGAATCGAGAGACACGAATGAAGAATATCCATTTCGAAGCTGAAGTAAAATTCGAGACGATACGAGTCGCCGGATTTGACAGACTGCATATTGTGTCCGTTAAATATAGAAGTGTGAAAAGTATATGAGATGTGGGATGGGTTGAATGAGAACCACGGAATCGCAGGCGAATTTACAGCTGCGAGGTTGGCACTAATATAAAGGGGTTGATAATGATCTTAAATTATCGATCCAATTGTTTATACGACGGCGCAATTCTATTTAATTCCGTTCACCAGTTCGCTGTTAGCTGCCGCTCGCAACCCGCCGTTTTCCTTCCTACCTCAGCTACCAGCATAAAATTTATCGTGGTACAATTTCAGGCTAACTGATTCACTCCACTAATAGCAAAAGGGTTGAGGCTTGATTTATTTATCGGGGTGTGTGTACGCGCCTGTGTCCCATACTCGTACTTGTGTAAGGGCGCGCGTGTGTTCCGCCCGATAGGCAAGTCCTTGGACCCGCTATACGTTTTAGATAACACACGACAATACCGTCGTAAAATGTAGGTATTTGATTTATGAACGAGTTTAATATTCATCGTACGGGCTTACTTTTTATAGCTGTCGAGTTGAAAACGAAGTGACCACTTGCTTCGGCTAACTCAATCTCGATTCTCGACCGCTTTCGTTAATCGTGATCGAACCATGGATCCCGGAGTCAACGAGTGGTCAAGTTTTACTCTTTGGCCCGATGTGGCAATTAATTTTTGCGCGATGCTTACCAGTCGACTAAACGAAATGACTACATTCTGTCACGTGGCGCCAATACGTTTCTGCACTCGTTATAAAGGTGTTTCGTTTACGGACTGCTAATTCCCATACGGTGCATTCCTGATACTGGCACCAGTACGCGAAGGGATATATATTCACCTTCACCACTGAAATAATCACTTAATTTAACGGATTAATCGGTACCGGCTATCTCTTAAATAACTACCATGCACTTCTCTCTTTCGAGAGAGACGGAGTATTATGCATATGCAAAGGCGAAAGAGATATACCACGCGATATTTTAATAAAATGAAAGTTCCCGTGCCAGTTACGGGATACCTGATGAAAATTTGTCAAAATTCGATTTAAAGTTATTCCATTCAAACGTTTGAAGGATGCATGTATAAAAACTAGTCAAAACTTGCAGGAGAATCAAATATTTGCCTTTTGGCATCAGGTATTTGGGCTTTGCGCTTATGCCAAGGACCTCACCAGGAAATTGGGTCAAACTCTACTGGAAAAAAGACTAGAATTTGACTAGGAATTCTGGCCAGGAAAAAATCCAGCAGTCTATGGAATGATGTGACAAAAATTCGTGTACCAATTTTCATCGCGATCACTCATCAAAAATTATAGCAGTTATTAATTTCTGAGAAGCTTATACGATCTCCATTTCGAAATCGGGACTGATGAGAGTGTGAAAAGTTGCTCGTCACATCATTCCTCAACGCATGATCACTCGGACAAATTTTATCCAAATTGATCGCGTCATTTCCCAGGAATTAAAACCTGAAGATATCTGGTGGCAGACCTTGTTCTACCGACTGTGCCATGGATATAATAAGTCACGTGACATTAATATTTGAAAGCAGTTGGTACGTGGATTGTGTTCGGAGTGCTCCCTCTCCTTGAGCTACCCTTTATTCGGCTCCGAACACCCCCGGCAGACTCATACTAGCAATATTCGCTACATGCACCTTACTTTTCTTTTATAGAGAAGCTGCACAGACTCTGGTGCCATTTTTATTGCCTGCACCTTTTGGCGTTGGCTTTATATTCAACTTCAAAGAGCTCTTAGGTTTTCTTTCGGGATATCGAGTTAAGCAGGGAGAGAAAGAGAGAGAGGCGATCGGTCGTAAATGATTCAAGTGTTTTCCGATATTCCTGATTTGATGGTAGACTGACCAAGCGCGCCTAACGACTTTGAAATCATCAGAGATTTCTTGTTAGCTCCCGTCCGACTAACGATGATCGTCAAAATCATTACGATTTTGTACGAACGGTTTTTCTTAAGGTCGACTCGTTCACGCGATCCAATCCAAGCGTATAATTTTGTTGAAAAGAAATGAACCCGCTGGGCGCATCGCGCTACCTGTATCGTTATTCCTTCATAGTTCTTACGAAATCCGAACCTTAAGGTTTGAATAGATTTTTTGTATCTATATATATCGCCATTCCGTGACGATGAGGAAGAAACCGTTATGTCGATCTCGGGTAGCTTGTCACCTGGCCCTCAAGTGATAGAGCCAATTCGTAACGTCGTTTTGAACTACTCTCTAAATGGCTGTAGGGTAAGATTCCCGGATTTCGATTGTGCCCGATGCTATGTGCGTGACATCCTGAGCTTAATGACGGGGTCTCTCAACTCGTTGAGTGAAATCGAGCAGTATCTCTAATTCGAGGAACCCGGAGTGTCACCTGTCACGAGAAATTGAGAGGGAGAATTAACAGGGGACAAAAGAAAATTATGTAAACTTGCGGAAATTAGTGAAAGCTACTTTTCGGACTTGAAATAAGTTATTACATGACATGCATGGTATTCTTTGCACATCCTACTCCCACCAGTTTTTTTCTTTTTTTTTTTTTGTGATGCAAATGAAAGAGGCAATCAAATACCGCGTCCTTTTATTCCTTTTCTGGGCACTATTTTTCCACCGGCCTAACCGTCCGTCAGTACAAGATGTAGATGGCTTATTTTCCAACAGACCTGTCTTTCATGTTTCCTAGTAAAGTAAAAATATTACTTGCTGCGCATTTCCACGCATTTCCCAGTCGTCGGTCGGCGATATTTCAAGCAAATGGAACTACCGTCGCGGTCTCGGGGCCAGGGGAGGACTGCGGAATAAGAGCGTTGCGAAGCTGGAGTAAAGTGGGCGTCCCCAGAAACGGTACACCCTAGTTTACGTTTTATGCGATAGATCAGCTAGCGAGGATGTCATACCGGGATAAAGTAAGATGAACAGATCATACCTTCCTGCGTGCGAATACGACGGGGAATACCAGACGGATAAATTCCACGGTTACGTCCCATGGCTTTGCAGTTTCATCCATATAATATTCCTTCCTCCGCATACCCGTACAAGTACCGGTGTTTCTCCTCTCTGAACGACTTATTCATCCACCGACAAAATCATTTAGATTCTCATCGAAAATCGACAGCAAAGAAGTGCGATCATTATCAGTCAGGTAAATTTACAGCTATGACCATAACTGATTCATATTCTCAGTTTCTATAAGAATTTTTACTGAACAGCTGCTATCTGCAAAGCTGCTACGATGCAGTTTCTCACATTACCGCAACCTTAACTCACGAAAGAATTCGATGGAAAGGGAGCCTCCGATGCACCAGTCCGGAGTGCATGAAGTATACAAGGAAAAGACAGTGCGGAAGACAGTTATAAAACACGTGGATATCTTGACCATTCAACAGGGAGATTCAACATTCCCATTCGATCAATTTCATCGAAAATCAAAAATAACTATATAATTCTTTAGCCATAGAAACGTATTTCAGTAATTAGGAAACGAAATTTGGGAATGTGTGTAGTATTGGTCAATCACAGAACAATTGTTTTATAGAGAAATGTGTGGAAATGTTTGATATTAATTTAATTTCTTGACAGTTCCTTTCCAAAACTAGACATGATTCAGTTTTCGAAATCAAAGTCGACAATAAATTTAGAACTCTGACTCCTCTGCAGTTATATTGAGAAGTCCGGTAATATTTTCAAGTTCATGATTCATTCGTACAAAATAAATGGACGTAGCCAGGAGATGGTTGGAGGTCTATTCGTCCTCGAAAGTACAACCGTTTATATATTGTATCGGATAGAGGAGTTGAATTACCGATATAGTGTAGACATATATACCTATGTGCTTATATCTGTGGAGAGGGATCGTTGGTAAGGCCGGTCCAGTTACATTATCGGACTTTTACGACACGCCAGGAACTGGGCAGGTTGGGACTTTCTTACAACCTTGACTGGGAGTCATCCGTTCGGGTAATCAAGAACCTATAATTTAGCCTAATCGAAGCGCAAGGCCTAACGAACAAAAACGATGGTGGTTTTTCGTGTTAAAAATCATTACAGCCTGCAGGCCTGACCAACGAATTACAGTCAACGTGTGGTTGCTTGGTCTGGTATATTAATGATTCCGTAGAAGAACAATTTATAAAGCATAAACTTTCTCGATCTTGTAATTATACAATAAAACACTTTAACCTGCAGTCCCTACTAACGATCGGAGTTCGGCCATTGTTCAGTCCAATAACAATACTCTAAAATCTATTCTACAGTTTTTTTTTCCTCCACTCATGATTGACCGTAATTTTAGATTTCACCGAATTCAGGCCAAGACCAACGATCAGCTATTGTCCAAGGGCCTGAATAAAAGCTAAGATGAAATGGAGACTAAAAAAAGAGCAAAAAATGGACAGATCTGGACGGTTAAACTATAATGATATGCATGTAGTCATGTATACGTAACGAGAATTTCTCTGCCGATGACACACGCCCGGTGAGAATCTTCGCGGTCTTCGCTCTGCACAAAGTATGCTATATTATACCTGTACGACCACCTGATCCGTAGTCTCGGACCATTAGTCGTGTGCTCGACGCGGTATTCGAACAGGCTGGACACCTGCACCACCTGTTCTCGCAAAACCTTATCGCTGTTCCACCAACCGACCAAAGTTCTTCTTCTGAGACCCTGGGACCGCCCAATAAAATACGAGGGCTACTTCCGGCGTTGGGCAGATAGGATGTAGGTACTATTAAACGCCTATGATATAGAAATTTCCGATTCTTCACGGGAAGGATCGTTTAGGCGAATGGTAACATTCTTGAAATAGAGTAGAGTACCATATAGCTATTGAATTATAGGCGATTACCATATTTTGGAATCGCGTGGTTTGCATTAATCGACACCTGCCCATTATTTTTTGAATTAATTTACCATTTTCCCATTTCTCTCGGATGATTTTTACCCATTAACCGAAATGTACGGTTTATTTGATTTTCGGGTATATCTGCCTCTACGCAAATGCGACGAGTAGTTCTTTGGGCAGCCGTTATGAGGCGGCGCCACTTCCCAGGCGTCGGGACGCGGATGAAGGCAACTCAACGTCTGGAGAGTTCAGCAGCACTGAAAGCAACAGACTTATCTGTTTGGGCTGGCTGCACTAGCACCGGCGTTCGCGTCCACGTCCGCGTCCGCGTCGGGTGAAATAAACTCGAGACGAGTTAGTCAACGGCCTTACGCGAAACTTGGCGCAACCTTGTCTTTGAACACTCAACGCGCGTACTACGCTCGCGTGAGCGTATAAGAGTGTATATCATGTCTACGCACGCAGGCGTAGGTATGCACATACATACGTATAACCGCGTAGGGATGACACGGTCCTGCGTAGTGGGCGTAGAACTCTTGAGCGTAGTCCGCGATTTACACACGAAAACTAGATGGGATTACGTCAGCGTCTCGCCAGCGTATATGCATGTGCATACACGTACGTTATACATACAATACACATACGTACAACACGCGTTCATTCAATACGCCGCTGAAAGCTGATCCCTAGGAACCGGGCGATGAACCTTGTTTAAAAATTTACCACTTCCCTCGATTACGAATATTACTTATTAAATTTGTTAATCATCATTATTTCAATTTTATCCTCGAAAAAGTGTACCTACAGCCCTTGGTTAGAAGTATAATGTTAACTTGACGATGAATTTTTTAAAGCAGATATATATATTCGATGAACATTATTGGAAAGATCTTTAATTATTACGGAGAAGCCCTTGGGCTAGCTGAAGGATTAGCCAAGGCCAAGAAGCTCTGAGAAGCTCGGTCAAATTTCAACTGGTAGTAGTGGGTTGTTTTATATTTTTAATTATCGGCTGGTGATCATCAATCAGTTTGAGCGGCCATTTGAGCTAGGGCGTAAGCACCGGCTGTGCTTTTTGCCTCCTGGCACACAGGGTCCTTATTCGATCAATCTATCCTAGCTGTCACTAATCCAGCGATCATTAAGCTGGCTTGATTATTTCATACTTTAATCGAGCCAGACGTTGGAACGTTCGATCCGTGTCGTGTTCTAATGATTCATTTCGGTTAGAAATCTTGTGTCGGTCTGTTCGTATCTGTATATATGTATATCTATAGTATACACCTTAAATTATATGATGAAATTTTCAACGTTTTAATTCTGACACGCCATACCGCTGAGGGATACACCAACACAGCTGCAGCTGTTCAAATTTCCACGAAACACAAAGAAATATCACGTATTGTCTATAAATTTTACTCACTTTCCCATCCTTTACGAGTTTTAACTATTCTTTGAATTGTTAATTGTATAATCGATAATTATTAAACCCCTCCCCTCCCTGTATTTAAAACCGTGACTCATTACACCACACGCATCAAGGCGATATATAAAGTATACGAAAATATTTTTGCTCAATTTTTATAATATGATTTTTTAAAACCCATCGCGATAGTCGCCAATTTATTAATCGATCTAATTTTTACGGACGAGCTTATATACGAGCCGAACCTGAACCTTATACCTGAATCTTTTCGAATCCTTTTCGCGATCGTGATAATTATATTTCCATTAGCGTTCTCAAACCCATTGACCATCGGCCCGTTCGTTCATTATCTAATTCACCGCTATCAAATATGACGTGGAACCGCTGTTTTGAGGCCATTAACCGAAATTAACTGAACGAGTTTCTTTTTTTTTCTTTGTTCTTGTTTTCTTGAAATTTGGGGATCGCCGCCTTCCGAGTCGACCGAAAGAAAAAACAAAAAAATAGTGGGAAAGAGTCAAACGCTGTGCAAGCTTATATACCCAATCTGGGAATTGAATTATTTCTATAGATACGCGAAGAATATTATAAGTAGAGGAGGACAAACAAAGTCAAGTTCTTCTTATATTCAGCACGAAGATTGACGAGATATAAAACGGATTTTTCAGATTGTTCTATAATTGGTCGGAAATATCAGTAGGCATGAAATTACAACCTGTTTACGGGCGGTTCACCGCGACAAAGAATTTACGTAATAACGCAGCGGAGAGACAGCCACTGGTTTTATTCGAATGATCGCTCGCACCGCGGAATACTTACCCGTCTCTTTCTCACGCTACTCCCCAGTTTGAGTCGCGACTATTTTCTTCTTGTCGGCAAGATAACCAACGACATAAACGAGCTCGCGAGGAGGCAAGGCCTTACGGAATTTGTAATGTCTACCTATACCTGTTCCGAAACTGAAAGTAATCAGACCAACCTGCGATCGAGATCAACTCCGAAATCCAACGCAAGTTGATAAATTTCATGGAATTAGAATTACGTAGAGTTTACGGAAAATTATAGACGTGTAGTTTTCCTATTTTCTGCTCAATGTAATGATAATAATAATAAACAACCGTTTACTTTCATCGTTTGGGTTTCCCTGACCATACAAGTTGAAGTTATTTGGGGTGACTATCGTAGTGGAAGCAGAGATTTGATTTTTCTTCCATTTTTTTTTTGTCAATTTTTTTTTGTTACCGAAGGCGCGCCAAGGAGGAGCCAACCTCGCGTCTTGATTTCGCCGTCTATAATAAAGTTACGAACTTATTTCTAGTTCGTTATCGTAAAAGTTCCGTAGTGTGGGTAACCCAGTTTAGCCCGAGGGGGCAATCAGTTAAAGAATGCCATTTTGATATTGTTTCGACGAGGGGCGAAGCGGAGAAGATCGTTACAGCGAGGGACCATCGCAGATTTGATTAGTCTCCAAAAACGGATCCCGATCATTTTATTATAAAGTCTTCGAGATTATACGTGGATCGATTCGTCTCCACTGTCTACAAAAACCCATCTACACTTTCTTTTTGGTACATATAAATTTTACTCTTAGTTTCACTCCACCGAGAGAACGAATTTTCGTCGTTTCATCGGCTAAAAGAGAGTATACAATAGGTAGGTATAGATGACTTCAGGTGATTGGTGCTATCATAAGAATAAGAAGAATTCGAGTTCGAGTATTCCTCGATTTGATGTGATTATTTGTACCGTTATGTCAAGAACCGATTAGAAAGTAAAAAATGTTTGATCACCAATAGTACATAATCGCGTTTTTTTCCTCGAAAACACAGTCAGCAATGAAACCCAGAGAAGAGAGGTTGTATCCGATCTCGTGCTGATTGCAAAATAATTGAACGGTGTAACGATCAGTTGGATCGGCGCCTCGTATCGGTCTTATTGGCTGGCCGCGGGTATAGGGACAGAGTTGGGCTGGGTAATGCGTTTTTAAAGACCGTCCTTTGCTCGTGAACGAAGCTACGGGAAGTGGCCTGTTCCTTGATGGATTGCTGGCTCCGATCAGGCTCTCCGAACTAATCAATAATCGTGAGTTCCCGTACCTTGAATAGGCCCAGAGCAAGATCATCATCATCCCTTTATTCCGCCTCCGCGCCTGCACTTCTACACGTTTCGTCCTCTGCGTAATGACAACTGATCATTATAAACGTATTATCCGTCTCTCAGGCCAAAGCAGGGCTTCCCAGGTATACCCAATGCTTCGAATCCTTCAAAAATCGAGTCTCGATAATTTTTTAAGATCGAAAAAATTCTTTTATCATTTTGAAGGAGTTTATTCGAGAGATTAGAGCGGAAATTACTGAAAGAGTTGATCGCTTATCTCAATGCAGATGATCACTTCACTCCGCTGTACGATGATGAATACTTTTTGTTCAAAAGATCGATACTTGATAGTGTGTAAAAAGCGTCGAAGCGTTAGAATGAAACAACGGTACAAGGTGATGAGGTGAAAATGCGAGTAATAAAACCTCGTGGCCTGGTCACAATATCGATAAAAGCCTGGTTGTATTGTGTTCGGTATAAGCGAGCCCTCGCGAGCGATGCTCCGTTTTCCAGTGGTATCGGTGGGTAGGGGTTTGTCATGGTATGGGAAAGCCATCAATTTGAATGGGCTTTGAAAACCGAACTACTTGTTGCATGCCTTCCCCCGATTTACCCCCTTGGGGGGTACTCCACCGGCCCCCAAACGTTCGCTCTCCACCTCTCGATACCCGAAGCCGATAGCTTCACTCAGTGATCGCTACGAACCCTTCCCGTTATATACTTTCAAACAAGAACAAAACACGGAGTGTCCTGAACCCCATCAAAATCCTAGGTATTCGGTGGCCTTACTCGTGTATACCTATATACAGACTCTGACGATCGATCTTGGTAATTACCAACGCTAGGAAAAGTTAATCTCACTTTCTCATTAGCCTAACGAATCACCTCTAGACTTTGCTCCTAGACTTCGAAGATATCTGGAATCAAGCGGAGGATAAACGAGCTGATTGAAACTGAAGATAGATTTTAACACGTTTTTTTGTTAATTTAACGTCACTGCCGATTAATTCAGTCAAGTTTTTTTATACCTTCGTTCAATCGGTATGAATGTTTTTAAGATGATCCCCTCGATCCTTTTTTGGCTTATTATTCACCCCGCTGTTTGCAGTGAATAATTGTTTAAATTGTAGAACGAATTTAGTCAGTTTCCCCCGATGTGATGAAAATTGGAAATCGATCATTGATCATACTTGAGTATAACTCGAATCTTTCGCTAGTAAAATGGTTTGTGGATCGACCAATCGATGTCCTTTATTCAGGCGACGAAGCACAGAGGTGGTAGAACGGGGGTTGAAACGCGTACACCACAAAACGCACTCCGTGATCAAGGTAGTTACGTAGAGCTACTGTTAATCACGTATCCACATACAAATACTCGGTGTTTGTTTATCTGTCGACGGCTCTAATGAATGGCAAAATTAAGCGCTACACACGTACGATATAACGTGGGTATGGGTATGTATAGGTACGTGCGCGTTTCATTGATAAATGGTAAATCGATTAACGTGTGGATTACGACGTTCTGATAGCCGCACGCTGTTGTACGGATTGGTGTTTAAATTCATGTAGCATAATACGTGTCGTCACACCGTGACGCGGATTGTCCAAATTGCTTCTCCATGTCCGAGTGGTCAAGTGACCAGTATCAAATCAAATTGTAGGCTTTTGCAGATTGAAGATATCAGCATCGTGTACGTATACGTCTGAACAAAAAAAACAAATTGTTAACCAGCCCCATTAAGGTTTGAAAATCCAAGCTTGGGCTAGAGATGTCAATATAAAATATTCCTTTTTCCTAAAACACCCTAATTTGCGTACGACTAGATAAAGTCTTGAGGTGAATGATCCCGGAGAATGACACCTCATACAATCTTCTGATCATAATTTTAGGTTGATTGAATCAAACGTTGCGTTGGAACACGATCGTGTAATATATTCGTCTCTCATTCCTTGAATATACTAAATAAATATCCGTATAATAGGGACGTTTTACAGTTCGACTATTATCTTGTTACAGCCTCTTGAGGATCAGGCTTGGAAGCAAAGGGTTAGGCTATGGGATACCCGGTTAACAAACGCAATTAACAGGAAAACAGTCTTCCATGTATGTAGATGTGTGTGTAGTTCTACTGAGTATATTGTCCAATGAGGAGTTCTTCTTGTATTGTTCGACACGCATGTATCTGCGAAGAGTTACAAATTTTTCGAGTCCAACTGACACGATTAGACGTAAAAGAGATGGATACCAGATGTCGTTTGGCGAAGGGATGTCTTGGGGCTTTTCTCAGAGCTACAAATTTCCAATAAAAGGAAATCTCTTGGCTCGCCCCTTGTCGACGAGGCAACCCTAAGGTGGAGTGGCGGGATGGTAGAGAAAATGGGAAGTTGGGGTGATCGGAAAACGTGTAAAGGCTGCTTGGCTGGGTGGCTGGATTGCGTCTAGACGGGAAGGGGAGGAGGTGGACCGAGGTTTTCCCCAAGGAAGTCCCCTTTCGCCTCGCGACCTCAAACCAAACTGGTGGATCCCTAAAAAACGGATTTACAACCTGTTGCTGTGAACCCACTTAAAGATTCCCCTCGATATTGAAAGAATATCCGACAACTCCCTCCCGTCCCTGGAAAAAAAAAGTCGTTCGCTCGTTCCTCGATGCCTCGTAAATATAAAAGTAAGCGTCCGCGAATATTGAGAGAAGGAAGAGGAGCCGGGGAAGTGAGAGGGAGTAAAATCTGGCAAAACTTTTCGAACGTTGAATTACCATTTATACCAAAGCGTTTCCACAAGGGTCCCATTAGAATATTTATTGCTTGCGCAGTTGAAAATTTTGACGCGCCAGTTTGTTATTCAAAATTAATAAGTTATTTATCACGAGCGAACTGCAAACTCGATTCGTTATATAATTCAAGCAGGTCGCCGAGGCGACTACTAACGAATTTTACGGTCTAATACTAACATTGCTCGAACCTCACCCATTTCCTCCCCGATTTCACCCTAACTCCAAGAGGTCTCGGTTTGTTGTTGATAAAATAATACGAGCAAACGTACGGGGGGACTTCATCCGATGTCATCCAGTCGGAGCCGGGTTGAAGTTCAGAATTTGAAAAGTTCCGGACGGTAAAAATTGCGAATTCATTCGGGACGATTTCCAATTTTCGGAAACGTCAAAGTCCAGAATATTAAAATTCGGAAAGATCGGATTGTAGACAGCTCAAAACTCGGAAAGTCTAAGAATCTGATAATTTACTGTGGGACACGACGATTCATGCGTGAATTTCGAGTTCCAGAATTCTAGCCCTAATTCGGATCTTTAACTGTTGGAATTTTGGACGTTCAGTATTTTTCGACTGAAAGTAATTTTGAACTTGACCATGCGGACTTCTGGGGAAATACGATTTCCATAAACTGTGAGTCGGTAATATTAAAATTCGGAATTTTGACCGTTCAGAATTTCAATCCCACTCCATCTAGTCTAGAACCGTCACCGTTGGAAGTTACCTCGACAGAAAAGAAAAGAAAAAAAAAAGCGGTCAGTTGTAATCGGATGGTACTGAAAAGTGTCAGAGTTACAATAAAATTCGGAATAGTGGGAGCCTAGGCTGGTTGAAAACAGATGGAATCCCCTATACATAGGTATATATTTATATAGTAACTAAGCCACGCATCAGAAGCATTTCAAATCCGTTTGGCGAAAGCAGCGAAGTGAAACACGTCCGTATGAAACGGAAAAAAAAAAAAAAAAAAACTGGTGGAAATCGTATTCCTCGTTAGCCACAAACTTCGGTTATAAGAATAAAAAAAGAGAAGTAAAATGTATGAAACGATTTTGAGGGGAGCACCGGGCATGACTATAATAACAGCGTACAATACAGCACAGGAATTGTCAATCCACGGACGTCATCCACAAAGACGGTTTCCTCCGGTGGAGCTCTCAAGTCCGGAGAACATCGCGGCTAATGACATGCATCACCTATCTCGTTTCTCTCGAACCCCTCATCTTCCACCTTCCACCTTCCACCTTATACCTTCCAACTTTCAGCTTCGAACAATCGCCGAGTCTACGAATGAATCCCTTCGTTTTTTTTTTCCTATTCCGTATACATATATTTTCCCTCCCTCTCCTGCCCCTCGCTCGTCTTCCTGCTTAAGTATGATTAATATAAAATAAATGATTACTTGGCATCCGGTCCCAGGGTCAGCAACGGAGGAACTTGTATCGTCGTGTGTCGCCGGTTTCCTATTTTTTCAAGATCATTCCGCGTAATTTGTTGCTCAACTCATCACGGTTAGTTTAATGTTATTTCATGGTCATTGTTCAGCAGAATTGGTCACGTCGTTATATACATATTGCAACGATATTCAATGAGCGTTGGACGGAATGAAATTGGAATTTTTCTGCGAATAACCGTTGTGACAAAAAAAAAAAAAAATGATAATAACGATTAAAAGCAAACCCACCATCAGCGCGATATAAAATTCCAATCACTGTGATAATCGCTACGGTGCTGAGTTGGTTAACATTTTTACTCTAAACGCCATACAAGGCAAGCCAAGACGGCCTCCTGCAGCGAGGAGGTGGTTCCGGTTCTCACACTCTGTATTAAACAAATAGCGTTCGTTAACGAGGCCCAATCAATAACCGCGGATAACAACCGGTTTCGCGGTTGAAGCCGCAATCGAACAGAACTCGGCACCGCCTTTGGTGGGCGGTTGACGCCTCCCAGAGCATAGAGTGTGCCCTGATCACCGGGGCGTGCTAACGACCAGAACTTGTGGCGATTTTAAAGAAGCTCTAGGAGTTGGAGAACCGATATTTACTTTTGTCGCATTTTCCTGTTCGTTGAGAAAATTGAAATTTGAAAAGCCCGTGTATGGAAGAGGTGAGAGAAAATAAGTAAGGTCACTTTCCGTTGCTGCCGTACATAGGCGATTTTGCAATAAGTCGTACTTTGAAAAATTTTCATTTTATTAATAAATCACGTGAATTCTCGCGTGGCCGACGTCGGAACGGAAGTAATTTCCCAGACGAACGAGAGGCAGGTTGTAATAGTGGTTGAACAGTCAAAGTGGGAGTCATTTCGGCATAGTGTGTGCAGTAGACGAGGGAAATGGAGAGGGGAAAGGACAGACGTCATATCCTGTCCACTATGGCACGACGTCTAGTTCCTGCTTTGTACTGCACGACGTTAAACAATATTCTCAAGATGCAACTCTCCTTTGCAATAAGCTGAATCTCATTCTAGATGTCAGAGGTATCAGTTGCGGCGAAGGTCGAGTAGAACAACGTACATTAATGTTCTATTTTCGAACCGTGGAGATTTTTAGATGTTCCTTTGGAAATTCCTTTGCCATGTGCTCGCGGTGACCCCTGCCTAATTTTGACGTTCAATGCGTGAAAGAAAAGAAGCTTAGCTAGTGGAAGTCATCAACCGCGATTTACGACGAGATGTGGTAGAAATAATTTAGGCCAACTCTACCGCTAGACAAAGTAAAAAATTTGAACGTGCATGAGCTGCTGCCTTGTTAGCTGTTCTTGGTCAATGCGAAACTATGATTCGTATCTTTGGGTATCCTCCAGTGAGCGTTAGAAAACATTTTGCGTAAATTGGGTGTGCCTAATTACGCCAAGGGACCAGGAAACGTGCCCTAGTTATCGTCACGTACTAACATACTCGCGGTGAAAATATATGAAAAATAACAAAAAAAAATAAAAAAATCTTGATACGTTATACCCAAATGTAAAATTAAATCTGTGTGGAATGTATATTCGTGTCTCGATTATTCCAATCTCTCTACGAAACTATAGGGCGATTAATTCTTGTTCATGGTTTCGTAAAACGCGAATAAACTATATGAGTAAATCCGTATTGGTCTCACACATATATTCGCCGTTATAATTAAATACCTCGAAACGGAATCGTGCGGTCGTAATTACTTTCATTTAAATATTCAAATCACTTGCTGTAATGAGCTTACCGGTCTGTTTTTTTTTTTTTTTTTTCTTTCTATTTCTTTTCTTTTCCCTCGTCGTTTAACATTCTTCCACAATACACGTATACATCTCATCGCTGTATCGAAGTAAGACGATATCGTAGTTTCTCAAAACCATATTGTTACGCGATGGGAACCAGCAACTCATAAGGTATAGTGCAGGGTATAAATTACTGTAAAAGACGATCTTACACCAAGAAATTTGTATCTTTCTCGTCTCAAAAGCTGTTATAATATGCAACCAATTTACACATGGGGGTAGAAGGAGTGTAAAAGTCAAAAAATAAACAGACGCATCACGATCCATAGATAAAAATCACAGAGTTCGTCGAGTACAATCCAACTCCACCCACAGTATCTGCGTATCTGAAAGGAACAATCGAGGTTGTAGGTTCAAGAAAAAAAATCAGGGACTAATAATAACGGTTTTGCCTTAGAACGATGGCTTCTAAGTTCGTCTCGTTCCTCGTGCTCCGAGTGTATCTACGACACAAGGTTATACTTGATTCTAAGAACTAGTGGTCCGTTCAACATCCGTGATGCTTGGTCCGTTAATGGCGTGAATTGACAGAAAATTACAGTGTTTTGTCAAGAAGTAAGATGACAAGTCCCTTTCTGATACGTGACCCGGGTACAATGCGCCGTTTCTTGCCCAGTCAACGGGAGCGAGGACCAATCAGAGATTGTCGTCCTAACAATTGACCAATGATTATCACTCTTCCATGGCTCTACTGGAAATAGAATGACGAATAGCATTCACAGACACTGCTGCACTTACTCGAACGTAACATAATAAAAGATTATTTCTCTGCCCGGTTCCCTACGCGCCGTTTTTCCGCCGGGATAAAGCTCCCGGACTCTGGTGCAGCTTGTCAAATATTTCTATACCTACGTATATATTATCTATATTATGAATATTGTCCAGTCATCGTCGATACCTGCCAGCTTGCCGCTTGCTACCCGTCTCGAACCCGTAGAACGTTATCATACGTGACTCTGATTCTTCGCAAGAGATTCTCTACGGCCACAATGAATCGATTCCTGCCATAAATTACGAAAGGGTACAATCTCCCACCGGAACCACGTACAGGATCGAAAAAAAAAAAAAAAAAAAAAACTGCCAAGTAACAATCCCCTCGGAAATATATAACGCGTTTGTATATATCTGTGTATAGAAATCGTGATTTTATATCCAGCTTGCAGCTCTCGGGTCTCGGTTAGTATGCGATGAATAACATTTTCATTTGGAAAAAAATAAATTGTATATAAGTAGTTGTTAATACCCGTTATTCGACGATGAATACATCCAGGTTTCCTGTAAGGTTGCCTGGTGTGTTACACCGTTCGTTTATGTGCTCGTATTTGGATTAAACCCTTGAATCGAGCGCCCTCTAGGCTCGAGGATGACGGCTGTGTTAAGGGATTGATAAAAAAATAATCGGATGGACGAACGCGCTGCGGCGGGTTTACATCGTTGTACGAACTCATGACCTGTGTTACGTAATTCGATTAGCTCGCGCGAGATAATACATCTGCAGTGGGCAGTACGAGTCCGAATGAAAAAGAAAAGAAAATGAAAAAAAAAAAGAGAAGAAAAAAATTGCTGTAAAAATTTCCGAGTGTAATAAGTCTATATGAAATACCAATGCAATGGATGGTGGGTAGGTAGGTAGTACGCGGATACAATAAACCTATACCTACTCACCCCGCAAAAGGATTAAAAATTTAATCCAATCATGATGATTCTCTACAGTCTACAGTTTATATTACGAACTGCTCGAGTAACACGTGGTAGGTGCAGGGTGTAGGTGGGTTTCTACGGTCGGGTATAGCGGGATATTCTCGGGGATAGCTAACAGCGGGATATTCTCGTTTATTCTTGGGGTCTTGAGGTGGTGAAAATATCGCAATGTCCGCTCGACGAGAGTTACTCGGGTTTGGAGACTGCGGATAAGGGGACGGGGGGTAGAGTCCATTAGCCAGCCGGTGAGGATGTGTGCGATTACACCCCAACGGCCCCACTCAATAATGCATCACCACCGCGACCATCTCCCGGTTCCTCCCTTGCCGCCTCCTCGTATGACCACTCTGGGGCGCCAGTTCCTTGCATCCTCTTTCACCCCCGACTCCCATATCCACCCACATACCCGGGAACCATCCCTTGCCTCGCATTGCTTATTACGGCCACGGCTTTGATTTGTAAAGGGTGGAAGCAGTGAAAGCTCTCTATATCTTTCAAAGAGAGCCTGCTTTCATTATACATACGACGTGGCGACGGGAAAACTTCCCAGAACGAATGAGACTTTCCGAGAGGTCGTTCCTATAATCTTTCAGCGTTGAAATTTTCATATGAAATTCCATCTAACCAGAAAAGAGTTTCGATAAGAACCCGACCCTTCACACATGACCTGATATACAGTTCATACCACGCACCTAAAAAACAAAAATTCTCTGTTTAAAAATCGCACATCTTTCGAGGTCTTTTTGAGTCCATTACGTTTCGTGTGAAAACTACCACCGTCAGCAACACGAGGCGATATTAGATTTAGCACGTAACGGGGTGTAGGAGAATCGAGTTATAGTGGAAATGGTGGCATATGAGATTTCGATATCGAATAGTGCTCGACAAGAGAAAGGAAAGAAATGAAATCTTATCGTTTTTCCCACAGATTTTCTTCGTCTTTGATGCTCCGTCTGCCACCCTCCTATATCCAATCAATCCTCTGACTACAAGTGAATTCGAGTCCCGAATTCACGCTCCATGAGTGAGGCGCGAGGCGCGAATCCAGGCCCTGGTTGTCACCTCGTGACTTATAATCGCATTTGCCACCTCCGACCCCACCCGTTGCTAATGGCTATTGCCAAAGCTTTTAGCTAACTGAGGCGTAGGCCTCTGATCTATTCGTCGGCTAATCTGTTGATTATACGCGACCGCGCTGCTATTCGTTATTGGGAAACAGAAAGCTTTGTTTTAGCTCTAAGAACCACAGGCTGCCGAACGTTACGACCAAAACCGGGTGAATTATACGAGTGATGAACACGGTGTAATTCGGAAGAACCAATGAGGTGGAGAATTAAACCTCCTCGAAACAAGAAATATTTAAACGACTTATCGCGAGAGTGTTTTCTCGAGTTAATCAATTAATTGACACTATATTGAGGTGCTGCTTTCTTTTACTATCATCCGTTTTTCAACCCATTTGTGGCCGTTACAGTATTGTACCGTTGGAAAAAAATTTACGACCGTGTCGAAAGTCATGTAGACTTTGCTTGCTCAGAAAAACCTCAATAAATCACTCACGTTCTTGTTAGACAGTACCAGTACACTGGAGACAATACGTCGCTTTGCGACACTGCAGAATCACGCATCCTGCAGCAAATAGTATAGAATTTGTTGCGTTAGTAATTACCTGGGCGATACGATCGGAGGGAATTAACCTACTATCACTTTGGTTTATTGCAAATTATATTTCAGCACGTGGGAAATAGTTTTGAATGGGACTGCGGTGCGAACGTACACGTTGCTCAATGATGCCCCAATATAACGGCGAAAAAAAGAAATATGTATCGGGCTGGTATAATTGTTCCGTCAACTTGTTAGATTCGACGGTGATCTTCTTTTCGTAGAGAAGAAAGTTTTGGGGGTTTTTTCTTTTTTTTTTTGGTTCTGTTTCGCAGAAATCAATTCGGTTGGTTGCTTACGAGATATTTACGACAGGTAGATTAATTGTGTTTGTAAACAAATGGAATGAGCGTAGAATTTCTACGTAATAATGAATATTCACGAACCGTAGGAAATCCACCTCTCGTTAGTTCGTTCGAATGATAATTTATTTATCTTTCTAGAACAGTCCCGGGCAGCTCGCGCAATCTCATCGTACCTACAGCAGCAGTAGCAGCTCACCGTACGTTCGTTGGTAATTCCCACTAGCTAATTATGGAAAAATACGTTCCTCGTACCTGAGTCGAAGTAGGCAAACTCCTCGGTAAAAACTTAATTTAATGCTAAATATATGGACAGAATACACTCACCAGCTCACTAGTACTGGATATGTATACCACTAAAGTGTAATCATTAAGCGTTTTACGGTTTAACTCTCTTATTTTGCTACCGCTTCTTCAATCTTTTCTTTTACCTCGCGTAACTGCCCAAGCTCGAGCTATATCTGCCGTTCAAATCAGCGTTATTGTTTCAGCAAGACATTGCGCTATTGCTAACCGTTACCTCCGACTAGATAGAAAGAGCACTTAGCTAACAATACCTCCTTTTCACCTACAGTATATATGTATAACAATCTGCTGAAGATGTATGGAATCGCGTTATTGTATTATGCCTTCATCTTACGGGTACATAGGGAGACATTCTACGATTCTAATTCCGCCATGGGAAAATACCTGATCTAAAAAGATAAATAGGTATAAACGTGTTCGTACGCTATGAATGATTTTGTAATTTTTCTCCTCAAGTGGCTTATAGTGGAGTTGAGATAAACAGTGGGAACCTTAGCGACAGGGTATTCACTCAGACGTAGAGCGTAAAGCTTACTCGCTTAGGGTAGGTATATAAAGCACTGACGATTGAAGATTTCGTTGAAGCGAATCTTTCGAATGAGAAAAGATCTAAAGTGCCTTTTCTTCCTATATTACACGGTACATACGCTGACTTAACGCTCACTGACTATTCTGAATCCCTGCTTAATTTTCTTATCGCGGTATATATCCACTGTAACCACAATAATTTCATTCGATTTGCATACGTTTCCTTGTCGGCCGAGACTCTGCATCAAGTAAGTAATTAGCGATTACTGATTAAGTCAAACGACTAGACGGGGTAGACGCCTAGTAGGTGATGCCTGAGATCGTGGCAATTGATAGGGAAACTCTGGAGTGATGTCTACCTGCCATGGAGGGCACCAACATCACCGCTATCCGGGTGCACTCTAGACGCATTGTAATCCTTATTGTGTGCTAATCACTGAGCAATCAGTGCCAGCTTTTACGCGGTTGTCCCTTAAAATCGCTCGCTATACAATCGACGAACATCCTCGACCCTATAAGACACAACCAGCGCTGTGTTAATGATATCAAATTGATTACCCACAAAGTTTCGCCTGGACGTATAGTCCGTAGAAAAGAAATGCCAACGTCCTTTTTACGAGAGCGATAGATGGCATTATTTCTGATGTTAATGAGTCGAAAAATCAAATAATGAAATAGAAATGGTACAAGTTCCGAAAATAATGCCAGTATAGCGTAACATATTGCGTATAGATTTTGCTTTTTAGCAAGGAACGAAATCCGTGTGACCGGACGAGTCGAGTTGAGTTGGACGAACGGACGCCGAGCACTCTTACACTCGGTGTAATTAAAACTTTTACAGCGTCGCACTAAAACACAAATAAAACCGTTCTTTCGTCGGATACGCAATATATTTCGCCCACATAAAACAGCGTTACTCTTACGCCTACGGACCGAGGAATAACTTAAATTCGCTGATATCGTGTATTGTGGAATACTTCAGCCGGTATGGTGCAGAGTTCTGTGTGGTAAATTACGTCGAATATTGCGCGATGATGATCGATGAAACCTGGGAAAAATTTCCGCATATAATCCTGATGAGATCAATTTTGAATGGGATTTCGTAGGTAGGGAGAAAGACATTCGTTATACCTTGAATTTGGTAGGAGCATAGGTATAATAGAAGGCATTACTTATACTCGGGATAATATTTTTTGAGAAAAAATCTTGAAATCCTTTTGAAAACGTGCAGACTTTAATGGTATATTTTTCAATCTGTATGCTGAGATGGGATTCGTGGTATCCAAGTTTGTTAACCATTCGGTTATGTTCTAAATAAAATAACAAAAAATCCGTGGTCGTGTTAATACGAGCGAGCGTAAATCGGAAAACGAGTCAAATGCATAATATTCGTGGAGCCTGGGCGAGTGGCAAGCCAGAGGCCGTCTGTCCTCTTTTTTCCTCTTCCTCCTTCTCCTCTTTCTACTCGTATCCCTTTTCTCGTCGCGCACTCATTAAATCCCTCAAGAGGGAAATTCCTCAGATGCAGCCTCGCTCGCTCATATCGCGGCAAATGCAAGATTTTTTTTTTCTCCCATTTTTTTTTGTTTTTTTTTTTTCTCTTATTTCCATCTTTTTTTCAACCCAGTGTAATATCCGATTTAATTCCTAGCGAATATTTGACTGAGGGATGTAATCCGAAACCTTATAAAAATGACTCGCTCGATTCCTATACACGAACAGAACATCACAGTACCTACGGCTACCATTTATTAAACCGGTACAACAAAAAAGAAAATAGTGAAGAATAATTTTATAAATTGAAATACCAGACTATATATTCCCTTACAAATTAATTAATGAATTAATTAATATTCATTCGTTAATTAACTAATCAACTATTTGTCGAACAAATTATTATTACTCGGAATGCGTGAGCTGTTCATTCAATTAAATTTAATAGAAAAGCACGTATCATTGGGTATCTAATTATACTTAAGATTTGCATGCCAATATTCGTTGGTATTTCTTAACCTGAGCGACAGTTCTTGATAATTATTTAATTTCCATTTTAATCGAAATTGCATTTGTATATCTATACCGCCACCACGCCATCGAATTAGTGGATATGATATTACTAATGAGTGCCTATCTCGGCGATATCATAACGCAATAAAATTCTCGCATCACTTAGCCAATGGCTATTACTCCGAGGGTGTAGGTATAGTAGGTGCTTTGGATATAGCAATGAGACGGTTGTATGGTGATCTGATGTCTTATAATAATCAGTATTACTGCACTTCTTATTAGCATGCTTCATCGTCCTATCAAAGACATTACCGTACCTACTGTGGTTCTTGGGATTGGGAAGACCGGTCATTTACAACCGTTATCGGACGGTCTTTTATAAACAGTGACACTCAATTTATTTACAATATATTCGAGTGAAATCGGAGTCGAATGCTTATGAGTGACCACGTCCTGCAAGATAGAAAAATAATCGAAGCATTTGATCCGAAAGTTTTGATCTCTGGAAGGTCACGATTCGGAGTTCATTAGATCTTCTCTCGTCCAGCATTTTTAATTAATACCCAATTCATTCTCGTGCGTGGCAAAATCAGTCGATCAACAAAATGTATCATCTATTGGCGATTGGTCAGTATTCGCTTGATTCCCAGCTTCTAAATTCAAAAATTTCAATAAATGAATCGAATTTCAAAGAAGACACCTAAACTCGATTAATTCATCGAACGTGCTTGCCAAACTCACAAAGGCCAACTTGCCTCTAGGTTTGAGTAAATTTGTGCTGCGTTACTTCCGCTATTAGGTACCTCGCATCGTCGCGTCTTTAACAGTACGGAGGCAAGGAGGCAAGGGTTGTATCATTTAGCATAACTCGTTATCATTAATACATGTTTACGTCATTGGTTGATCACCACTGACGCACCATAGCAGAGAGGACGGTGGCACAAGCATGAATATTCATTCCCCGGGCGCTCACCCCATGCCACCACCCTTCCTGGAGAAGCCCTTCCTTCGTCGGGCGACGGCAGGGGTGAAACGAGGAGGCTGGTTATGGGCAGAGATTGATAGCAGATAATGACGCAGAAGTCATTCGCTTTTTCACAATGTTTGCGTTGAGCATGGCCACGGCTCGGGCGATAAGCTTTACCGAAGTGCCCGGGTACGGTGAGGCCAGGGGAATACGGCGGAAGGAAGGGTTACAGAGACTGGAACATCACGTTTTTAATTAATATTGATAAGTTTTATGGCGTCCCGCTTACAGGAACCACGTGGTATCTTAGCGAGAAAAGGGCACGGTGAACACAGCCGCGGGTTTACCTCACGTGTTTGCCTACCGTTTCAAATAATAACTCATCTCACGGTAATAGACGTTTAGCGACGCCCTGTAATCTGTAAAAGTCAATAGCCGTGTTATTCAAATTTAAGTATTACTAAAAATTTATCTCAAGTGATCGGAAATCCCGTACTCAATTCTGCTGTGAGAGAAGGTGACACTTATGGTAAGTGACCATTGCGCGTTAGAAGCTGAAGCCTGTCAACTTGACCCGAATCAAAACGACGGTGAAAATTATTTTATAATTCGTTTACTAAGCCTATACATGTTCAGAAATTGAGAAAAGGAATGAACTTTACACAAGAGACTTAATTATTCTTGAACGGTCTTGTCGTATTTAATACCATCAGGTAGGTATGCTAATGATAATTGCGGTAATAATCAGCGATATCAATCGGAACGCACGAACTCATTGAATAATTATGCGTCGTCGCGTGAAGATGCGTAAAGATCCGCGGTTCCGATAGATAGGCCCACCATTATACCGAACGTGTTCTCGAAGGAAATTACGTTTACGTTTTACGGATGGACAAGGAGGATGAGAAGGAGGAGGAGGAGGCTCCATATGGCCCTGCAATACCCATAAGGGATATCTTGGGAAACTTGACGCGTGAGTGCGCATTTGTGCGTACACGCAGCTCGCATAATGTGCTTAATTATTGTTCGTCCGTAGTTAGTGGCTGGTTAACCATAATAAGAAGGTCATTATGGCTCATATATTCCTTACAAGCTTATACGATAGGACGCATTCATTATCTGTAAGCGCGAAGGAAAAAGCCATGCCATTTCGCATAAATTGATGTTTATCCTTGCGCGCTGCAGGCAAACCTCACTGACGGACTATAACGGATGGATGAACGGATGGACGGACGGACAGACGGACGGACGGAACCTCCCCTACCTTACCTTTTACAGAATCATACCTACGTATTCCGATGACAGGATATAATCTCACATCGTGAGTTCCATTCCCGCAAAATTATCCCAACCCAACGATCTTGAGTTCTTGCAGTAGTTCATCATGTTGGTGACGGTCATTCGCAAAATTTGCATTTATCACTCCTTGGTCAAATTATCTTTACAAAAATGCATAAGTTTTTTTATTTATCTCACCTTATTCACTGGTCAGAGTTCGACGCACTTTCAGGGTGTCAAAAGGTAGCTAAGACGTTTCTACGTATATAGACAAGTGCAACAGGGCGTAGATCTTACTATTAGCTATAGACTGTACCAGCACAGCAGTAGTTGATTCTCATTAACCTCTGCAAGCGAAAACGCGTCTATGCTGTTCCCTGAGTTTCCTATTCTATCTGCGGGCTGCAGTCGAGAGAATTTGGTGCCAAAGTCTTGCTTTGATTTCTCTCGGAACTTAGCCTGGAATTCAGAGTATTTTAACGATATTTGAATAATAATCGAATCCGAGTTCAAGTTGAGTTTATACGTTCAGTTTTCACCAAACGATGAATTCCAAGTGCTAAATTTTTCGGTCATGGGTTTATCTCAGTTGATCAGACTCTTCAAATAGCGGATTTATTTTCGTTAATTATCCGACTTTCAAACGACTTCGACGCCACTGGCTATTGACTTGAAGAATTGCGTAAATAGATGCTGATTGCTTTTACGATTTAACGTTTCAATCTGCATTATAAATATGAATAATTTTTATTTAAAACACACTTCTTGGTAATTTATGGTTGGCTAATTATGCTAACCGGATCCCTAGTTTTTCCTTCCAAGCTATTCATGTCAATCATATTCCCATATCTGATGAGTTCATTACCTCGGCGTGGGCTCTGTACCTGCTGTGAGTAGCGTATACCTAATTGCACAATTCTTAAATGTGCGTGAATACATTCGACGTATCGATATTTTACCATTCGATAGAGAGGAGAAACTCAATCGTATTTGCTTAACAAAAAATAAGCTTTCAATCATCTGCCGTATTTGCCCATAGTCGTTTGACATGTCTAATTGAATTTTAATTCGTGGAATTAAAGATGCGAATTCATGAATCTTCGACCATCGATCAAGCACGTGTAAAATCAATGAATCGTAGTTGAGCGCAGGTATACAAGAGACAATAAAATATTATTCGAGGAGCTAGGGCCTCGAGTATGGAGGAAATGTTACGTAACAGGGACGTGAAAGGCTCGGTTAATTTCTGACTTGCGCTCAATCACAATATTATCATCTTCACGCCCTCTTTGCCGCTGAATTTATTTTAATTAATTTCCCCATCCGCTGGTTCGCTGCCTCCGTTGTTGTTCCTAATTTTGAATTCGGTGAACGGACCACGGTACACTGTGGTATGTATATATGTATGTATGTATGTATGTATATACCCAACGATATAAATAAATATCATTCAACAACGCCATCTTTGTCCGCCCCTCTGTCCATCCGCCCGTAAGAACGGACGTCGTATATACCTCTGCATATAGTCATTGCACACGCATATCTATACCCAAAGTATACATGAACGTCCGCTTTCCAATGGGAGCAACGGTTTACAGGTGTACACAGCCTGAGCGTACTATCTGCAATTAGCGATCCCGATTAAAGTTATTTATGATCTCAGTGTGCCCACACTGTGTCAGCCATTGTATTTTAATGCTAACTACATACGTGTATACGTGGAGAAGGAAGTCAAGCTGTTCTTCTTCTTTTACTTACAAATTAACAGATTGGAGGAACGGATCCGAACGAATTAAGGGTTTTTTGTTTGAAGAATTAATTGCTGATTTTTCTCTAAGATATCTTGGAAATTTATCGAGCATTGTTGCAACGATACGAACGGCTCTTCGGATCACGGGCTTCCGAATGCTATATCCAAACACCGTGATCGAAATATTCATATTCCCTATTTCCAAATGAAAGAGTATAAAGTTCCGGCGTGATTTCACCATTGGAATTCACTCAATCATCAACTCAGCACCAAGATGTGCGAAAACAAGGTGGCTGCTAGAAATTCCATTCCCAATTCGACGAAATCACGGAGGGGGGCGAGGCGACTAGTCAAGGTGTCTGATTAAGTCCCGCGGTCTGGCCCGATTAGGCGCGATACCACCGAAATTCCAAATCAATTTGTCTATCGGTTAAACCGGTGGAGTAGCTCCGTATCCTTGGATAGAAGGGATGAGATAAAGGGCTGGGATGAGAGGAACGGGCACATTCCGAAGCAGCCGAAGCGTTTGATAGCAAACACCCTCTTTCGACATTCCCTTGGCTTGCCGGGCGAAGTCAAAGCTTCCGATCGACTGGAATGTCGGGCGAAACGCTAACGCCGATCTCAGTAGATGATGTTACGGGTAGGAGGAGTTGGCGGGAACGAGTTGGGATCGAGGGGTGAACATCAACGAACGCTTTTGACGTTCTCCGCGGTACTAGAGGGTTCTGTGTCAGCCTTTCTACTTTCCTCAAAGTGCGTTCTGCACTGACTTGACGAATATATACCCATGTCGGTAGTGAATCAGTGCAGCTGAAATGTGAAGAGAGATTGACGACATCGAGGCCATGGCGGAGGATAGGGTTAGGTAGGGTTGGGTAGGGTAGGGTAGGCACACGGAAGAGCTAACGGAGGAGGATAAAGTCGAAAGCTTTACTCGGACGCCATCCACTCCGAAATATTTCCGAGAGATATGAAAGATAATGAAGAAGCACGACATAAAATAAAATGTAAACAAGAGAAGGACTGAACGCGAGGTAGGAAAGAGGATGGCACGAGGCATCGACCGATAGTGCCGCGGGCGGACAACCCAAGAGCCGACCACTTATCTGGAGGAGCAACATCAGAGGGAGCAACTCTTGGCTGGTTGGTTGGTTGGTTGGCTGGCTGGGCTCGGTGGCTGGTTGGCAGAAGGCGAAGAAGTGCTTGGCATGAGAAGGATGCCTAACCAAAGTGGAGCGTAGGAGATCCACCACCAGAGGCTAAGGGTAGGAGGTGGAGGGAGGAAATGATACCTCCTTAGGCAATTTTAATTTTCCAGAAATCACTGTTGGGCTAATAAGAATAAAGAAGTCTCGCCGGTGCCTCATGCCGCGCGCACAGGAGACACCCGCCAACAGCGACGTTTCGGCTTATACAGCTACTTTTGGCGAACGTTGTTTCTTTCAACCTTCCTTTCAGAAGATAGAAAACCCACGGTGTTCGTTGATGAGACGACGACGTTACTGAAAAATGTTAATCAAGATCTTTACGCCTCTCGCGACCTCCTGCCTCCATCCCCTCCTTCCTTCCTTTCTTCCTTCCTTCCTTCCTTCCTATTCCGCCCTCACTTCATCAACCCAGACCTTTCACCTCGGAGAGACTTTTGTCACCGAACGATACGACCGATAACGACCTATATCTCGTCTCCGAAGGTCTTCCTCGTGCGATTTTTTTAGCTGATTCACAATGCTCCCTAGAAATCCGAGGGGCGAAAATACGTCGAGGCCTTGATTGTGTGTACAGCGAATATTTTTTACTTTAAAAACGGTAACTATCCTGCGTTTCGCGATCTTGAACGTGGCCGAGGAGTCCCAGGGGTGAGGACGATGGCAGGATAAAAACTTCAGAGCAAAACGGGTCTGTTAGTTGTCCCGGTTGGTTGGAGCTGAAGACTTTGTGGGCGGCTGGAAGCTCCGACCGAACAAAGTAACGAAGGGAAGAAGGTATTCTGATAAACGAAGAAATTACTCTCGCTCATTCGGGGAGTCAAGAACCCGAAGGAATCGTAGGAAACGCGGCTGAGAGGTGGCCGGGGGAGGAAGAGTATGAACGGTCGTATATACCGGAACGGGCACGTCGGGACGTTGGGACGTCACAAGCACAGCCGAGCGAGTACACACGATTCCGCTCTGGATCAAACCTCCCAGCTTTCCATCCAGGTCTGAGCGGAGCGAAAGGGGCAGGAGACATATTTATTTGACATGCGACGCGACTGCACCCGAGTTTCATTAATTGAAGATCGCGGGGATGAGCTCGGCAGACGGCAGACACTGCCGACGCTATATGTATACGTGGAAAACGGCAAATGAAGATTCACTATTTCCGAGCTTCAACTTCGTCTCGATCTAGGCCAGCCGCTACGAATACATGGACATATAAAGGCGGGATGATGTAGTATATTTGTTATTCCGCGTATCTTACACATACTTCACTAATCCGGGTTCCTTTCGACTCTACAAGAACCTACACAGCATCACGAACATACGCCAGTTTGTCCCAGGTGACGCTAAAAAATTGACAAACTCGCAAAAATAATAAGAAAGGAAAAGAAATTTTTCTCCGGTGCAAACATGCAAATCTGCTGTATCTTCTCTCGTCAAGATTATAGAACCAAGTTTTGGTGCTATATTGGTAAAGGAAATGGTACAGGGTAAAATCGTGTAGAAATTTCATTTGCTACTGCAGAGTTATCTAAGAGCAATACCGGGTGGCCTTAATGAAACATTCAGTCTCTAGAATAGCGCAGTAATCTCGGAAGGGTGGCAAGCGGGTGGACGGCAAGGCGTAGAGAAAGTGTAGGGGGTATAGGAAGAAGAGTGTCAAGACTGAGAGGAATAGGTCTGATTTCCAGCAATGCAATGGCGTGTTTAAATTGGCACTTCCCAGATATTTCTAGACCCAAGGTGACTCGAATTATGATCTGTGTTATATTTCAAGTCTATCGTGGGATGGGATTTTTTCGAAAAGTGTAATAGATCTGCCCCGTTAGCAATTTTGCTGCGGGTAAAAATCAATAATAATTTCTTCGAACTTCGAAATCGAAAGCTCCCGTCTAGTTCTTGGCTCCGCTTAACTACACTGGTAGGTTCGTTAACGAAGAAGAAACCTTTCATCCCCTGTAAGATTTTGCCGCCGTTCAGCCCCTAACCGAGTAGTAAACTAAAGGACGACATTAGGATTTCAATTTCCGTGAACGCCATCGAACTCGTTCAAAGTGCTATTCAGAATTGCTCGCATCTTTCGGTGTTAGAACTAGAGACGGGTGAAGGGCTCACCCTCGTGTCCTTCGGGTGATGGTGAGCTGGGGGAGGGCGAAGGGGAATGGGAACACAGGGTATAACTTGAAATCCACACGAACGGCTCACGTATAACGACCAACGCAATTATTCCATAATGTAGTTCACATAGCTGAACTCCGAAGAAAATTAGAGGGACCCGTGCTCGGCTCCGCACAACTTTGCCGTTTTATCTCTCAATTCGCATTCCGCGAGTCGACGACGCTTAAACTACTCACCGTGGGCTCCGGGGCTTCGGGGGTTCCGGGGGCACCCGAGCCTACCGACGACGGTCTCCTGTGATTAAAACACACCCCAACTCCTGCCACGGAGATAATTATTGCGCAACATACGTTACCCACTGGTAAAGACTGAAGCCATTCTGCAAACTGTAGGCTAGCATTTGCCCCTGGCTGGAATTGAAGAGTAGCGCTGGAATTTATTTGACAGTTTAAGTTCGAGAATGTCCAATTACGTACCTTAGAGGCGGCAAGGGTGCGATATGTAGGGCACTGTAATTATTTGCTGGTTAGTTCTCTCAGTTTTATACACCCCCGTAGTTTCGACTCTCAAAAACTTTACTTTACACGGACTTTCTTGACTTCATTTTTCTCCAAGAACACATATACGTATAATAGATACCTCCGATCTTTTACCACGATTCGACACCCTGGATCGTGGTATAGAAGAACAAAAACGTACAGGTAACTTGAAGCTAATTTCCGAAAGAAAAGTCGACTACTACGATCATCCATGTATACACCCACATTGGATACAGATACGTAGCGTATCCGCTTTCAGAAGAGCCGTGCTACTTTGGTCTAATAATATGGCCTCTAGTATCGTAATCATAATCAGCCAGTGTACATTTTCTTTTAGCGATCTTGGCTCGAGAGGAGCGCATATTATGTAAACAGGGGCGTATTAAGAAGGCTGCTTCCCCACCACCTGTGCCATCACCACCACCACCGGTTTCCATTCGCCTTCTCTGTCTCTACGTTTTCTCAGTTCTCTCCCTTCGCCCAAGTTGAATTTATAAATTCCAGACCGTAACATTTTATCATTTAATTAAATATCGGCGATAAAATATTCTTAATCTCGGTAACGAGCGCACCACTTTTGATTACGTGCTCGTCGACGCAACGCCCTGCCATGCCAGGGTCCGTGCAGTAGCGGTAGCGTTATTTGCTTAAATATTGTCTCCCTATTTTCACCGATCTACTAACCTACGCGTGTTCCCCGTCATCAGATACTTTTCTACTTGATGAGGCATAAACGAGAAGACAAATGCCGCATAGGAAATTAATGCTGTTTTAAAAAGCTTCAATTTTTCACCTCGGTGGTTCAGACAGAGGGGTAGGTATGCCGTGTATATCTATAGTGATGCAAATTTTCTAACTGCCGTAGGTACGCTACGTGTGCTTTCTTGCCTGCATCTCGCGTGTATACTTTCAGATGAAATGAAAAGTTTCGCTATGATATATACTTATCGAAGCTGACAACGACAGAGCTGAGTCTGCTTTTGCACACGCATAACGGCGCGTAGTATTGCACCGCTAGCTATAGAATTTCACGAAGAATGCTACAATTAACAACCCTTTAAAGAATAGAGGATAGGGATGGGAGGGTCGGGGTACAGAATGTGGCACGTATCTCAGCTGCCTACTCCGTCCCTGTAGTTGGTTTCCGCGTGCGAAGACAAAACGGCGAATCTTTATTCGAGATGTACGCGCTTTACCTACGTGTTATATGGCGTCGTTGGCGCGAAAATCTCGCCGAGCAGAGAACTCTGCATCTAAAGCAGCTTGCAATTTGCAATCGCAATTTTCAATTTCTACCAGAACCGGCTTTCCAATTAGACTAAGAGGTGTTGCTGGTGTTGGCTGCATCGCTATTAGGGGTAGCTTCCTCTCTTGCTGTAAATCGGAACGACGAAATGAAATAGTGCGCTGCCTGCGATGTCTTGGGTTCGTTTTCCAAGCCTCCTATTTCCCAAAGAGAACCAGGAGCTTCGAGGCGAGGCAAGAACTGGTTTTTTCTTTTTTCGTTTTTTGTTTGCATTTTCATTTTTTTATTTATTCATGTTCTTCTCAACGTGTGTATCACGCCAGCAATAAAATTTGAAATTTGTTTATTTCCCTTGATTTGCGATGCTTTATTTATCCTCCATTTTTATTTCACCGAAATGAAGAATGAATTGGTTGAACCTAAACGTGTACGAACATTGAATGGCAGTGTTTATTCTGGCTCGAAATTATCCTCACAAATTATTTTTTGTATTATACTTTTTTCCCCTGGTTCGTATATGGCTGGAAAAAATAATTAAATGAACGTTTTCGTGTAAAATTATACGATTTTTGAAAATAAATCGCGTATAGAAGGATGAAAATAAAAATAAAAATACAACATTCTATTACCCGTCTTTGCAATTTTAATTTCAATACCTCAAATCATACCTCCAAGTAGACATAGAGACGTACATAATTTCGATAAAATGTAATGTAAGGACCGCGCGTTTCACCTCACTAAGCGGGAACGGTTATTGAATGCCCGGAAGCGAAAGGAATCAAGATACGCTTGCACGAAGAGCATAGCTGCGTACCTGCCTCGTACCCTGCCTTCGGGGCTGCAGCTACGACGGGGGGCTGTCATTGTCACGCTGTCAATTACGCATATACGTTGAAGTCACTGCTTTATCTCGATTCGAGAAAGCCCTTGCAGAAACTGTCGCTTTGCACGGTAATACGTCACTGCGTGCACCGTACCTCGACAAATGAATCGAAGCTGTTTTACCCATCATATGCATATGTAAGCCTAAAGTGTTGAGTCAGTCAGAGTGAAGGCAACCATCATAGAATTGCCTATCAGTAAATTCGATTCCCTTCACCCTAATTTCATTCACAGAAATTACGCTAGGAAACTTTAAAAAAATTGTCATTTTTGTTTTTGCTTCGGATTAGGCACTGCTCTGATAGGTAGATGAGTGATCCACAACCGGTGACGTTAATCCATAGTTTTGTACGAATTATATACGACGTATAGGGTGGCAGATATCTTCAATTACTGCCGAGGGCCAGAAGACACGAAATATTTGATGGCGGGAGTGATCTGCCCTGCTTTTATAAAGGGCTCTTTGTTTGGTGGCGAAGGATGCCTATATATACCTATATACCGAACGAATTGAAAATCTTGCGTCGCCAAACACTCGCGCAGTTGCGTCATCGGCGTTCGAAGTCCCATTCAAGAAAGACGGATGTAATGGATAGGTTTGTAATCCATCGAGGCCTTCGGGGCCTTCGGGAATGAGATATTTTGGGGGTTGGGGTACGGGTGGGGGTGATATCGGCAGACTGTGGGTGAAATGGCGCGACGTGCCCGCGGGGCTTGCTGCCAAACCGAACCGAACTCACCGCAGCTGGCGTTGCCGATGGAATTGTTCGCCGTAACTACCAAGACGTCTTCAGGGGTACACTTGAACGATGAAGTAACTTGTCCTTCTCCATATTTCCTCTAACGACTACACAGATTGTTAGAATATAATTATGGCACAGTATGAAGGATGAACTCAAAAACGAATGAATGAAGATCGTGAATGAATTATGGTAGAGAGAATCAAGAATGAGTTTAATGGATTTCCGATTTTTGTATCTTGACAGTTGACTCGTCGTCACATATGCCTTAACAAGAAATCTTATCCAGGATGAAATAGTATGGAGATTCCTAGGACCGATCCTTTCCGATCGCAGTAGCCATGGGAAAAAAGGAGCAGCGAAGAAGAAACCGAGTTTTTAATTTAGCGCGTGTCACGCGAATGGAACACGAGATGGAATGGAATAGGACGGGACGGATGGGATGGGATGGAAATGGGCAGCCAGATGAATCTCTCGCATTGTCTGCGTTTGAATGGGTATACCCACCATCATCCACCTCTCTATTCCGTCCTGGTTTTTGAGCGTTATTTTCGGTGACAAATATTATTGTGTCGAACAATGATCGTCCTCAATGCTATGCCTCACTCCACGCCCGTTGTAATCTTCAACATTATTTTACGAAAACCTGCCCTCGGTCATATTGGAATTGCTAATCTTTAAAACCTCCTCCACGTCATTTTCTTAACGATTCAGCCGTTCTTCGCTCCATAAAAGAAGTATATCTTTATCACGGTACGTCTGCCATTGTCATACGACAACTGGACCGGTTACCAGGTGACCCAGATGATATTCTAAAACCTTACTAGAAAAAACAAGCAGTTGCTTCTCGCAATTCTGCATCCAGTATACCATCCTGAGCAAATAATATGGAATGATCGGTGCAAATAGGAAAGGGAATAGGGGCAGTATGCAGGAATTATTGTGATTCCCAGCTCGAAAGCCCCCGAGGGCGAGCAATCTATACTGAGCAGACATCGCTCCGTCACAAGATGAATTTGAATATTGCCATGGTTATATTGCTGCAGGCTCTAATAGTTACTGCGATTGACATGTTCATCTCCACCCATTTATGCGATGGATATTTACAGAAAGATTGTTACGCGTAAGCAAACACGAGTAATGAATTCAATTTATAGAATGGTGAGCGGTAATCATTTTCGTTTTTGTATTCTTGTTTCAGATTTGGACCACTGGAAAAAAGGTGCTGGTATTTTAAATGGAAAGTCTGCTAATGGATCTCTGGGATCCGTGCCTGGATCTGCGACAATGAGTGGTTTGAAAGCCAACCTGTGTGTGTCCAGCTGAGGTTTGGTTCCGATGGAAAAAAAAAAAACTCGGTAACCGGTCCTCCCGGCAATCTGATAAAGACTTCCTGTCGTAAAACCATCATTTTAATCGCCAGCTTCTTGCGCGGCTACGTTTGAATTTTACCTCAACCTCCATTCGTCCCATTCTATTATCACCAATTACAGTTAAAAGCCAAATAGCCTTCGCAAATAGGGAAAACTCATTCACGGAACTTGATTGTCGACTTCCAGCTCTATTTTCGTTCGCAGGAACGCGTAGGCTGTTTTCAGCAGTCCCTGCACTCTGTTCCTATTCATTCTTAAAAGCTCGAGAACTATACTTCGTTTCCGGTGGCTTTTCCATTTGGTCACATGACTGACGAGGCAGTGGACTAGCAGTCGAATTCACGTATATCAGACTCGTCGACGAACCAAACCATTTTACAGAATTCAAAAATTTAGTAGAAAAAAAATTATATCCTTGAAGAAAAAAGGTCCACTTTGACGCTGGGCATGGATATATATCATCAGTTCGCGTGATCTGGCTCCTAAAAATGGCTCTCGGCTTTTCTAGGCGTCCCATTACCGAGTCTGATTGAAATGGAATCGGCAAATAAAAGAGTTGTAAATAAGAGATAAAAGACAGAATAGGCCGAAAGCGGAGAACAGGACGACAGGGGGTACTAGGTGGCGCTGTCTAGCGGTGACAAAGTGTACTTTTATTGAGACGTAAGGGGGCCATCTCAACCCTGACGGCTCAATAATCCTCATTTATAGCTTATAAATGATTTTAACCCCCGTAAAAATGCATTAGCCTCTGGATCGTAAGCTGACGCTGCCATGTATACCTATTCCACTATACATACATACATACATATATATACTTGCATACCTTGAACAGATGGGGATATATACCATCCCTCGATGGGTCTCTCCAGACCGACAAACCAACAAACATACATACATACATACATACATACGAAGGTACGTAACATCAGGTCGAAGGCACGTCTGCGAATGTGCCCGCTTTTAAGGAACTATAAAATAGTTGGGTGTTTTTGTGGCCACCACTTCTGCGGTGAAAGGGACTCCATAGCCCTTGCACCCTGTCCAAAGTGGGAGGGAAAGTAGTAAAACTAGGATGTACCTTCAGTTCAAGATGGAATAGAGCGCTTGTAGCGCAATAGTTGTTAGCAACGATAAAATTTTCCTCGCACCTAAACGTCGGAGCATGATCTTTCCAGGAGCTAAAAATTAACTGTCAGATCCTTGTTAATAATTTTTATTTCTTATCCATCATCAAGCGTTCACCTACCCTAAAAAAAATACATTCCGTCACGGTCGCGCACGAAATTTAATTAAGGTGAAAATGCATGTGGAGATTTTTGCGGGGCGGGAAAAATAAGACTGATTCATATTGCGAGGAAAAATGTGATCATCAATGTCACGGGACTGGCTCAAAATCATTTTCATCTCTCGGAGGTAATCTTCGCGTACAGAGTGTTCTTTGGAGCGAGGAAATTGTCGCCGCTGATCCCAAAGAAGCAAGAAGTTCATATCCAACTCTGGTTCGATCGTAAAAATGTTACGAGCGCCTTATTGCGTACGTAGGTAGGTACAGAGCACAGCACGCACTGTGTGTAAAGCGTCTATATCCTAAGGATCATGTGCGTGGGGCACCAACGCTAGACGTGAAAGTACTTTGGAACCGGAAGTAGTCGCGCAGGGATGTGAGCAAAGTGGTGAAAAGGAAGGGTTATAAAACCCGTCTGTGACTTCGGGATCGACGGTCACAGACGTTGGAAGAGGACACGTCAGCTTTTACTGGACGTACTATGTATAAGGCAAATAAATGAAGAAAAAAAGATAATTGAACCTAATCGTGGCTCGATATATCCATCGTCCTAAGGCCTTCACTAAATATTTCCAACGGCAACCGGAAGTTATATAGTTCCCTCATCTGCCAAATAGGAATGTGGCTCATTTTAACACAGGAAATCGGTTCTGTCTGTCGTCATTTTGCGAGATAACATTTTACGATCGTTTTCCGTTATTCTTTTCGGCTATGCAATATAACGCAGTGTCGCTAAAAGCATGGGAGAATTCGGCGCAGAGTCAACATCCCTTCGGTAAATGCAGCCATTGTATATACCATCGGCATTATCATTATTATACTGCACCAGACTGCACGGTGCTTTAGAACTGACTATAAGACATTAGCACCGTCTATACACCGATATACCCTCACCAAACTCAATTTCCAATTGTCCTTCCAAAGTTAATGGAAAAAGGTCACTTTTCTTTACTTCTCTTAATACCCAGACGATTTTAGCCCCAATTAACAACCTCGGTCCGTTTTATTCGACCGATAAAAATAATTTATAAAGATGGAATTTTCGTGATTCAAATATCTGCGATGCATTTTCTTAGTCGTATCGAAGTATAGTTTCCATTCTCGTTCGGTTTATCAACAAAGCAATAAGTAATTGCCTAGAACAATTTGAACTAGAACAATTTGCGGCTCACGCCAGGTGTGCAGCGAATCGCACATAGTACAGAGGACAGAGGATGTCGCAGAACAGAGCGGAGAACGCGAGCCACCGAAAAGCGGTAGTTGTCAGGACGTGGGGGACGAGCGAACGAAGAGAGGGTTGTCAGGGTGCCGAGGGGTGGGTCGTGCCTCCCGACGCGTGAGTAACGCGTACTCGCTCGCGAACCAGAAAGCGCCCTGTTTAACAGAGTGTTATAATCTATTTACGTTAACATTACCAACGTTTAACGTGGTTGTTGCGGCCGGGCAAGGGGCTACGGGGATGCTTTTGCTCTGCGGCAGACAGCGCTCAAGAATTGTCGCGCGCACGCAAGGCCATTTCGTGCGAGCATTAATTTCCACCTATTTCTCCGCGTATCCCAGCCGATTCGAGATTTTGAAGGGAATGGGGTGAACCGCGTTGTTCGATTGAATAGGAAAAAAAATTAATTGAACGATGAAACGGTACGTGAATCAGAGATTCTTTGGCGGGACACATCATGGGGTGTAACTGTGTATGAGGAAGACCTGACTCGGAGATACCGACGTAACCTGTGCGAATTCAAGTATCTATACGCTCGCTCGGGCGACAATACGGGCTAAATGGCTCTGAGCTCCCCCGACCCGTTAACTAACTCCACGAAACGTCTGAAACTTTAGACGCGATTATCTGCGGGCTGTGCCGTAACAATTACCAGGCTGCCACTCCGCGAAATCAGCAACCGGCTAACTTGTTTGTTCTCGCGCGTGTACGTGTTGGCCTATTGTCCCTCTGTCACAAATAATTTCGCAGACGGCCGCTAATGGACAGATTGCCCGGTACCTCCTCGAGCCTTGTCTACCTAATGTCGATTATAAACTCGCGGAAGAAACTCCGCGGTCTTTATTCGTTTGCAAAATTGCGAAAACCTTGGGGAAGTACATACGTACCAACTATAAATACAAATCTGCAAGGACTCAGATCAAACACTGTCTCATTTTTATAGTTTTTGGTCCGCGATCTGAAAACAATTTACAATGATTTGAAATCGCAAAAATCACTTGACTGGTCGACTTTTCTTTCAACAATTGACAAAATTCGTTAGAAAGTTGTCCTTTCATCTGATATGGCTGGAAATGTTTCCCTCGACGATTAGAGACCAAAAAAAAAAGAAAAAAAAATGTAAAACTGTTTATTCTTTGACCAAGTTTGAGAGGTGTGGTTTAGAAGCCATGAGCTTAGTATATTTTTTATTATTTTTTTAAATCTGTATGTGATTAGCTCGATTCTGAATGATGTTAAAATATTTGTGACATGTATGGCACACAGTTTTGTATTCCGTGTATTGCAGCTGGGAATGTTTGCCTTCGGTCAACGTTTACGTACGAAAGTGAAAGGGAGACAGAGAACCACTTCCAACTTGGTCCCCAAATTATATGATTCACCTGTTCCTATTTTACGACGCTTATATTACACAGCGCCACTGCGGCGGCCGTTGGTTACTTGGCCACTTGGCCACCAGCCTTCTTACTTTACTTCTCGAAATAGTATTATTTCTTTGCGGATTTCTTGCCAGATAAAAGGACCTGTGCGAAGCTTCTCTCCCTACCTACACCGTTACCAACGTTTTTCTGCTCATATAATTGAAGAAATCGCGCTCGTATCGTAGACCAAGGCATGCTGCATGCTTGCAGTTTCGTTGTTCAATTAAAACAGTATCACATACTATAAATAGTCTAGACTGTATATCCAATCCGTGCAAGCTCCAGTTCTAAAATGAAAAACGTTTCAAATGCGCGTATAGTTTTGTGCAGCGAAAGGGACAAAAATTTATGCTGCACTATTTACTTCGAACAAGATATTATCGAGTAATTAATTCAAATTATAGATAGATCTCATTATTATTTGTCCCGAGACTCCAAATTGCGACAAGGTGTGTTAACCGTGTTCTAAAGCAAAGGAAATACGGCCAATGCAAGTAAAACTTTACAGCTAAACCTCGCATTTGTAAGGATGAATAGGTATAGAGAGAAGTTGTTGAAGTAGCGAGGACTTCTTTCGCTTTCTCTCAACTTCCTCTATAGTCCGCCAGAATTATTCAAATGTCTAACTAAGTTGCCCTAGTGTTTATATTCGACGTTTCTTCGGTATGTACCTTATAGTTTCAAGGGCGGTCGTCGCTTTTCTTCAAGGAAAAGCGAGCCCCTCGAAAGGGGTGCGAGCTCTGCCCCCAATAATAAACTCCAAACATCCCCGCGACTATAAAACTTTATGGCGGCTAGAAACGAAGATAATATTGTGACTTAACCGCCGGCTGCACTATCAGACGACTTTAATATTTACCTCGGTTACAGATTTCTTCTGATAAGCGCCCGGCTACTCGATAAGCTATCAGAGCATTGAATACATAAATCTGAAGAACCTGTCTCAATGTTTGTTCACGTATACGGTCTTGTGATTCGGTCAGATAAGAATATGTGACAAAGTTAACGGAGCACCGTAATTAATTAAGTGCATTTTATTGCGTGGAGAAAAAAAAAGACAAATGAAAAACAGAAATGAAAAAAATGATAATTGTAATAGATTTCCAACAGAAAGGTTTGAGCTTATTTGCTGCAGCGTTTCGTACATTCATTTCAATTGTATTTATAGTTTTTATCTAATAATAAAATCGCCCGTGGCATCTAGGGCTGCTCTAATGTGTTATAACGTATAGATCGTTGTTAATGGACGTTATAAGAACGCATTAGTCTGATAAATAGTAATGGAGTTTATTGGCGGAAAATCAGAAAATATGATGGCACGGCCTGGCTTCCCTTTTCTTCCCCGTGTCTACCCCATTCGCCACTTCTTTCCCTTCTCTTCTCATATGAACGAAGCTGCTCGCTTTTTCTTACTGCTTGCTTCTTGGTTCGTGCCTCCGCCACTACCTATAAGCGTGGAAATATGAACCCTACTTTATTATATTATATTTGCCGGCCATAAGGAGAGTTCATCGGCTATTTTCTTGATATACCGTCTTCGAAGGTTTCGACTCTCCGCGTCATTATATTGTCCTAACGTCCGGCTCTTGGCTTCTAGCATTTTTTTTTCTTCCTCCTTTTTTTTTTGCTAAGCAATGACACTAAGAGGAATAAACGGCTGCTTATGTTTCTATTGTAAATTTAATGCTATTAAACAGAAGAGTTAACGCGTTGTCAATCGGCTTTATAAGTTTCTTGCACCATGAAAGATGGCAGCTGAGAGACTGACGAGAAAACTGGCGCAAATTAAGCTCTAATAATACTTTCGCGCATTTGGTTAGGGCAGACTCGAGTCCAAAAGTAATAATTCACAATAGCCCACTGTACCGCAAGCTCCGTTCCACGTTTCGTCTCGTCGGATTTCATCCCACCTTCAAAGGATCACGCGGTTCAATTTTATTCCCTGCGTGACACGATAAATTTTTCTTTGGACGTTTTACTCTCCAGTAAAACGTGCGTACGAAGAATTTATATTATTACTTCAATTCCTTAGTAGATAATACGCGAAGCAATGTTCTTTCATTTAAACGTGTCCAAGTGATTTTTCAGCCACGACCGCTTCAGCTCTCCCTTCTTATTTCTATTAAATTCTATGCCTAATGCCGTTCACACGCCAGACCTTCATTAAGAATGTATTAGTCGCCTCGAGTAGGACGTCTGGTGCATTCGTCGCAGCTGAATACTCGAAAAGGATTTGTTTGTCTCCGTCTTATAATCGAAAACGGTAACTCTTCCAAAGTAGGCAAGGGATAGACCTGCTGGTCGGTGTTTATGGAAGTCTTATAAATATTACCTAAAAAGTAGCGCAGCTTTAGTTACTCGTTAAAAATTATCTAATGAACAGTCAGTCACGTTGCCTCCATTAAATCTACGAGGACAAATCATGAATGTACTCACTAACTCCAGTCAATTGCATTTGATTACACTGAAACATTGATCGGAGTTTATTTTCAAACCAATTTATCAATGGCTGTGAAATAAATTCAAACGTCAAACTATACCTTCCCCTTTTTGAATTTTTGAGTATAATCCCGGCTAGCTCGTCTGGAATCGTCTATCCCAGACTAAACAGTGTCATAGACTGTATATACAGGGTATATCCCTATTTATATTAACATTGAGTCAAGGGCCTTTGGTTTATTGTAAGCAATGCATGGTTACTGCGTGTCTACACAAGTCTTATTTATTTTAACTTCCTATTAGAAGCTAAGGGATCGTTGAGTGCTGATCAGTTGATATCGCCTACCGTATAGGAGTTTTTAATATACGAAGTATAAGGGGCTCAAAAAACAATCCGATGATGATAACACTCGAAGAAAAATTAGGATAATTATTCTTATGTTTCAACGAAGTGTAATATTGTACAAGAAAGTATAATCCTGGTTCAATTTACCGTAAAAATAGTTATCCTAACTATGAAATATGTGCATCCCATCTATTTCTCTGAGTGCAGAAACAGGTAATTATACGGTGAGAAGGAAGAAAAAAAAAAAGAAAAAGAGAACAAGTACCTAAAGAGTTATGATAGTATAATTGAAGCATTTATAAAAGTCGGTTCGAACGGGCGTACGAGTGCTGGAGATTCGTTGCTTATCTGTAGTTTAGTGTAGACACGTCAGTAACACGTTAGCATAATATGTTTAACATAGAAGATAGCTACTATCAACTGAGTTGTTTGTATTACACCATAAAGTACGCTATAAAATGCAGACAGAGCGTCATGGTGTTTTTTAAATTATGGTACTCTTATTAGAAATGCATATATAAGAAACGTTTCGTCGCTTATCAGAGCTGATAAAAAAAACTCTGATGGGTGCATCTAATTTAGTATTACCTTACACTATGGATTTAATAAACTTCTTTCCAGTCCACCGTCACTTTATTAGCTTCTCGTTGGTTGAACAAGCAAACCATAAGCCTCTCACGTCGCGCGAGTTGGCATCATGAAAAATTCCTCTCACAAGCAAGATCTCGTCCTGTTTTATTCTCTTACCGATTCGTGCTGAAAATTTAACATCTATCGATCGTGAGAATCGTCTGCTAAATACCTCCAGGGTAAGAATTCGAAAAAAAAAAATAAATAAAAGTAGGGATGTGTTATCCCAGATCGATTTACTGACGTCAGCTGTTACTCAGAGGCGGTCTATCTCGCGGGCATATATTCGAGAATAGATGCTCTCTAATTAAACAAACCCTTCCCTTACCAATACTTCTTTCATCTCCGACGAATAGGGGAGCTGATGGAAATCATAACGCACAGATAGTGCATTTAAGAGCGAGCTGCGGCAGTACGGGTGGGCACAGGCTACCCTCTGTTATGACGTTCACATCCTTCTAGATCGCTGTCTCTTTCCCTCTTGGATCCTGAGCCAAGGATTTTTCTCTGTTTCGGCCCGAGGCCTGCCCCGTATCACTGTACCAGGACCATGCGGAGGGCGACACGTGTTTTTAATTTTAGGGTTATGTTAAACATCCCCTATAAGCGTGGCGTAGAAAAACGGGTCCTCGACCGATCGGCTCTCTTCAAATATTTTTAATATCTTCTTGGCCGCCCGGAATTTCGATAAGACGTAAGCTCCATCTCTATTTCTTTTTTTTTTTTCTTCTTTTTCTTTTCTTTTCTTTTCATAAGCCCACGAATTGTAATACACATACATATCAGCGTCCGACTACTGTAAATCCACGAGGCAAATTACGTATTAGTATGAAATCCCAGACCCACCCTTACCGCTGATATGTATGCAGCGACTTACAACAGGAGAAAAATAAATTCCATGCGGCTTGGGCTTGGGCTTGGATTAAGAATATAAGCTTTAGAAAAAGGGTGCGACGGAGGCAAACATAAATTCTAATATGGTACCGTATTATAATTGTGTGCCTGTTCTCCGCTGGCCAAGGGCTGCAAGCCAAATTAGCGAAGATCATTATTTATGTGCGGGTTGAGAAAAAGAGGGGTTCAAAATCTCCACTTATCGCCACTTCGCACAATGGTGTTTAGACTTCACGTACAGTCCACATCCCTTGACCTCAAACCCCGAACTCGAGTTCTGCAGACAAAATTTCGCGACCAGTTGGAGTACGATTCGGTGTGACTTGTTCCCATCAGTCATAAATTTTTGTTAAACTGAACTGAGGTTCCCATGAAACGTATAGGCAGGAAGAAGATGCTGCCGACGTCAAGGGGGCCGGGAATGGAAAGGAAAGGACGGGGCGAGAGGAGGAAGGATCGGCTCCATTCAGACGATAAGAAATGTAAACTGCAATGCAGGACGCATGGATGCCTGTCGAGAGGGCTCAGTACCAGCAAATTGTCGGCGGCTCGTCAAAGGATCAAAATGTCAAAGATAGCACGGCGCTGGCCATGTGTTCGGGGCACCCTTCCCTCCCCACCAAAACCGCTCCACAACTTCCTTGGCCCATCGTATCGGTAAGGAAAAAAATACCGACTGCCTCTTACCTAGAATATTACGAGCACGTTAATTTGTGCTCAAGAACGACGACTCGAACTCAAAGGCCAGACAGCTCACTCTCCATTAGCTGTCATTCAAGTTCATCAGAAGGTTTCGCTCGTGGTTCAGATGAACGTTTTCGTTCTTTCATTTCTTATGGTGATATTATCGTCAGTTAATGAATGAGTGTCATTCAATTCCGATTATTTATATTTTATGTATTAAACTGCAGCGGTTAGAATAAATAGACAGCCTGGTACTTTGGAAGTAGAACGCGTGCTTCAATTATCGAGAAATATCACATGCGGCACAGATATGAACGTCAATTAACATTCCCTAATTGGTACTTGAGCCCTTTAGGATACCAAGGATACCACATATTGAAGATAATAACCGAAAAAAAAGAAGGAAAAAAAAAAGAAAAAATCATTCAACGTAGCAGCGCGTCCGCCGACTGGCGAACAGCGAATTCACTTCGTTCAGAATAATTTTGGAGCGATGAAGTAATCGTACGCCCCGTGAAAGCGATCTGCTGTATTTCTAGTGTGTAATGCGCGGAAATACGTGCAACATTAAATCAAATCCAATTCGCATTCATACGGCCGGGGTGTGTATGGAGTGGCACCTGACAAACTCATTGGTCTGATAAATTGAATCATTCGCCGTTCAATTGCTTCGCTATATTCAGTTCGCAATATAGGCATATCTATACGCGCTGAATATCCTACCACCCTAAAAACCCCCGAGCACCGGCGTCAATATGTCGAAGCCTATTGTACGCTCTATGCACAGTAATCTGTATTTCTCTCGATTTATACCTACCCAGCGTTTCACTCCGGCTGAAAGGACTAGGTACATCCTTCTTTGAACTCGAATGATCAGCAATTTTTATACACAATTTTTTATTTTGTTATTCATTTGAAGGACTCCGAATTGGCAATTATTAACATTTGCAAAAAATGACTTGTGGAACACGTACATTCTGCGCTATATTTCATACGTCGAGTCCTCTCACTTTCAATTCGAATGACCCTGAAGAGATTTGACAAAAAAAGCACATTGAATTGGAAATGTTTGTAAGTGGGAGAATAATCTGTCGAAACGATGTATTAACCTTGCAATCCCAAATATTGAGGGATTGAACGTGATTTTGCGAACAATGGAAGACGTTTTACAAATTTACGACAAATCGCGCAATTGATCTAAATCTAGAACATGATTTCAGGAAGCGATTAAGCTGACTTTGGTTTGGACGACGAAAGACATTTATAATCATGCAGATTGTTAACAAAAGATGATACGTTGATCCAACTTGCATTTCAGAATAATAATGAACCTTACGATCTTTAGCAATATTCAAGATAATCTCTATATTTCATGAGTTCCTGCGATGTTACTCATTGAGTCATTCAATCTCAAAGGGAGAGATTATCTCGACCTCATGAAACGGATACTACAGTCCTGTAGTCTCTCATATATCTCGAACTATGCACGTATACGCTGAGAAAAGTGATCTACTTGATTGAATATGAACCGAGTAGACAATATAATCGCGCAAGTGAATATTTCTAAGATCAGAATGAATAACAGATTACTCATGATTCTAACGAAATAATTTCTTGATTTCGAGTGAATTCGATCGAATTGGATTCGATCATACGAATGAACGTCAAAGTCAAACGAATTTAGTTCTTCATTGTACATAAATGTTGCTTTCTTGATTGCAGACCAACGTTTGCTATTATTAAAAATGAATTGTCAGTGGTATCAAGATTCAACGATAAATCATTTCTCCCAGTGTGTACCTATTTGCATCCCTTATTAAAACCAAAAGACTTTCCACATCACCGTCCAGAAATGGAAATCCTCAGTCTAGGAATGCATTTCGGGTGGTTCGCTCGGTACGTGCATACACCAAAATTACAGATGCATGTATATGACACTAGCACGAGGTCGTTGGGTGTGGTGGTAGTGAACCCAAGAGGGGGGCATCGAGGCGTTGGCCGTATGACGCGATCATACGGTACGCGATATGTGAAATGGAGCACGGGTCTGTCTCTGGTAATTATATGTATCCCATCTCGTCCTATCCTATTCTATTCTATCCATTTCCATTCCCGGCTGTCCTACACCATTCTACACTGTCCTACGCTGTCGTATCGCGCCCGCGGCAACGGACCGATTCCACGCAACGGTTCGCACGTACCACTACTAGCCTAGCCGCGGGACACTCCGTGCGTGACTTCTCGACACGTGTGCGTTGCGGAACGTTGCAGCGTTATTGTTGTTCCTACCTAGTACGTTGTCTGTTGCCTCGTATCCGAGTCTCGACAGAGCCTCGACTTCCGTCTGCATCAGTATTATGTCAACGGTTGGGCTCCGTTCGTTTATGCAGCCGTATTACACCAGCTGAACGTTCTCATTGCTAGTTTCCACTTTATTCCTAAAATCATTTGCTAAGAAGTCCCAGTCGTGCTGAAAACGAGCTCACTCTTCGTGGGTCGGCGAGAGTTGGTCAAAAAAATGACATTTTAGATATATTTTTTACTCATTTGTTGGAAAAACAAAATCCTCTAAGTTTTGTGCCATAAAGTCGTGTGATATCCTCAGTAGGCTGTATCACCGAGGCGGTTATAAATAAAGTCCACTTCTCTCCCCTCTCCTTTCACTCTTCCGGTTTTCCGTTCTCTCGATGAGTATACGAGTTGTTCTGAAATACGGTGACGAATAGTCGTCGCCGGCCCGAGTTGACATACGAGACGTGTGGGTGATACTAGGCGATCGTATAACAGAACCGAGGTGCTCAAGTTTATCTCGAAACTGACCAGCGCAACGAATTTGTAACCTCCTTGAAAGCGTGTTCCGCCATTGAGGAGAAAATTAATTGTTCCCTATGTAACACGTCTAAAAATAAAAAGAAAAAAGAATCGAAAAAATCCCTTTCTATAGCGGCAGAAAATTCACCAATTTCTCCATGTAATGAAACGATTTAGAATGACAAGAACACGAGGTAGACATTTTATCGTTGCAATCTGCAACACTTGGCACTGTGTTTTCCTATGTGCGTGATCATAGACCGGGCATATATGCGTGCGGTCAAAGGTGCCCAGGGGTTCAGGTGTTGGTGGAACGATTCGACTGCGTCGAATGCGAGGCGCCGGGTGCGTGTGGACCGCTCGTATTGCACAAATCACATGCGTTATTGACTGCTATTGTATTTGTAGTGGGAATGTGTTGTCCGGTACATGGGCGAATCTCGGTAATTCAAGAATTTCACTGTCCTCGATAATTTGCTAGCCTGAATCAACCGTTTGGAATGCACGTTGCGCACTCGACCGATACTTTAATTAACAAATCCGACAGGAATACCTGAAAACATTATCCGTAATTACTCAATATTGAACACAAAGCTTCCTATCTGTGAGTCATCGGAATTAATAATAAATTATACTGTATTAACAGTGATTGACTTCTTTCCACAAAACGGATTAATAACCTTTACTGGTCATTTAATTGAACCCATGACTATGCCATTACACGTGCAGTGCAATGCAGATATTATGTATATACCTACCACGGTGAACATAGCAGTAATAAAGTAGAAATTCTAGTTAAAATTTATACCGGATGTTGGCCATCTAATAACGTTACTGGGTTGTATAAACGCAAAAGCGACCATTCGTAGGATAGAACCACCACGTATAGAAGTAATGATATGTGGTGCCATTTCCGATTCCGTATTTAGTTTATTATACGGCACTTTTTAGCTGGACTAGCGTCCGCCGTGACGCGGGAATTACAGGATATCGTTTAGTGGCCTCGATGTAGGTGTGTGGGTTAAATGTCTGAAGACCAGCCCAAAATAAATGCAAATTTTGAGAGCAGCTTTTAACGTTAGCTCGAAAATTTTGATTTTTTTGATTATCACAGCATTTTCGAGGGACTAAATTTGACAATTTTCTTCCGTTCACAATTAGTTCCATCGAAAGTAGTCTGTGAGTGAATAAGATGGTGTCTAGACGGAAACTGTGCAGCCAAGATCAGTGCTGCACGGCGTAGGGATAAATCAATGTCAAGTGGAGCCCTAACCTGACTCAAGCGAACAAGTTCGGGCTTTCAAACGTAAAATATCTCGAGAAACTGTCTGTCGTACGAAGTAGGTAGGTACTGCATGCTGGACGGTTGCCTCTTTAGGTCTCAAGTGGCCCGTCTCCCTGTATGTTTACGCATTGTCAGCAATCGTCCAGTGTATGCTTGCGCCAACGCCACTGGCAGCGATACGCACGACAAATTATACAGGATTTGTTTAAACTCGTTAAACTCGCGAGTCAAGTTCGTAGTAGTAGACGACGAGAGTGTTTACGCGCTATCTCGTAAATTAGTCACTGTAGTGTGTAGAACGCCTTCGTCTACCGTTCGACTGAATCTATCTACCTGTGTAAAAGTTTTTGGAATTCATACCAGCTGAATCAAATAGGAAAGTGGAATCATGGCGAAAAGTTATCACGAAAAATCTCATAGCAAATTCTGCGAATAAACATGAAGGTAGTCGGTTCAATTCACAAATACTGGCAAATCGACACGTGATTTTTGTGGCCCCAATTGCATTGAAATGAATAAAATTTCCGGAAGGATTAAACGACTCATCGTGTCATAGACTCCCTCTAACGATTCTCTTATCTTTCCATGAATATCTTGAATTTCCCTCAGTTCCCATGCTCGACTGGTTTCTATCCCTTTCTTGGTGAAAAGGGAAAGAAAAAGACTGAACGAACAGTGGAAACGAGAGGAAAGTCTCAAATGACGTAGAACACTGTCAATAGACTCATTGTCAGTCATCTTCGAGGACTTTTGAGGGTTGGGTACTTGTAGTTTGTTGCACACGACATATCGTTGTTAGTGGTTGTTGAACTAGGGTATCCACCGCGCCCGGCTCAACTCCGGCGTCCCACAGAGCCGGTAGACGTGGACGTTGACGGGAGACGAAAGGGAAGGGCAGAGGCGTCTGGGCGCCAGTCTGGTTGCCACGGGAAATTGGGTTCGGGGCGCCGCTACGGGGACAGTAGGCCACTGGACCACTCTCGGCTACGCTGCAGCTCGCCGCTGGATAAAACTAGCGTAAGTATAAAGACCTAGTTGGGGTAGGCCAGTTGCAGACGAATACCTCGTCTTTCCCATTGTATTCCATCAGACTGTTTTTGGGCATACCAACTCGGCCAGAGCTGAGCTCTGGTTAATTTTGAGCCTCTTAATCGAGGCTCTAAGCACAAGTGTGTGTAGTACTTAGATATGCATACGTGAAGAAATAAAATTACAAGGTTATCGTGGAATGAAGTGTTTCTAATTTTTTTTTTTTTGTTTCTAAAATTCAATGTCACAATTCAATTCGAACGCTTCATGAACCGTAAAGTAATAATCGACCGGATGGAATCCATGCATTGATGGCTGCGTGAGCTTGAAATTATCGGACAAATCTCAATAGCACTCGCGGCAGAGCGTAATTGATTGCCGGGCACGTGTCACCAGTCGGAGCTACACCAACGAGCACAATTTCATCGATACTATTCGCATCGCTGCGATTACGTGGGGCATAAATTATCGGTACAATATGCATCATGTTTTCGCGACGATCGACTGAATCATAGATATTGTCGTCGTTGTAAACAATTTTCATGCAGTATGAGGCATAATCTACTCTTCGAACGTTAATTGACTTTATTATAATTAGAGGATGCTGCTCGAAGTAATGACAAGGTACGTTTTTTGTTATAGGTAAGAAATGATCGACTGGAACATGAACTTTGTTTAAATCTAAGGTGGAAGGTATATGTGTACAGTGAAGGGAGTAAAATGTTCATTTCTTGGTAAACGATCGTAGCGAACTAATCTGTTTCCAATTAGTCGACATTCTAAAGCCCCCTTTTAATTGCATTTGATGGTGTCAGTGATGATACATTGGAAATGCACATACAGGTACTTCTGACAACCACCGTTAGTCACTCGACACTCCCTGCTGGGTGTTTAAAGTGGTGCTACTATCTCGCGGACGTCGCGACGCCCGCCCCGCGTAAAAAAGCATTCGTATCGGATCTGAGTACCTTATACCAGTGAGTCGCGTAGCATTACCGATTCACGAGCCATATAAATGATACGTTCAATCCTATGCCTGAATTAATAAACACAAAACAGCTTGCCACCGCCCGCCATCCTGACTAATGATGTATTTACCGTTTTGAGTCCTCGTCCTCTGTATGCAACGTGGTTCATTAAAATTTACTTTATGAACCGAGCGTTGACGCATTCACCGAGCGCATAATAAAACCATGTTTCAATAGAGAAAATATGTATTACGTTCCTCAATAATAGCTGATTGCACTTATGGTTCTCAAGTTATAAAATATATCTACAAATCTAGCCGGTCGAAGAACACCTAGCCCGGTGCGATATGGGTTTTGGTGGTGATTCGCGAGCTCAATCTATATCCATGAAATTGTTGTACCCTATAAATGTATACTTGTTCGGGTGTGTAGCGGTTTGTTTTATTCAAATTTTTAATATCACACATATTACCTCGCTCAGAGACGTGTGACAGATAAATCAAAAGTATAAAGTGCACGGGACACAATTTTGGCATATTTATGCAGACAATTCAGTGATACACATTCTCGGTCGCGTAATAGTCGATATTTCCATCAGAAGCATACCTAGGACTCGTCCCCGGTCACGCCCACGATTCCCAACGATGCTTTATGATATTTCGGGGCGGGTTTGACAGCGCCGCAGTGACCAGTTGTTGCTATTTATTCGCACATTACATTGCTCTGTTACTGCGTCGAGTGTCACCAGGTAATTTGCATTATAAGTGCCGATGTTATCATCACACTCGGTCATATTAAGCTCGTCCCGGTTTCCCGGTATATGAAAATTATTATTTTTGAATAAAAATTAACCGAATCGCTGCTACATCGCGGCAGAGCGCTAAATGAAGTGAAATTAAATGAAAATATACCATCGAAATGATATTTCCCGACATCTACATGTGCATCTACATTTTACCCTCCTTTCAACTCCCACTCTCGGCGCATCATGAATCCCATAATAAAATAATGAATAAAGGGTGCATTGTTCCCTGCATATGCATATCACGAGGATTGTATTTTGTCACACCAGAGCTACTATAACATTAGGCGTTAGGTGTTAGCATAGTGATTACTGCTAAATAATTTCCTACGACAAGGGCCATCGTGGTCCGTTACCAGTGACATAAATTCTCTACGTGGTCATACATATTCACCTTTCTATTTTCGCTGTGCGAATGCTTAAATGCGGGAGCGTATTGCATCGGGAAACCTCATTCTTCTCATTGTGAAGCAATGAATGGTTTCGAACAATCGACAAGAAGGGAGTCCGATACAACCGATAATTAACTTTTCTTTGAGAAAGTATTATCAAGCAGGAGCTTAGAATTACTCTGCGTTCATTCAGTGAACGGAAACACAAATGAACAAATAAATGAAACGATGAAAAAAGGCTCATAAATAAATAACTTGCTCGCCTCGAAACTGCCAATAGCACGCTCGCAACGGACAACAACGTGTAAACACCGCTGCCACCGGTATCATAATATTTCGAGTGAATTTGAACATTGCAAACCCGCGTGCGGAGAACGAGCGGGGTTGAAAATGAGTCGATATGATACCGCGTGGACACCAGTTGAAAAGGGACACCCCGATCTAGGCACTCGGCAACCCCGTGAACTGGCAAGTGACACCAAACAAATTTGCGTGCACTCGGACGGTCTGTACAGGTCGAGCAAAAATTTCTAGATTTTATGGAGAAATATTGTGCGAGTATTGCTTGTGTGATAAATAACAGCGGGCAGATACTTGGGAATCAGATATTTATGGAATGATATTCTTGATACGTAAGTCGCGAGGACTCGAATATGTGCCTGCTTGATTTTGTACATGCGGAAGATATTTGAATTTTCAGCTAATCAAGGATAAGGTGCAGAGAGTTGAGGAGGTATTTGCAAAACAAAGCAAAAGCGCGTTTGAATCGACGATTTGTTGAAATTTATCAGGCGCTGCTCGCAATTAGGCAAATAAGCAGCCTAACGGAATAGAAACGGAAAGGATGCTTCGTGAGAATGGAAAGTGGGGTGCAGGAAGGGCGTAACGACAAACAATCTCTCTCTCAACGGCAACAGAGTTTCATTTCATTTGTTCATCCCTCGAATTTTCCCTCTCTTATGCCTCTTGCCCTTTTGCCCTCCTGCCACTCTTCCTCTCGTATCTCGAACACCCTCTAATTTGATACTACCCATGCCACACCGTGCCTATCATCCACCCACCCACCTCTCTTTTACTACCCCCTCAAAACCCCCGTCTAACGCTTGCAGTGGCACACCAAACACTGATTTCTACATCGTGACACGCCAATTGGTCGCACTTTGTTTCGAGAGTAAAGTGTAGAGTAAGTGGAATTGATTACCTTACCAGGTATGTCTACATTTTACCTTTGTCGAATAGTATGTCGTGGTTTCACACGAAGGGTAGGTAGACAAAGGGATACTGAGCCATAAAAGTATATGTACGAATGGTAATTCGGCACTCATTACCAGATTTTGCTTCCGAACGTGACGCAGTTTGTCTCGGGATCGGTGGATATCTCTTCATCGATCTGAAGTAGAGTTAATGAACTGATATAGTTGTAATGAGAAAATAGATAATAATAATTGCAGTTTTTACGAGGTCGTTTCACGTCGAGTCTTCGGCCAACGGCCGCGATGAGTAGAGAGATATGAGGATTTTAATACAAGGAACGAAAATCGTTGATCAATTTAACAATTGACCTGAAATTCTTCAATAATGAACAGCAATTTACAACCCACGTGAAATACCTAACCGTCCATCGACATTTTCAGACTGTTATTTCCAGATTCGTCACTGCCGCAATTCTCATGCTTCGCATTCTCCTCATTTGCCATTAATATATTTGCTCTTGTATTTATCCCTGACTCTTCGCCTGTCATTGCTCTCTACACTTCCGGAGTGGTGCGTAGGATCGCGTGTGCACGGTAGGTAGTTAATTCTTTTCTTGATCAAGAAAGATGCCGTCGACTCGAAGACACGATCATGCTTCGTGTCCCGGTCGTGTGTCATTATCCGCTCGTACATTGACGCCTTTCTCGCCGTGGATCTCCATGCTGCTCCTTTTTTTCCTTACGAGTACTTATACGCGCGTATGACTGCAGCATATGGACGTGGGGAATGATGACAGATGAGAGATAAAGAGAGAAGGCAAGAAATACGTTCAATTATTATCGAGACAGTATCGATAAAGATTAATAGAGGTATGATTATATAGGTGCAGGACTCTGGGAAACGGTTTAATCTTAATAACCAGTCTGAGGTTTTTTATTCGTGGCAGATCATTCGGTATTTTCGTTCGCATATCCTACGTCGACGCTCCGCTGCGCTCGAAACTTATTACGAGCCTGTCGGCGCTTTGTGCGTACAATCGTAAGATCACTGGTAGTTTTTTCCTTTTTTTTTTCTTTCCCCGGTAGGCGGTTAACTCAGAAGAAGTGCAATTGATGCGGCCTCTGCGACTGAGATACACTGCGGTGAACCAACCGAAGACGAAGAGTATGAAGTTGAAGTGGGAGGTGAATAATTAGTCACGCAGACTCACTGGATTCTAAGCTTACATATTTTCTTACTGAAGTATATTGATACCACCTTCGAGTCAATTTCAGACGAAATTCGTATGACCTTTGTCTAATGCTTTGTTACTAAGTGATTTATTAACTCATCAAATTCATCGTCTGATCCTAGGCTCATCTATACCGTCTATCCCTGATTTGTTTCGTACTTATGAGAAGGATCGAAAAAGCTTAAAAGAGCTGACACATAGATGTTTGCTCGTTTCGAAATAACAAGTAATAATTGGACAAGAAAATTTATTTCATTCTATTTGATAGACAATCTTGATCAAAATATTAAAAGGATCAAGGTTATACTAATAAATGCACACAGGGATGGAACAATAACTGGGAAGTGAATTGGTTTTATTATATTTAACAACCAATTTTCACATCGCTTATAGAATGGTAGAAGAATTATTTTGAATAAATTCATATGTCACCGTTTGGTAAGGCTGAAATTCGGTAGAAGTCTTCATAAAATAGGTATAATGTTAAAGATATCAAATTTTGGAAGATTCAGATAGTAATTTTAAAGGTATCTTGTGGCTAGACTTGCGAAGTAAAAAAGGCCTTTGCGTTAAATTTATTTAATCTGAATCTATGACCAATTTCACTCAGAGTACTTGATAGGGAAACGAAAACCAGCCCAAACTGCATACGGGTCTACCGAAGAATGTGTTTCTTAATACGGTTCATAAAGCAGCGACGAAAGAGGAACGTTAATTCCATTAGCTTTAAGAGTATAATATAAGTTCGCCGCTCGAATCAAATCAAATTTCAATGACATTTCACCGTTCAGGTGAGAAAGGGCTGCGGTATGGGCAGTTTTGATCCCAATGACATGACCAGCACATCCAGCTTGATAACTTATGGAAGTGTCCCGTTGCCCTGCAAGGATTTTAATTGCAGCAAAAATATTACGGACCATACTTTCGATAAAATCAGATGATTTGTTCGAATAGCTTTCAGTTGCACCAGCAAGGTCACCGTCGATATCACTTACGGCGTCTTTGATAGCGTCAAAGAAACCTCGAAAAATGGCAACGGTCATCGTTACTGCTTCCTCTTCGATGGTTTGAATTTCATCTAGAGCTGCGGAAGTATTTGTGTTCTGGATCAACTCAAGTGCAGCGATGATATCTCCGATCACTTTATTTGTTGCTGAAAATCCTGCAGCCTCGCCAATTGTAACATTAGCGGATCCTCCGGGCTTTGTGTATTCAATGAGTATTAGAGTATTGACGAATCCCGTACCAAATCCGGAATTCAGCCTTGCTTGGAGGGCTGCAGCTGTTGTAAATAAGGTCTCTTCAGATGTTGCAAGCTTAATTAAAGCATTAAACAAAGATTCCAGCGCATACTTGAATCCATCAATTACAGCCTCGGTAGCAGCTTGAATTTCATTCAAATCATACATGATTTCAGTTCCGTCCAAGGAATTGGCTGTGGCGATGTATTGGAATAGAGTAAATTTAGTGTGAACTTCAGACGTTACTAGGGCAAGTGCTTGGATCTTCTGGATTTCCATCACAGATGAACAGGCTTCACGTTGGGCTTCGGTTTTTCCAGAAAGCTTGGTTAGGAAGGCTTGAAACTCTCCGAAGACAAGACTAAATGCATCCTTTGAACCACCAGTTGCTGTGCTCGTAATGGTTGAAATTACATCATTAGTGTTCAAATCGTCACTATTTATGACATCACTAATTACTTGGTAAACCTGAATCCAAATATCACCAATTTCTGAAATTGCAACTCTCTCAATATCGTCAATTGCCATTTGAGTTTTGGAATAATTTTTGCTCGGAAACAGATTAAATACAGCATCCACAAGTCGCAGCCATGCCTCCAATGTGGCGTATATTCCCTCCTCGTTAGCTGTAAGTGCAGTAGCATTCCCAGCTATTGGTCTCAGTCCATCCCTCGTGGTGTCGTATGCCGTGTTGAGGGCGGCGATCTGTTCTTGCAAGATATTGTTCCTTATAGCGAGAGTTTCTTTGTCCCATTCTTCGGTTTCGGAAATAACATTTTCAAACGCGTCCATTATCGCAGAATAACCGTTGATAATCTTTTCGAATGCATCGTATGTATTCAGCCCAGCGTTTCGAATTGTAAGTAAATCAGTTACAAACTCACTCTGATTGTTCGTTGCAAGAGAGCTTTGGGCCAAAACCGCGAACACCACAAAGATAGTGACTTTACTTTCCATTTTGGTGGATTGTGATTTTGTCAAACCGCGCTCCCTTTATATACCAAGCAATGCTCATAGTTTACGTCATCACAGTTGCTACAAATGTATAATACTGGAATATTTGCCGAAGTTTGTTTCAGTCTTGTTTGGCGGCCTGTATCGTATGATATCTATTGGTATTGCACAATTTTATTTGCACAGTCGGTATCCATGTAATATAGCCAGCCGATAATATACAGCTGCTCGTATTTGTGTACCTATATGTACAGTGGAACGTAGGAATTAGTAAAAACTACGTAGATTAAAATATTATTATTTTCAGTTTGTCGTCCTGACGATTAGCTAATAATAGGCGCTACCACAGGCCATTCAATCCTGTAGCCATCGTTCTGCCACTTGATAATAAAATCGTATAGAAAACGGAGAATAGAGCCATCAAAAATCGTAGCTTCTTGTAGATTATACTAACGAGTATAGTGAAATTCCGCGTCTCCGCAACCTTCATTAGCCACAATGCTTGATGATAGAATGATCGATACAAGTATATTAAAAGAGCTTCTATTGTGACCATATTTGACTTGGGAATGCGAATTTTCCAGAAACGGCAACCTTGGAATTGGTCAAGCGTGGATTCACCATTTTATGTAAAGTTTTCCGAAAAACCGTTTCGTGTCAAATTATACACAATTAATTATCTATTTATTACATTAAAAAAAAATTATCCATATGAAATTATAAAATTATTCGATTCCTCCAAAAAGCATGTATGATACATGCTTTTTGAATCGCAGTGAGCTGCAGGGACTCCAAAAGAGGAGAATCTTGACATCAGGTCATATTGGCGCAATACTGATCCCTCATCGTGTCAAGTCCCTCGATCATGAACTGCTGCAAAGCACGTAAGCAATAATCTATTTTCGGCAGTGATAATGTATGTGGTTTGTTTAATATTTGCGCTTAGTGACGCGCGAGAGTCTCTTGAATATTCAGAAATTTTTTTGCGGCTATTTAATAATGTCAATACGTCGAACATGATATATGTTGATCTTCTTTGCTTTGCCAGGCCATTAAACAACAATACGACGACCTCAGTAAAAATTTGCGCAGCTGACCCAACTTCCACTTTTCAGCGTCCCTGTTGAAATTATTATCGCCAGCGAGATCCGCGCCACGTAGCGAATTATTAATACCTGAGTTGATAACAGATGACTGTCCTATAATGTAACGTGCGGGGGATCGAAACTGGATCCCGAAACTCGATGCGGGGGATCGAAAGAGTTGGGGATACATAGGTGTTTGATAGTTTTGGAATATGTAACTAGCAATAATTGCACAAGAACAAAATTTATTTTAGTGTATTTGACGGACAATCTTGATTCAAGTATTGAAAGGATTAGGGTTAATTTATAATAAATGCAGACAAGGATAAAACAATAATCGGGAAGTAAATTGGTTTCATTACATTTGATAACTAATTTTTGCATCGCTTAAAATGGTAAAAGAATTAATTTGAATAAATTCATACGTCAACGTTTGGTAAGGTAAAATTCGGTAGAAATTTCAGTAAAATAGGTTTAATGTTAAAGATATCAAATTTTGGAAGATTCAGATAGTGATTTGAAGGTATCTTGGGACTAGACTTGCGAAGTAAAGAAGCCCTTTGCGTTAAATTTATTAAATCTGAATCTATGACCAATTTCAGTCAGAGTAGTTGATAGGAAAACGAAAACCAGCCCAAACTGCATACGGGTCTACCGAAGAAGCTGTTTCTTAATACGGTTCGTAAAGCAGCGACGAAAGAGGAACGCTAATTCCATTAGCTTTAAGAGTATAATATAAGCGCGCCGCTCGAATCAAATCAAATTTCAATGACTGTTCACCGTTCAGGTGAGAAAGGGCTGCGGTATAGGCGGTTTTGATCCTAATGACATGACCAGCACATCCAGCTTGACAACTTATGGAAGTGTCCCGTTGCCCAAGGATTTTAATTGCAGCAAAAATATTACGGATCATACTTTCGATAAAATCAGATGATTTGTTCGAATAGCTTTCAGTTGCAACTACAAGGTCACCGTCGATATCACTTACGGCGTCTTTGATAGCGTCAAAGAGACCTCGAAAAATGGCAACGGTCATCGTTACTGCTTCCTCTTCGAGGGTTTGAATTTCATCTAGAGCTTCAGAAGTTTTTGTGTTCTGGATCAACTCAAGTGCAGCGATGATATCTACAATCACTTTATTTATTGCCAAAAATCCTGCAGCCTCGTCAATTGTAACAGCAGCGGAACTTTCGGGCTTTGTGTATGCAATTAGCGTTAAAGTATTGACGAATCCCGTACCAAATCCGGAAGTCAGCCTTCCTTGGAGGGCTTGAGCTGTTGTAAATAAGGTCTTTTCAGGTGTTGCAAGCTCAATTAAAGCATTAAACAAAGATTCCAGCGCATACTTGAATCCAGTAGTTACAGCCTCGGTAGTAGCTTGAATTTTATTTAAATCAGTTATAATTTTAGTTTCGTTCAAGAAATCAGCTGTGGCGATGTATTGGAATAGAGTAAATTTAGTGTGAGCTTCAGACTTGAATAGAGCAAGTGCTTGGATCTTCTGGGTTTCCGTCACAGATGAACAAGCTTCACGTTGGGCTTCGGTTTTTCCAGAAAGCTTGGTTAGGAAGGCTTGAAACTCTCCGAAGACAAGACTAAATGCATCCTTTGCACTTCCAGTTGCTGTGCTTTTAATGGTTGAAATAACATTATTAGTGTTCAAATCGTCACTATTGATGACATCACTAATTACTTGGTAAATCTGAATCCAAATATCACCAATTGCTGAAATCGCAACTTTCCCAATATCGTCAATTGCGACTTGAGTTTCGGAATAATTTTTGCTCGGAAACAGATTAAATACAGCATCCACAAGTCGAACCTATGCCTCCAATGTGGCGTATGTTTCCTCCTCGTTAGCTGTAAGTGCAATAGCATTCCCGGCTATCGGTCTCAGTCCATCCCTCGTGGTGTCGTATGCCGTGTTGACGGCGGCGATCTGTTCTTGCAAGGTACTGTTCCTTATAGCGAGAGTTTCTTTGTCACATTCTTCGGTTTCGAAAATAACATTTGCAAACGCGTCCATTATTGTAGAATAACCGTTGATGACCTTTTCGAATGCATCGTATGTATTCAGCCCGGCGTTTTGAATTGTAAGTAAATCAGTTACAAACTGACTCTGATCGATCGTTGCAAGAGAGCTTTGGGCCAAAACCACGAACACCACAAGGATAGTGACTTTACTTTCCATTTCGGTGGATTGTGATTCTGTCAACCCGCGCTCCCTTTATATACCAGGCAATGCTCATATAGTTTACGTCATGAAGCTGCTACAAATGTATAATATTGGAATATTTGCCGAAGTTTGTTTCAGTCCAGTTTGGCGGCCTATATCGTATGATATTTATTGTTATTGCACAATTTTATTTGGAATTTCGGTATCTATGTCATGTAGCCAGCTGATAATATACTACAGCTGATCGTATTCGTGTACCTATATGTACCCAATAACCAATAAACTCTTTTCGGTAGTAATAATGTATGTGGCTTAATTAATATTTATATATAATAAAGAGTCTCTTGAATATTCAGAAATTTTTATGCCGTTATTTAGAAATGTCAATCCGTCGAACATGATATATGTTGATTTTCTTTGCCTCTCCAGGCCATTAAGCAACAGTACGACGACCTCGGTCAAAATTTGTACAGCTGACCCAACTTCCACTTTTCAGGGTCCCTGTTGTAATTATCATCGCTTGCGAAATGCGCGCCACGTAGCGAATTATTAATATCTGGTATTGACAACAGATGACTGTCCTATAATGTAACGCGCTTGAGTTAAGCGAACGTCTGGAATTTTCCACACATTTATACAACACAATCGACATATCGAATTCGATGGTTTGCTCGGGCAATTAACCCACTTGCATTCGATCGTAGCAGAAATTTGCGTAGCTAAGCCATCTTCCACTTTCAACGCGCACTGCCTAATTAGGCAGTGCGCGCAACAACAACAATAGTAATAACGTTAATAGCTTCGCCATTGGCATGGAGAGAAGATCCGTGGCTGGAGGTGTGTTTGACTATGAAATAAAATTCACGCTAATGATATTTTCGATAAAAGAGAATTCGAAAGTATAGCGACATCAACTTCACACGGAACCATCAAATAACTGGTGTAAATTAATGATCAGAAATTACATCAGTAATTACTGACTTATAATTGGAAGGCTGAATGTCAAAACGAATAATATCTGATTGTGAACTATGGATCAGAGTTACCTATCTCCGATGCCTAAATACTTATAAAAAAGTCGTATGAATAAATTTATCCACTATTCTCTGGTCATAAGACCATTTGTATTAATATTAATACAATATAGACTATTTGATTCTATTGGCATCGTCTTGTGACTTGGTGTTGGTGATGAAATCGTAGAGCAATCGTAGGAATTTGGAAGTTTCCGTTCAAAAAACCAAAGTTGACCTTTAGATGACCGTGATACTTCAACTCTGGAAAAAATTTAAAAACACTGTGATGTGTCCTTCTGGAAACCACGAATATAGTGTATGGAACATTTTTGCATATCTCGCTTCGTTTGGGAGAATTGCTTGGGTAACTATTAATGCCCCACTCTGCATAAAGCCAAGTTATTTTACCGAAGACCTTCCATCGATATTCAATATTTATTAAAAATTATAATTCTGATTCAATATTGTTACATTTTCAATGACCATGAATCGCGGCCACCAATGTATTTACCAGGCTATGCACTTATCGCTATACGAAGAACTTTCATAAACTTTTCTGAGCAGCAAAGGTAAGTTCCATCCACGGACCTAATTATCAAGATTCGTTTGACTGCTAATCGCTGTAAAGAATGTGAAAGCTGCAGCATGCTAACTGTGGATCATTTACCCAAACAAACTAGTTATACATATTTTTGGATCACTCGGTATTTTGGTCACTCACTCTGAGATGCTAGGGAATTTGGAGGGATTGCCGAAGGACATAAATTGAAGATCTCTTAGTCTTGAAAAACAAATACGAATTGAATTCTAATGTTGGCGTGCTATAACAATGATTATGAACAGTTTTTCAATCTGCATGATACATTCATATAGTAAATTGTAAAACTCATACGACCTTTGGCTAATTTCGTGCTACTAAGAACTCAGCAAATTCATCGTCTGCTTTTGAGCTTACGTTCATTATCTCTTTTTCGATGCGGGGGATCGGAACTAGTTGAAAGAGCTGGGGATACATAGGTGTTTGATAGTTTTGGAATATGTAACTAGCAATAATTGCACAAGAACAAAATTTATTCCAGTGTATTTGACAGACAATCTTGATTAAAATATTCACACGATTGAGGTTAAAATAATAAATGCACAGAAGGATAAAACAACGATCAGGAAGTAAATTGGTTTCATTACATTTGAAAACTAATTTTCACATCGCTTAAAATGGTAAAAGAATTATTTTGAATAAATTCGTATGTCACCGTTTGGTAAGGCTGAAATTCGGCAGAAATTTTAGTAAATAGGTATGATGTTAAAGATATGAAATTTCGGAAGTTTGAGATAGTGATTTTAAAGGTAACTTGCGCTTAGACTTGCGAAGGAGAGAGGGCCTTTGCATTAAATTCATCAAGTCTGAATCTATGACCGATTTTACTCAGAGTACTTGATAGGGAAACGAAAACCAGCCCAAACTGCATACGGGTCTACCGAAGAATGTGTTTCCTAATACGGTTCATAAAGCAGCGACGAAAGAGGAACGTTAATTCCATTAGCTTTAAGAGTATAATACAAGCGTACCGATCGAATGAAATCAAATTTCAACGACATTTCATTGTATAGATCGGAAAGCACTGCGGTGTAAGCGGTTTTGATCCCAATGATAGCATCAGCACATCCATCCTGATGACTTATGGAAGTGTTCTGTGGCGCGAGGATTTCAATTCCAGCGAAAATATTACGGAACCCGCTTTCGACAAAAACAGATGATTTGTTCCTAAAGCTTTTAGCTGCATTTTTAAGGGTACTGTCGATATCACTCACAGCGTCTTCGATTGCGTCGAAAAGATCTCCAAAAACTTCAATGGCCGTGGATACTACTTCCTCTTTGATGGTTTCAATTTCAGCTAGAGCTCCAGAAGTATTTGTGTTCTGGATCGACTCAAATGCAGCGATGATACCTTCAACCATTATATCTATTCCTAAAAATCCCGTGGCCTCGTCAATTGTAATAGTAGCGGAACCTTTAGGCTTTATGTATGAAATTCCTGTTAGAGTATTGACGAATGCCAGATCGAATCCAGAAGACAGCCTTCCTTTGAGGATTTCAGTCGTAGATGAGAGCTTTTTATGTGTTGCAAGCTCAATTAGAGCATTGAAAACAGGTTCCACTGCATATTCGAATCCAGTAGCTACAGCCCCAATAACAGCTTGAATTTTATTCAAATCAACAATAATTGTAGTATCGTTTAAGAAATCGGCTGTGGCGACGTATTGAAATAGAGTAAATTTAGTGTGATCTTCAGACTTTAATAGGGCAAGTGCTAGGCTTTTCTGGGTTTCCATCACAGATAAACAAGCTTCACGTTGGGCTTCGGTTTTGCCAAAAAGCTTGATTAGAAAAGCTTGAAACTCACCGAAGACAAGACTGAATGCATTTTTTGTACCACCAGTTGCTGTGCGTGTAATGGTTGAAATTACATTTTCAGTATCCAAATCTTCACTGTTTATGACATCACGAATTACTTCGTAAACCTGAATCAAAATATCACCAATTTCCGGAATTGCTACCTTCTCAATATCCTCGATTGCCATTTGAGTTTCGGAATAATTTTTGGTTGGAAACAGATCAAATACAGTATCTACAAGTCGAATCCATGCCTCCAATGTGGCGTATATTTCCTCCTCGTTAGCTGTAAGTGCAGTAGCATTATCGGCTATGGGTCTAAGTCCATCCCTCGTGGTGTCGTATGCCGTATTGAAGGCGGCGATCTGTTCTTGCAAGGTCTTGTTCCTTGTAGCGAGAGTTTCGTCGTCACATTCTTCGGTTTCGGAATTAACATTTGCAAATGGGTCCATTATTGCAGAATAACCGTTGATAACCTTTTTGAGTGCAGCATATGTATTCTGCCCGGCTTCTCGAATTGTAAGTAAATCAGTCACAATCTGAATCTTCTTCGTTGCAAGAGAGCTTTGGGCCAAAACCGCGAGCACCACAAAGATAGTGACTTTACTTTCCATTTTGGTGGATTGTGATTTTGTCAAACCGCGCTCACCTTATATACGAATCCATTCGCACAGTTCACGTCATCACATTTGCTACAAGTCTAACAATGGAATATTTCCCGAAGATTGTCACCGTTTTGTTTGTTCGCTTAATAGTTAATGCTAGAGGCACACGTACGTTGCAGTGCTGTGATATTGAGCAATCTTATTTACTGAGTCGGTCACGTAATATCGATAACCGTTATAGTAATTGGCAATGTACACCTGATGATAAAATCATAGAGAACGTAAAATATAGCCATTAAAAATCGTGGTTTCTTCCAGTTGATACATACGAGTATAGCGGAGTTTCGTGCTTTCGCGTACTGGGTCTGAAGTAGATGTTCTTGTAGCCAAGTCAGACATGCCAGGCTACGCAACCTTCATTAGCCACAGTGCCAGGTGATAGAATGACCGATGTATCGAATTATTTAGTTGACCTTTGGAATTGGTCAAGATAAAATTCACTATTTTGAGCCAAGTTATTTCCCGAAAGCCGTTTACTGGTATACAATATTTCTTAAAAATGAAAATTGTTCATCGGCAATGAAATTAATGCCGGTGAAGAGTTAGGATAAGATTGGGCCGACGCTTATAACCAGAACTGGGCCAATATTGGGAATAAACAAAGGATCAGTACAATTCTGTCCGAGACGTCTATAATTTTGTTTTGTCTTTTTTCGCCAGCTATGGAGCCTTTTCACAAAAACCTAGGCTATGATAACTGATGTTAGTTTGCTCAGTGGCACGAGAGATACTCGCGGATTTCACGTGATCGGAATTTTCCACTTTCGCGGGATACAGCCACAATAAAGTATGGAACAATTATCATTTGGCATTGACGACGCACGTAGCTTATTCAATATTGACGTTATAGCACGCGCAAAAGTGTCTCAAATATTTTGAAATATTGACACGTTTACGTAATCAAATCGATATCATATCAGTTGCATGTACATGTATTTCAAGTCAGAACTAAGAATCACTTTGCTGTGAGCTTGGTGAAAGTTTACGCAACCCTAGCTATCTCCCACTTTCGGGGGGTGCTAGATCAATTAGGTAGCTCAAGAGAATAAGGGCGTACAACGGATTACCGGATATAGAGGTAATTCACCCAAAAATGCATACCTCATTCCGCAGTTATAGATGTTTGAAAGCAGTTTTATTCTTATCATACATATCAACTTGTACCTCGTGGGAATTTTTTTTAGAGAATACCGGAACATTGAGTTATAAAAATCTTCCAAATCTGAGCTGTATGACCTTATTGCATAAGAGTATTTCAAAGAACTATATTTCATTCAAAGAACTATAATTTTTTGAGCTCTGATATAATTTCGTATATTTTCTATCTTCTTTAAGAACGAAAAACTTTATTTGTTTTTTTTTTTCTGTCTGGATATTAGAATCAAATTGAGCCACCCTCAACCCTTAAGAAATTGAACCTCAAATAGTTGCGTACAACTGTTAATTCATCGCTCTTAACCTGTGTTATCAGAGAAAATTTTTAATTTTTTGAGGAGGTGAAAGGAACGTAAGCATTTTCCTCTCCACAATATGCACATTTATGAAAATCCTAATCAACAGATTATGGAACTAATATGAGTTGTGTATCACGAGAAAGTATTAAACATATGTAATCATATCACATCGAATACCTAATATCAGCATCCTTTGAAATGATGTGAGCCGAATTATCAAACACAAGTATCGTGCACTGCGCCACCCGATTCCTCGCAAGTTCTGGTCAAGTTCTGTCAGGTACTTTAGTTTATGTAGTAAATCGTAAAAGTCACGACTGGATTCTGTGTAAATCTATTACGTACTTGTCCTTTCACATGCTGTTATAATAAAGCAAAAACGGATCATATTCATCAGTGCAGCAGCAGCAGCAGCAGCAGCAGCAGCAGTCTCCCGTTCTCTTCCCTTCCACCAGCTTCTATATGGCGCCGGGGTTATTGAATTGAACGGCATGAAGAGCTAGGAAATATTTCCTGATTGCTTTTGACGATCACGCAGTTTTTCGTTATATAGTAATAAAGAGGAAACGATCCTCCATCGAGGAGGCTCGCCAAACGAACTGGACTTTCTTGCATCTACAGAAAATTCATGATATCAAACGAAGTCCATTGAAAATCGCTGGTTTATGGACGCAAGTGCGTCCTTATCTCGCAGTGGTTGGGTGACGGTGTTATTATTATTATTATTATTATTATTATTATTATTATTATTATCATCATTTTTTCTTCTATTTTTTATTTTTTGATCGCAAGGTGGATCACTGATGGTGGGTCGCGGGAAGCATGTGCATAACAAGACACACGACGTCGAAGTGGCTGCTCGTTGAGTGGCTATTGAGATGCTCAGGCCCTGAAGCGCGGCGTGCTGCAGAGATATTGGAGGCAATGAGGCGGGCCACTTTTAACAAGACGACTCCACTCCAACCGCCCGATATCCTCGATGCTCCGTTGTTATAGAATCCTATAAAATTACGAACCACCCTGCTTTCCTCTCTGACGTCACTGATCCCAATTTACAAACGAGACAAGGTTCCGGCCCACCTCAACTTTCTACCATATAACACTCGTTACAACTGTCGTGTTTGACGACTGCATCCCCAGACCCCTCTTTGCGGTTCTTTGCGCTGAAATATCGTTCGTTATAGGTATAACATATACTTACGTGAGGGCGCGAGATAAGTACGGAAAAAGCTTACGCATCGCTTGTGATTCTATCGATAAAGAGACGTTTTAGGGTGTATAGGATGGCAAAATTTTAGTAAAAAAGCAAACGGTAAAGTAGATCACGAAGAAAAGATGGCCAGCGTCGTGCGAGGGTCCATTTTTGTATCCCTTGTTGGAGCGGAATTTTAGACCATGACCAGAAGGAGCCGCAGGGGAGGGGGGGTGTATGAGGTACGATCAGTATACGGCCGTAGTAGCCGCGGGCAACTGACGCGCGTTCCCTCGACACAACTTACTACGATTTTATTCGTTTTTACATATGGCTCGGAATACGATAAGAAAATACCCGCGATATTTTACCTTTTTATACGACTGTTTTGCCTTGAGGTGTTGGCCAGCTGCTCTTCCCGTGTGGGAATATCAACTATAGCGATTTTACGTATGCGACTGATATGCGAAATAAGTAGCCTCGAGCGGGTTTCCTTCCACCGCGCTTTATTGACCACAATTTTCTGCCGCCCTTAAACCCATTGGCGGATTTTATAGCATATACCGTTTCGATTCGCATAGTTTTACATACATATTTGAATATTTGTTTATGCAACCTTGTAATTCTATTCGAGTGAACTGGCCTGGGGATAAGAAAAGAATCGTGAGTCGATACTCACATGTAAGATTACAACAGCCGGAGTTAGAGAGTGCCTATGTCCTAGGTGGTCAAGATATTAGTATAGAAAAGTGGCGCAATTATTATACAAAAGCTCTCAAGTTCTAAAGTCTTTTCGTCAAACACGACATCGTCAAAATTTGGGATGAATATTTCTCAAAGATGTTTTTATCGACACGTGACAGCTGGAAAAGTACAGATTGTACTAAATCCTTTCAATATTTTGAAGCCAGCGATTATTTTGAGTTAAGAATGAATGCGAACTATTCAATCTTTCGCATTCTGAGCATTTTGTCCGAAGATCCATAAAGTTATACCCATTAAAAGAATTTATATCAAATTTATACGATTAACTTACGACTGCTCTTAAAAGTACTAGAATTTTAATAGCTTCAGGCGTCTGGTATCGCTTAAATTTTAGGCGTGATTTTAAGAATATTGTCCTTGTCTGAAGCGGACAACTTAGGAAGTGGTATATACGTATATGTCATATAGAAGTTAGAAGTGAAGCTGACGGAAAATTAACCTCGCTTGATCTGCCTTAACTTGATTTAACTCAATCTAGATTATTTATTTAATAAATAATACCTAGTTTACTTAACTTATTGTTATAGTTATGGAATACTCGTTACGTTAAAACGCGTCAACGTCAGATCCTCGATTGTAAAAGGCAACGTGGGAGGACATACGCGATGGACCGAACGGTCTGGTTTCGCGATTGTCTCAGTTTCTCAGTTTACAAGGAATACTGGCGCCCCAGCATTTCCCGTATTGTAGCAAGACCTCCCAGTCCTTCGCGAATCCCTTCCCCAGACACGGTGGTTCGGGGTACTGCCAGCATCTCCGTTTGAATCGCATTACGTATTATTGCTTATTGTTCGCCAGTCGCTAGTCGCTCGGCTGTTGCACCCCACTCCCAACCTCCCTTTCCGCTACTGCTCACCCCCTCATTCCCAGGATGCAACTTGTTCGCTAATTCTTGCAGATATTTACACAGCGGTTGTCAAATTAAATCCAAATTTTCTAGAAAATTTTTAATATTTTCGGAGACTGTAGAGAAGATAAGAATACCTAGCTACATCGCATCATACTGAACAGCTCTTGCCTCCAGCAACGGTTTTATTATAGTTCCTGCAGTCAAGTAACGGAACAATTTTTGTAGGAAAATCCGATTTCAAGATAGTTGATAATTTTTCAAGGTTCCTAATTTTCCTTAACTAAGTATCTGGTATAAAATTTCAAAGATTTGATGAACTGAAAGTTGAGGGGCACTGGCGTTGTCACGTTGTCTTATTTTCATAGCTTTCCAAGCAAAACGAAACACAAATAGACTTTTCAGTCTACCCTAGTAGTTCTCGATGGAATAGGGTCGACGGGTAAAGTCTGGTGCAGAGTAGTCAAAGGTAGGAATTGAATTTCTCAAAGAAATCGGCGGGTATTTGAAAAATAATAAGGTAAGACTAGATAATTTGATATCATCTTCTTGATGAACTCAAATCACTATGATGTAGCAACGAACCGCTGCGGAAGGTATATTCTCAGATACGCATACGAACGCCTGCCTATTCCATCGCTTGCAAGTTTGAGAATTAGCAGAGCTGCTGCAGTAACAATCGAACTCCTCTCCCAAGAGGAAAATCGTCGAGACGTAGGACAAGACGACGAAAACTCCTAACACAAGCGAATTAGAGGGGTTGAAAGTGAGGGGAAAATAATTTGTTCTAATATTGCTACGAAATTTTCGGTGCAATACAGTGACGGAACTGCGAATAAGGAACAATGAATTTGTGAGAGAATTCCCGTATTTCTGATATGATCTTCTAAGTTAGTTGCAACCATATACGGTCTCTGTGTTAATTCGATTTGTTTCGCGAAGACACGCATAGTTTGATGTGAATAATGTTGCGATGAATGAATGCCACCGAAAATGACACGGATGCGGAAATATGGTTTATACAGATACCTAATAGCATCCACGAGCGACGAGTCTGGAATATTTGACTTTACGCGAAAATTCCATGGCAAAATTCAAGAAATGCCGCCGGTCTAAATCAGGGGGTAAATGACACGCGAAATATAATCCATAGCTTCGCCCAACTCCCGAACGTACCTTGGACCCCTTTATTCTGATAATATAACTCCTTACGCTCTCTCTGTCTACGTCAATCCCACGGACCCCCGTCTTTGTCGCGTTCAAATTGTGCGTAACTATGACAATAGTTCGGTCGAATTGGAGGAATTAATGAAAGCCAGAGAGAACTGAAGGCTGAAGGCTTCCCTTCGTAGATTCCACCATTGTCGCGGGAGGAGCAGCTAATCGTGACAAATACTGATCCAGGATTGCCGAATTATAAACTAATGTCTCGCGCAAACTTTGCCGAATGGAACCCCTACCATCCTTCCTGCCCTCCTGCCTCTCGTCTCTTACAGCTTCTCTTCAAACCTGGAGAACACTTATGAAAGCTAGGGATGAATCGCTTCTAATAGAATAGCCCGGGAAACGGAATATCTCTTCGGCGTCTTTCTCTATTAGATATCCTTTACTCAGTGGTTGTCAAATTATAACTCCACTACAGGCTCGCAAACAAGAAAATTCAACAGTGTTACTCCAACGCTCTGTGTCTCCTATTTCAAATAGATGTCAATTTCCCCCTGATACCGACGATGAATATCAGCGTTGCTTAACATTTGACAATAACAAGTCAGCGTACGGGGTCAAAGTTGCGCGTCAATACTGGAGTGACATAGGCGACGATTCGTCAGCCGTGACTGGATGATAAATTTCCACTCTGATGAGCCGAGAGGTCTAAGGTCAGGACTAGGATGGGCTTCTGGCATCAGCGAACGACCGAGGTAAAACAGCAGCCCAGTCAGCCCAGGCAATGCTCGAGAGCCGGGAAGGGAGGCAAGGAAATTGGATGATATTTCCCGCAACGATCAAATCTTATTGCCAATTGAAAGAGGAAACTTCGCGGTACATTTGCCGCGTGGAATCACCAGCCTCCAGAGGTGAGTCGGCGAAAATGGTCTTCGAGATCCACCCTTGAGAAAACCACTAGCCGCTAGCTACTACCCCAATAATGAGCATGTGGCGCTGCTCAATTGAATGGCGAGGAAAAACAAACTAACGAAATTGCAACAAACCTGAGAATCTACAGAGCAAAAGCTGATTACGTTGAAAGGGATGTTGAAAAAACGGTTGTTGTACCAATGGAGCTTCAGAATCCCGTACCCCTCGCCATTCTCACTGGAGCTACACTGTTTTGAAATTTTTACACCTGTTCTAGAACACGAGCTGTTTTAAATTCAAGTTAGCTAACAAGTTAGCTCGTTAGCGTTGCTTTTGTTCTCTGCTTTTATATGTAGCTATTATATGATGGGAACAAATGAACAGCAAACAAAGTTCCCTCCTATCGATTACTAATATTATTGGTTTTGTGTCTACCCCTCCGGAGCTGATCGTAACTGCAGAACCGAATGTGGTTTCGATGTTTGTTACAATAACAGTTCGTAGCACCCCAGCTAACTGGATCGCTCCTGGCTTCTGGCTCTAGGGGTCGACAGGGGATGAGATTTTATTGGCAATATGCTATCATTTCTGATATTAGACGTCGCTGACGCTCTGAGACTCATTACGTCGTGATGGTCCTACGTGATCTTTTGCACACGACTGCATGGTCCGCTCTTTATAGCTTCTGATTGGAAATTATGGCTGAGTGTATTAGGATCTGAGTGTTTCTCCAAAATATTACCAATACCATTGATGCAAGCAGGCGCAAGACGATAACCGAGGTTTCAAATCGAACTTTATCGGTTTTTATTTTCACTTTCAACGATCAGAATGCAAAATATATTTCTTATCACTAATACTTTCAAAAGAATAACTCTGTAAATCCTACGAAAGACAAGCACAGAACTCTTGCAAAATATTCAATACATTTCATAGAACTTAACTTAGTCTTGAAGAGCTTGGCAAAATTGAACTGCAGCATGAAATAGTAAATTTCTGTTAATTGATTAATAATTAATACTTGTCTAATCGTCGGTGCTTTGAATGAGCCAATTCAGTTGATTGGAAAGCATCAAATAACGCACTTTAGACGCTTAATGTTACTGTTGAAACGAGCTAAAGATTAGAAGGCTAACGGAGTTTCCCGTTACGTATTACGGGCTCTTGCTTTGGCTCCGGCTCAACGTAGACTTCGTTTTTCCGGATCAGTGGTTTCGTCTTTCTTGACGCCCACCTTGATCTCATCAACGGAGCTGTGGAGGACTTGTCAGTAAAAATAGTGGTTGGACGCTTCAACGAAGGAGAAACTCTCCCTCGAACTGGATTGCTCAGTTTCTCACTTTTCTTAGTCGATCCTCTGACCACCCTTATATTTTGGCGCTTAGACACGTTCATAATCTGAACAGATCAAAGTGTAGAAACGTGAGATGACAAGACTATCAAGCGTGATTATCAAATCAGTTTATTCAATTCACAACAAATAATCGACATACATTATTTCTGACTTCGCAATAAAATTGTCAAACAAATTCAACGAAACAAACAATAATTAGAAAGATAATCAACATGATTTCTCGGGCTCGCAAGATGGTATGTACCTCAAGTCGTTTTGATTGTGAGTTTATGCCATCCCCGGTCGCCTGTTCGGATACTTTTTTCTTGATCATTGATGTATTTTCTTCAACTGGAATTACTGAGTGTGACAATGAGGTTGAAGTTTTATTGAAGCTTGCAGAGAACATGGGGCGCGCATCAGAGTGGCTCGCTGAACCCCGTGGGGTCGACGTAGGTGCTGTCAGACGATCAATTGCAGTAGACGATGCTTCGCTACCCCAAAAAGTGTTCTTAGCCGTAAATCTATGCGTCCTTTTGACCTCTTTGTTTCGCGAACGCGTGGCTTGATTTTGAAACTTTTCATCGGCACTATCTTCATCGAAAGCATAGAGTTCTTTCAAAACATCTGCATTGCTCTCGGTATTTTCTTCTGAGCAAGGCTCGCCTCGATTACCCAAATCTTCTGAACTGTAGGGATGTGGGTTGACAGCATAAATTTTTCTTACCAAATCATTTTTCAATTTTTTATCCAAAATAGAAATTGCTGTCGGACTTTCCAACTCCGGGATTGGACAGTTTTGAATGTGGCCTTCTAATAATGACAGTCTTTCCACGACATCAAGCAATAGTTTATGCTGATCGCCTTCTTGCGTCTGGCATTTTGCTAAAACGATTTCAAATTCTTTTACTTTTTGCTTCAACTCGCTCAGCGCGTGAATGTCCTCCAAATAATTATTCATCCCCTCTTGTGTAGACTGCGACTTGGCATCATCCTGTTCCTTCAATTGAGAGACTTCTTTGTTGAATTTTTCTATTTTCGCCTCGTACTCATTAAAACATTTTCTCGCCTCTATTTCAACCTGGATTTTCACTTCTGACAATTGTTTTTCAAGTCTGGATACCTTGTCGTTCAAACACTCGCAGTAGAACCATTCCTTGTCCATCCTAGTCGCCAATCCTTTCTGAAAAATATCGAGCTTTGTTTCGTATTCATCAATTTTCTTTTCCAAAAGTACAACAATATCTGCAAATTGAAATTCTTTTTCCAGTTCATTCACCTTGACCGATGGTGGTTCTATCCCGATCGACTCGAAATTATTTCTGGACTTTGTTGCACGAACTTCGTGGCTGCTAAATTCATCTATAACAAATGCTTGCTTGGCATTCTCTAGTTCTGGAGAAAGTTTACCATACAATTCATCCTGTTGAAGTTGTGAATTTGCTACTCGTTTATCCCCAGGAATCTCGCCGTACGTTGTAACGGATCTGGTCTGAATATTTTTGTCCTCAGCTTCGAAAGCTATATCCACCGTCGAATTATGCCGCTCTATCGTTTGATTTGCACTGCCTATAGACACCGCGATTCCTGAGTCATTTATTCCACTGGAATAACTCAATTTTAAACTATTTCGATTCTCTTTGTAGACTGATTCCTCAGTGTCAATAATGCTATCTGTGTAACGCATCCCAATGCCCTTTCCCTCGAGACACATTACTGAATTTACCCCAATTTCCGATAGATTCTGTGCTCGGAAATCTTCCCTGGCAGGTGAATTTTCTGATTCAATATTGCTTATTTCTGAGACGATTTTTGTGTTTTCTAATTTTGTAATATTTTTTTCCACGTAATCGATGTTCATTTCGGAATCTGTTGAACTATTTTTCGAATAATTGAAATCGTGGGAAGTACGAATGTACGCAACTTTTTGCAACTTGTTCAGATCTTCTACTGCACCTATCAAGTTTAACCTGATGGATTCAGACTCCTCCAACTGTTTCTCGGCACTTTTTGCTCTCTCCTCAAACTCAATTAACTGCTCACTTTGGTGTCCTAACTTTTCCGTTAATTGTTCAATCTCCTTGGTTCGTTGGGTCAAGAAAACGTTAGACTGGTCCAGTTGATCTTCAAGATCTTCGATCTTTTCTGCATTTTCAATCAAAGTTGCGTTTGCTTCTTTCAATTCTTCGTGCATTTGTCCGGCGTCCGATGTTATTCTGATGTATTCTTCCTTAGCTTCGTTCAAAAATTCCTTGAGATTTTTAATCCGCTCCTCTCTACTGCTCAGCTGCCTCTTCAGCTCATTCGTAAAATGCGTTCCGTCCTCATCGGATCGAATATCATTTTCAGCTGCTTCAAGCATTTTTTTAACGCCTATAATTTCTTCCTTGACAAGTGACAGCTCGAATACAGCCTTATTTTTGTCTGCAAAAGCATTTTCTCTGGCTGATCTGAGCTCTTTAATTGTCTCTTTCGTTACGAGAATTTTTGCAGTTAGACTGGCATTCTCGGCCTCCATTTCTCGCATATTGGCTTCCCGGTCCTCAACAGCGTCACCATCGTCCCATCGCCTACGTTTTCTGCTATTCAGACGACTCAGCTTTTCTTTGTAGAAATTTTCAACTTCGTTCACAGACCAAGCAAGAAGATGCTCTTGTTGTTCCTCAACGTCCTTCGAACAACTTCTCCAATTGGCTTCCAGGTCGTTTATCAACCCGGTATAGGTGTTGGCCATTTCCTCACGAGTTTCAAGATCCTTGTCTATCATTGAAGTCTTCAACGCTGAATATTCCTTCTTCAACTGTTCATATTCCGCGTGCATATCGTCATAATATTCCCGAGGAATGTAGTCTGACATTTTGACCTTTTCCGGGTATATTTCATGTGTTGAATCTTCTACAACTGCGTGATCCCAATCAGTAACTGTCTTCACGCTCTGTGAAACAACTCGTGAAAATCTGGAAGTGAACATCTTCTTTTTAATCTCATTGACCGGCTCAACGATAATTTTTTTTGCAATAGCTGAAAAGTTCAACACGTTTTGTGTCTCTGCGTACAAGCTAGGCATAGGATTGACGTTCACAATTAGAGTTATTTGCTCTTTACCGGAAAGAGCCTTTTGGAATAACCGCGTCAATTTTGAGTCTCGGAACGGCCCGACTAGCTCCGATTTTTGCCTCACTGACTGCCCTTCCCATATCGATTTCAGACATCTTCCAAGAACCAAAAGGCTAGTGTTTATATTCTGTGTCTCCTTGATGCGGTCGCTTATATTCGTCGTCATCTTCAAACGCCCAGAGCCTGCGAGATCGCAGAAAGACAAGGCGCTTACCTCCACATCTTCGGGTGCACTTTCCGCATAATACTTGAGAAGTTTCATAGTGAATATGCAATGTGAACGAGAGCTTCGAGAATTTAGTGTCGTTGCAGCGACTCGTGACCTGTACTGTCCGGCTAGTAAAATCTGATATGCCTCCTCGTCAGAGTTGACGTAGACCGTTCTCAAGTCCTTAATAAATGTCCTGCCTTGTTTGTCCGTCACCATTTTTAACGGTAGTCTCTTCTTGGGCCAGTCGGATGACAGCAAATCATATATGGTGTCGTTGTAGATCTCAGCGAAGGAAAGCCAAACTGAGTAAATAACGTGTTCGTCTTGACGTGATGTTGAATCTGTCTCTTCTTCTCTCATTGTTCCCTGCATAGCTTGGTAAGCATTAATGAATTCCGTCTTTTCTGGTAAAGTGAACGAGACCAGCTTGTCTCTGATATCCAATTCACGGACGCGATCGGTTGAACTCAAACCGATAACATGACTCTGATAAATCGGCTTATACCACGGCGTTGATAAAGTCGATTTTACCTTGCAGAAAATTAAGTTAATACTTAACGGAATAATTCCAAGAGCTGACGGGGCCCCATACAGTGTATAAGATTTACCCGCGTTAGAAGTCCCGTAGCTCATTACCGTAGAGCTTTGTCCAGCTAAAAAATTGCGAATCTGAGGCTTGATGGCTTCGTCGAAGAATTCCGTCTGCGAAATGTCTGCTCCAAAGGCAGTCGTGAAGGTAAACGTTCTGCATACCCTTTCGCTTGCTTTGAGGTTCTTCAGGGATCTGGTATTTACATCTAAGCCAGGAAATTTGGTCAACAGTGTCGTAGAATTTAGGATAGTGTAAGCGTCTTCTTGTTCCCTGGTCAACTCGGTCTCCGATGGAAAAGGTTTCAATCGAAGGTACACTTTGATCGTCTGCGACGGTTCTGATGGCGATGCTAATGTTACTAGGGAATTCTCTTCGGAACTGTTGGGTCCTAAGTCATCATTATCATCCTGGTACGTGGAATTTGACTTTGCTTCGATGAGCGGTATGGATTCTTCGGTTTTCACCTGAAGGACGTCTTGCTCGGATTGACATATTGTCGAATTCGAATTAATTTCCTGACTTTCCATCTTGAATTCTTTTTGAGTTTTGATTGATTGTTCCTTAGCTCTCAGTGTGATTCAATAAAATTATAACTGAAACGCGGTATTTAATACATATCAACGAAAAAAAAATATTTGTCTTTGACCGTATGCTGTACGCGAGAAACGTCAAAATATAACAGTAAGGTTACGTAAGCTCAGACAAGATTCAATTGTTACTACCGCAGTTGCGTTACGGTAACTTCTTTCTTTCCAATGAAGTTTTCGAACGAGCGGGCAGTCCAATTGCCGCGAAAAGACCATTCCGCGACGAAAATTTTTTTATTTTCTCAATTCCGAACCTGCGAGATGGCGTTGAAACGCACCTTGACAGCTATAGACCTGTATAGGAGGAGTCTCGTAGTCGTTAAGTATTTACGTTATAACGGAGACATCACTTTTGATCTACTGCGGCCTCGTATACGATGCTACCTGACTTATGGACCATAAAAAGCTCGAAGAGTATCTCTTCTGGAACGGCCTTGGAAGTCGTAAGACGCAACGGTATGAAAAATAACAGCCCAGACTCGGCTGTATCGGGCGTTAATGTTTCTACGGGGATTGATGCCGACCTTTATGGGATATTTATTTAATACTGACAAATTCCCTCACCTTACCGCGTCGGTAGCCACTTCTTTTATAGCTTCTTTAACGGCTGCCGAGGAGAGAGACTCGAAGACGAGCGAACCAAGGCCTAAAACTTTAACCGTTCAGAATCGGGGAAGGTGAAAAGATTTTTTAAATCGGCAGGATTTCATTCTCCGATGTTATAACTTGAATCATCAAGGAGCCAAGGGATGAACAAACACTTCGGACCGTAATAGCTTCGAATGCGACGTGAACAGGTCCCATTCCATAAGAATTGCATCGCCCGTAATGAAAGAAAGTAATTAAAACCTCCGTACCTTGTAATATGCGTCTAAACGCTGAAAATATCTTCAAAGCAAATAGCAATTTATATGCATGTTGGTCGCCCCATTAAACGGAGCCAATCAAAGCTAGAGCTAATAGCTGGACCGCTATTTGAGATGGGATTCGCGATGTTCCGTATCTGAGCATCGGAATCTATTGGACACAGACAGGCACTGTCTCTTTGGTCGGTATTCCCCTCGCCGTTCTTCGCTGTTCATCTCGTGCTACAATCGGCTCCTTGTATCGACAGACGCGCCTTTGCCTTTACCGTTTTGCTTTTTAGTTCGCGACTTTGCTTTGGGTCTCTGCCGCTGTTTGCATCGCCCCATCACCCGCACAAAGCTTGCCGCGAAAACTTTTTGGGCAGTGAAATGCAGCGCGTTGTTAAATATCCGTCAAGAACTAAGTCCCGGTGGAAGTGAGACTGTTGGTGGTCTATCGAGTTGCAAATCGTTTCATTGAGTAAACGAACAATCTATCTCATTCTCACGAATCTAGGTATTTGTATACGGTATATAGGATGCAGTACCTACTTTCAGATATATAACATGAAAGTTACGAAAAATAATGTCGTCGAAATAGGCTGAATATCGTAAAAGCGACGCGACGTGTTTCCTTTTATTAATTTTTTATCCGAAACGACTTGACGGTGGCATAAAATTGAACGCATCATGCGATAGAAGAGAATTTGAGGCAGTAGTAACAGCAATGGTATGGCAGCAGCTGCCAATATCTACTCATCAGCGCGTAGGGCGACGAAAGCAGGGGCGTTATGAGGCGGGGAAAGAAGGGACGGAGGAGAAGACACGTACCACGCGTGTTTCAAATCAACTCAAATAATAACGACGAGCTGTAAACGCGACTAACAGCGAACTGGCCAGACTGATCCCAACTCGAGATAGATTTCCTACTTGTATCCGCGCGAGAGAGACCCACGCGCAATCGGCTCAACTTGTGCGTTTAGCTGTCTATACGTTTAACCAAAGTCGACATCTGCGCCTGTATACATATACACAGATAAAACATCCACGGGTCCTCACGTTAGCTTGTCAAAACGGATGCGGGTTGAGCGTGTGTGACGATCTCTCGTGTGCCACGTTGTCTCGTACTCTTAAAGACGTCGATGTCGTCGACGGACTGATAGGATGACCGAACGACATGCAAGTGGAACTCAAATACGTCGACCTGTACATCAGCTGGTTTCTTTCTCAAAATTTATATCACTCCACATTAATTATTACCAACGAGATTTGTTTCTTCCGATGTCATGTTACAGCAACGGTTTTAAACTTCAGAGTTTTACTAATAGACTCGGTTTTGCGTGTGGCCCATCGAATTAACGAGGCCAACTATCCATGAAATGACTAAGGCCTGGCCGATCATCTGCCTCAAACTGGTTGTTCCCAATGATGTATCTGAACCTCTGGGCTTTTGCACTTTTTTATTTTCGGTGGAATCGGTATTTTTTTCGAAATACATACCCAATTCATGTCTCAGTAAATTGGTCGTTCAAAGGTAAGCCGCCATCTCAGAATACATAAAAGCTTTCAGCAGTACTACCACTCTTTCATCGAAAACTATTTCGTTCAATAAAATTTTTTTCTATATTCTGTAATAAGGTATATTGTACCATAAATTACGTACGATGAATAATATAAAAATGTACGTCAGTTCCTTAACCTATTTTTCACTCTACCGAATGCCTTATTATTGACATGAGCTTAAGGTTAATTAGACTCAAGTTTAAGATTTACTACCGCACACTTCAAGTATTATTTATACATGAAACGATAGTCATTACGAATCACAAAGCGATACACTACTGTGTCGATCGACGACCTATCTGATCACAGCATCTCCGTGCTCTAGAATACCACAAAGCTCCGATGGTTCAAGATTTCTCCCACTTGACTATACGCTCCGGGCATACGTGCCCTGGGTTTGGCTACTAAAACGATTCGCGATGCAGATCTGGCCGTTGAATTCGCTATGAAAGCTGTGCTTAAACTGGATCCTTGCTGCGCCTTCGCCTGCAGCAATACCGCCGGTGATATGATCTGAGAACCACTGAGAACCATTTAAGCTGTTGTTAGGGCTACGGCCACGTGCCAGATTTTAACAGGATAACAGACACCAACAGTTCTATATATTGTCTGTCGTGTGTCCAACTGCAGTAAGCCGGGACGCTAGTTGCCAAGCCACCCTTTCGGTTTCTGATCGTTTGTGCCCGAAGCCATCTCTTCTTCTTCTAATCTTATCCGTCGATACCACGTTGGTCTTCGTCACCCACGTTGGATAGTTTGGAACTTGAAAATTTGATCTCAGAAAGTTAAACAAAGTATCGATACTGGCAATGAGACGAAATCCAAGACCATTCTGCAAGAATTCTGCCGTGAAATTAGCAGCGATTGAATCGGTAAGATGGAGAGTCGTTAGGTGATCTTGGAAAAAGGTTTCTCCGAGAAAGATTGGGATATTAGATTTATCCATTTGTTTGCAGAAAGTCTCATAAATAAGATCCCTTTGACGAGCCAGCCAGATCTGAAGGAGGCGGTGAGGAGGAGGAGGAGGGAAAGAAGGGATGGGGTACATTAAGGCTCTGGTAAGATTGAGCCAATACGCTTTCGGGCTGTCGTCAGTATTCCCAATTAACGAGATCCTTTCATCAGCTGAGATCCGAGTGAATTGGGAGAGTGAGAAGGAGCTAGAGAAAGAGCGAGAGAGAGTGAGATATCGGGCGAGAGAGGCGGCGAGGGGGTATTTATAAATATGATAATCATAAAAAGAAGCATTACCATCGATGAAGCAGCAAAGCAGATTTCTCCAAGATAGTGTAGCGGGGGTAAAATTGATGGCGGAAGGTGGTTCGGTGATGGGGAATGAGGACGCCAGTTCGTGCCACGCGTAATCTAAAGGGAATAATTAATGCGGATCGCAGTGGCGTAGACGCGTTGATTGGCTCGAGATTAAAATATTTCTCGTTCGCTTTTCAGCGTCTTTCCGATAAAAGGATATCCCGAAAACTTCCTAATTCAAAAAACGTTAACACTCACCTGTAACAAATTCCGATATTGGGTATGACAAATTTTTGAGGAGACGAGAATCGCACTTCTATAAACACCGTAGCCTCTCTCAAAACTCATTTCATGAAAATACCGATTTTGCCTGGCAATTAAAAATATACTGAAACGTACCGTACCGTACCGTGAGCGCCCGCCAATGCCTGGATGTAAGTAGCGAAGAAGCACGAGAGGTGATGGGTGGTGCGTGGGGGTTGTCGTCGAAGGACTGAAGACATTATAGGGGCGTCGCCGGAGCTGATCAAAGACGATGGAGCTTTGAGGAGGAAAATTGGCAAAGAGAGTCTTGAGCTCGAAACTCGCGACTCGCCTACCCTGAGAGAGCATCAAAACTAATACGCCGTTATATCAGAAGTTAAAGGCGTTAGCGAATTATGTCGTTTATCGGATAGAGGCTGGGTTGGAGCTACGTCGGGATGGAGAATGAGGAGAGGAGTGAGGAGATGGATGATGCGACGAAGGCGATGAAGACGCTGAAGGTTGTGCACGTAATATATATATAATACATACCTACACCGCGTGTCTCGATTAAGTAATCTTATTGGTTATCGGGATCAGTCTAGTCTTTGACTTTCGCCTCGCGAGAGAAAACGTTTGCATTACTTATACTGACATCATGTATATATACATTGTCGTGATTTTCCTGCAGTGAAATTCATAATTAAATTTAGTCACTATCCAACGTACAGATTTGTACTTATATCTCAGGTTATTTCCGGGCGGAATACATATTCCGTGATATTATAGACGATACTTCATAGTACGGTAATCAGTGTTAATTAGCTATATGATAGCTACATGAAAGTTCTGCTCAAATAGGCTTTCGTCCTCGGGGACTTTTTCAATAACTCTCGCTCTCTGGTAATTGGTGGCTAGCGATATCTCCCCGTTCTCTATCCTCCATTTCCTACTTCTATTTTCTCCTTTCCACTACCTCCTGCAGATCTGCCATTCTCCCAACATCGTATATAACAATATCCCTCCGGTGCTACTGTCCTGCTGGGTATAGATAGAGAAACATTAAGTGCCTCCCTTACCCACCCCCTGCTACACACGGACACGCATGGACATTCGCGTTGTTACCACATCGGCTACCGATGGCTGCCCTTCTTTCATTTCATGTCTCGCAGACGCCGCTTCCACCCAGTAGTTCTCAATCTCGTGTCAGACCGATTGTTTGACAGAAACCTTCTCGTTTGATACGTATTTGATCTATGTGAAAACCATGTTACCACAAACAGTAACGTTGTTATCGCTGTTGTCAAACATTCTTGTAATATTATACGAACCATCATAATTTTGAAAACAGTCTGATGAGTTAAGGGTGACAACCACTAAGATGAGAGGATGAGAGAAGAAGAGAAAAGCTCGGTTGATGTTGCGCCCTGGGACTCGTCTAGTCAGAGATGTGGTAGAGGGACGAGTACACATATTTGGGTCATAAACGTTTATATCGCGCTCAGTGCTGCACTAATACCGATATTGGCAAGTTATTGGTGACCACCCCGTAGCTGACGTCACATCCTGCGCACAGTTCGTCTCCGTATTCTTGGCCATCACCGCGATGAAAGTGAGGTCGGAGGATGGCTAATGAAAAATACGCCATGGGATGAAACTTGAACAGTTTTGGACACTGGTCCAGCATCCAATTAGTACCGAAATACGAACTCGTCAGATTTCCCAGCCTCGAGTCGAACGTTAAAACTTTATGGCGTACCTATATATGCGGTACCTGCTACGCGAAGATATATACAAGTATCGCACGTATACATGTGGTTTCATCGGAACGCGAGCGCAAACAAATGTACGGTATTATTCTCGCAAGTACACGTATAGTGTAACGTACGAACGAGAGTGGTAAAATGGCCAGAATTAAACTCCCTGGAGGGTCCTCGCGGTCCGAGGTACTGATGAAAGCGTTGTCGACTTCAATTGTTTTAATTACGACCTATGCACGATTCTCGATACCCCTTCATTCGTTACGGACCATGCGTATGCTTCTACAATTCGTGATCGGTTTCCCGATCACTTGATTCATGGCTTCAGAGGAAATTGCATAATACGAACCCATAAACTATACTTCTGATCAACTTTACCGACCTTTTTACACTCCAGCTAGACGTCTTGGCGCTGGGTATAAAATCGGAGGATACAGATCCGATAGCAACTAACAGTTGCCGAGGGAAGTTCTGGCGTTGGCGAAGTGCATTCGCCCATCAAATAACATCGGCAGTACCTATAACCGGCTTAAGCCGGACCTATAAACCGGCCGCCTCTTCCTCCCTTCGAACCTTCCTTGCTTCCTTCTATGCCCCCTAGCTTCTCGCTTCCTGGCCATCGTATACCGCGAAAACACTAACTTGTGATCAGACCGCTTAACCACCGGTGGACCACTGCTGGACCGCAGCCGAACTGCCGTGGTATCAGGAGTTGCGGGACTTAAGGGCTTTAGTCGCGATATCAGTTGATTGGGTCTCTGGTCGCCTCACTCGATCGCAACCCTCTTAATTATACGAGAAGATGAAAGCAGCTTTTTCGTTGGCTTAAACGGACCGGATTTTTTTTTTCTATATGGGGTAATCTTGGCAGTAACATTTCTATCACGTGCCTCAGTATATTTTTTTTTTTTATTTTTATTATTATTATTATTTTTTTTTCAAATGCTTGTCGCTCTTTTACCGCATTTGAATTAGCCTCGAGATGCCAGGGCAGTAGGTTTAGGCCGACGCTGACCTGTCAGCCGCAGATGAGAGTTCCTCGGTTCATATTTCTCCTAGCTTATTGTGACCGAGTACCTTGTTGTTTCGCGTAACGACTATCTCAAAGGACGACCCAGAAATCCAGAATACGGTGTCTGAAACAAACAGACGTATTCTCAGAACGCGATCAAACCGTTCTGAACAGATGCACGTTTACATGGGTTAGACTATCGCGCCCTTCCGTATCTACACCTGCGGTTGCAGCTCTTGGCCGTAAAGCGAATAACGGGAAATGCATTCGAAGCTATAATTATTCGTCGTAACCAATGGCATACGCTGGTAGCGAAATCCATGAATTGTTTCCACGTACAATTATTCCTTTATCTATATCATCTCTATCTTCGCTGCCCCAGTTAGCATGGTCCCGGTAACTCGACTGGGCTAATTCCTGACAGCAAATAGTCAGTCCGATATGGACAAAGTGAAACCTCTTTGGTGCACTCACTCCTACTAACGGGAATCTGTCTTTGAACCTCGAACAGTATGATATGATGTGTAGAGTGTATTTTGATTTCATGTCAATTTTCACGAAGCGAATGTAGCGATGTTACCAAATCAAGAACCTCTATTCTTCTGGAAGCAATTTACAGCTGCTCTCCTCTGTGGAAGGGAAGAAAAGACGGTGGAAATTTCTTAGATGTTTTTGGAAGACGTTTGTACACTTTCGTAATATTAACCCTCCTTTTTTTTCGCCTTGCCCTGTCGCTACCACTCAAACCGTTACTTTTTGACGCCATTCAATCTCGCCGTATTGATACAATCTTATTATACTCCCTGGGACGCTACCTAACGTCGTGCTTTCCTCCCATTCGTTTCCCAATTTACGAACGAACACGAGTCACCTCGCACCGTCTACTCGAAACTCAATCTTCGTCATTCACTTTTCGTTGCTTTTTAGTTTCCGTTTGTCTTTTGCCATCGAGTCACTCTTGCGAAAATTTTTAATCGAAAATATTAATAGAACGACTTTATATTATTGTAACGGAATGAATAGGAGAATGAATAGTGGAATATTAACCGCAATCTTTCAATGATCGCCACCTTAGCGTTCAGCCGTCGTTATACAGAAGGAAGAGCAAATCAAATTGATTCGATCATCCTCGTCAAGAGTCTATAAATAGGGCCGATGATGGAACGCAGCAAACGAGATGATGTGGCCTCTGATCGACCCAATCAATGCATACACTAAATCATCGTCTAAACTGACGGCTACAACACACATTACAGGTTTTAACGCGCGTGTAGTGGGCGACCGGAAAAAGCCACTCATCCAGTGATTGCCGATGTATGGCATCTTTATGAACCACCACTATAGACCTATGAATGTACGTATTATATACTTATGACTTCTACATCCAGATATATATTATATTCGCTGTCATCACGCAATTAACTCAGAATGCAGCTATGCAGCTGCACTTTTTTAATCTTTTTGCTTTTGTTCGTTAATAATTCTGGATTTTTGTTTTCTGCACGTTTCGGTTATCTGCAGACAAATTTCACTGATCTAACGTCCCCGATTTCTGTGTACTAATCAAAGAGGTAACAATTTAGGCAGGGATTCTATCTACCATGTAAAGCTGAAGAGGTCAGTGAATGTGTTTCCTTCTGGTCCGGCGAGTAGCAAGTTCATTTTGGGCACGCCGCGAACAAAGTTGAATTGAACCCCGTTGAACCTCCGAACCGCTGAACCGTTGAACGGTCTAACGTCTGCGTCCAGCGCCTCCACAATCAGGCATCGACTTTTCCATTAGCCGCAAAGGTTGCGGGTACCGTAACAGCAAAATTGGTCGTTGGTTGGTACGAGAAGGGAGAAAAAGGGGGTAAACGGGGGAAAACAGAGTGAAGAAGGAGAAAGAGAGGGAATGGGGAAAGGGACATTAATTCTCATAACATTTTACGAGGCGGTATCTGACCGGTGTCAAATCCCCCTCCCCTTCACTGCCCAACCTCGGACCTCGCACAGTTTAGGACTCGTAACTTCCAATCACCCTAAGACACGCAGACCCCTGTAATTTTAGGTACCTACTGTGGGTGGCTATGGTGGTTATCTTTGCAACGACACACACGTGGTCGTTAGGAAGCAACAAATGCGAATACGACCAATCAAAAATATTCTCAAGATTGAAAGATACGTTAGGTAACCGTTGGCGAATAAGTAGTGAACTTTTTTTTTCTTTTTTTGAATCCGGGGGTGATCCTCCTTATTGTTTAGACGTTGTCTCGTCGTTGGTGTAATTCGGCTCATCGATTAGGTGAAATTAAAACAGGAACCAAGGAATGCAATTTCAAAGGTTATTTGATTTTCTTTGAACTCACCCTGCCCGGCACACTGTTCTGTCGCAAATGCAAAACAAGGCTCTGCAAAATAAAAACTTGGGTAAAACTCTCGAGTAAACAAGGAGAGCGCAGCCAATAATCGCTGATAATTTATTAAGGGGAAAAATGCGCTCCCCCGTTATTTAAGAAGATAAATATTTGATATCCCAAACAAAGCCAGCCCCGCTCAACCCCGGTGAAGAAGCGTACCTACCTAAAATAAAAAAAAATAAAAAAAAAAATAAAAAAGTAAGGGGAGGGGGATGAACTCATTGGCCGTAAAATATGAGATAAAAGGTTCAATAATTGATTACACAGATTTTTTATGCCGCAAGAAATGTTCATTTTCACCAAGCCCCGGTGGATTCTCTGGTTCTTTTTAATCCGGCTCAAATCGATACGCCAATTACACCCACCAATTTATACCGCCAATTAAACTTCAAGCAACCGATTCAGGTCGTCACACTTGTTATTATTATCAAAGCGAGATCCCGGCACTCGGTACTCGGTTTTCTCAAAAATAGAATCAAGAGCCTCGAAACCTCCAGGGAAATTCGAGCGGAACGAATATTAATTGAAAAAATCACCGATACGCAATACCTGCTCGGTGTCGCGAGAACGTGGAGTTCCCCCCGCTCCCTCAAGCCGTCAAAGCTAGAGGCAAGGCTGTATGAAATTCGCGGGCAATTCCGCGGCCCGTTTTAATACCTTGCCGCAGCCGCAAACTTAATGAATTCTTTAGCAAGATCAAAAAGAACGCGCCCACCCTAACGCCACCCCGTCAAACTCCCTTCGTCCGATGGCAGAGGGCATTTTTAAGTGGAAAATACGAGTGTTGTAAAATTGAACAGTGAACAAGGTGTACAACACGCCATTTTTATTGCATATAATTTGAAGCTTTGTCCTCGGTTTGGCCTTTGCTAAACGCTTTTCACTGATTTCTTTTACATCCAACTAAAAATCTTTGGGACATGAAAGTGGCTCGATAAAGGGAGTTAGGGATACCCATGTCCTCCCTGAATAACGCTCGATCGAGCGTGTAACGTGAGACAAAAGATGATCGAGCTTCTTATCCAACTTTGAAAGATGAAGTCGTGGATAAGGGGGAATTTTACTCACTGTATATAGGTACAAGCTCCGTTTCTTTGACAAAGCTTTTTTTCTGAAACCAAGGAAAACGATGCGTTTGAAAATAATTAATGAATTTCATCGGAAAAGGTGCAATAAAACATCGGAGTTGGTACACGGCCGTGTCGTAGCAAACTCATATCGGACTACGGGAACGAATATTTTCTGAACGAAGAAACACGAGTTCTAATATTAATTTTTATCGAGGCTGCCGAGCGAAGGCAAAGGCAAAAGCAAAAGCAAAAGCAGACGCGAAAACCGGAGGGCGAGCGAATTACAACCTCGCGGCGAGAGTTACGTATTGATTAAAATATGACCGAGCGAAGAATGCTTTGTTTGATAAAAATCATTCGCCTGGCAATTTGAAAATATTGAAGCCGCCGCGTGCGAGCTTTGCTCCGATGGCCGATGGGAAAGAGGGTGGTGCAGGTGGTACGGGACGAAGGGCGTCGGTGAGTTTTAACGTGACTTACACACCGAGTGTTTGATTAAATATTGCCACGCCGATACCGCACCAAAAAGGGGTTCCGGGGGGTACGTCGGGCCTGCCCGTTGTGCTGAATTCGAGCTTGGGCTTGACTCTGGCCCATGGACTTGTGATTTTTATATTAATTAAACCTGAGAGTATAACGATATACCGCTGAGGTTCGATCTCGTATGATTCAAGTTTGCTCAGCTTTGCTTTATTCTATTTTCCATATCAACATCCTGTATTTGTACAATTTCAATCGCCGTTGGGTTGTAACTTGGTTGAAAAAAAAAAAAAACATTTCAAATATCCCGACAGGTCGTAGTACCCGGATTTCATTATGAAATGATTCTCATTTTCATGGATATCTTAATAATATTTCAACGTTCACAAAAGAGAAGTGAAACTGCCTTAAATTTACACACATCGATATTTTCCGTCGATATTTCTTTTCAGTAACAAAATTACATATTATGTATATAATGAATGATACGTGTCATATTTCATAAATGATGCCAAATTTTTATACATTTTTTTTCTCTGCTTCTGTCTCGTCTTATTGCTACACTGTTTTGCGCGAAACAAAGTGACGATATGCTCGCAATAAACGAGGGAATAAAAATGAACGTAATATTCATATCGTTGCCCGATATTCTTTATGACTTTATTGGCAATTTCCTGATAATATATATCTCCCTGAGAATTCCAACTTTGTTAAAAATTCTTTCCTGACTGCAATTAACCTCCCATCGCATCGCTTCGAAATACCTACTACCATAAATTGCAGCGCTAACTTCTTCCACGGCTGCACAGAAGCAATTGTTGAGAAAAAAATGAAATAAATGCTCTTCCATGTTCTCCCATCGCGCTCTACAGTACCTACTTTCTGCCACCCCAGCATATTTTAATAAATTTTGAATATAAGGACGAGACAGACAAGGGTGCAAAAGTAGAGGTGGTGGTGGTGGCTCTGGCTGCCAGGCAATAACGGAGGATGGTCAGCCTGGCGCATAATGAAGAAATTAATACGCTTTTGAGCGATCCGTCCTTGGGCTATTGCCTTCGTGTGCGTCGTACATCGGGCGTAATGCTCGGTGCGTGTGTGTGCGAAAGGGGATGGACGGGTGGCGGTTATCCTTTGAGTTTTGCTTGCTTAGATTAATATTATATCAATGCCGTATCAAAGGGATTGCAAGCCTGTCTCTTCCCTTTCCTCCCCCCTGCCCCACGACGGCCCTTCGTTTTCCTACGCTGGACGCCGTCCTGCTCATCCCCATCGCATATCGCCATCGTACATCGCGCATACATTGAAACGGGCGTCCTCGCATTGCCGGGGTGTGAGTTTGGTGTGAATAATTACTAACGTACGCCTCGGGCTTTAGAAACGGATTTCTGAAATTCCTCGGCAAAGACCGTTGCGGTATTATCTGGAAATTCAGAACTTTATACCTATTCTGACATTCGTTGAACCACGTTGCAGATTTTTCAAGTCTATACTGTCAAAACCACGCGTTTTCTCACCGTTAAAGAGGCTAATCAGAACATAAAAAATTAATGAAGCCGCGTGTGCCTTGAACATATTTTTCCTATTCTTGTAGTTTTTTTTTTAAGAATAATCAACCAAAAGTCAAGCAAAAGTAAGAAAAGTATCGTCAGATGGCACCTCTCCGAGTACAGTTTAGTAGAATGGTTTTATTTAGAAAATAGATGAAAAGCCAACATTTCGATCCAGCAAATATTAATTTGGAAGTTGAAACTTTTTACCACATTTTGAACTCGACAAACTTTTTTTTTTTACTCTTTCTTTAATTTCGTGTACCGAACTGCTGTGATGAAACTGGGTTATTGAGAAATTCTTTCAAGAAAAACTGGTTGCTCAAAAACACCCCTTCGTATATATATTCCCGTAAAGTCGACACGAGGATTTAAAAAAAATATTCTTTCGCTCAATAAAATAAGGGAAAAAACGAATACTATAAGGTTTTGTTTTTCGCATGAGTGGGAGCCGGCTTGTAGTCTGTATAAAACACGGGTAGAACAACTTCCAAAGTGGTGGATGAAAACTGCGAAAACCCAACCCTTGCGTTCAGGCGCTAGTATAACGCAGCTACGTTGTGTAGTATGTGCCTGGGAGTAGCACCCACGTGCCGGTTGACTCGGCCGTAGGTCGCGTAATGATATTGTACGCGCTCAAACAAATATGCGAAATGCTCAGTGGTTTTTAAAACGACTAAGAGTTTGCATTCGTCGCATAATCCCTTTCGCGGTAGGTATACAGCACGTTATATATCTACCTACCCACCTACCTTCGCTTTGCTTCTCTATATACGAATGAATTCACCTGTACATACGTGTATCTTATACTCATATACTTAGTTTTTTTTTTTTTTTCATTTTTCGATTTTTATTCTTTATTTATCACACACATATCACCTCGTATGCATATATATATATATATATATATATATATATATATATATATATATATATATATATATATATATATATATATATATATATATAATCATTGTATATAAATATACACACCGATGTGACCCTCCGGCGCTACAAGAACTCAGTTTGACAATTCCCAAAGAGACCGCAAAATCTCTGCTCCTCTACAGTCTCCCTTCACGGGAGCCATATCATCCTCAACTTTGTTAAATTTTTGGGCGAGTGGGCACATACACAACATACTACCCTCGCTCAACGTAACGTGAACATCTCTCAGGACGGGGTTGGTATTTCGTCTTGATCTTTCACACAAGTTCATATTTTTACAGCACATCACGTCACAAAAGACTAAACAGATATTTTGGGGTCTATGAATTTGTTTTTTTTTTTGCACCTTCCGGATTATTGGTTAGACATTTGTGGACAGATTTCGTTTAGCTGAGAACGAGACAAGTTAATGAAATTTTCATTTGATAATGATTGGTACGATGATATGTACAATTTTACAGAAAAATAAGTTTATTCATATATTGACATCAGTATACAGTTTTCAACATACGTTGGACGTTGATATATACGTTATTGCTTTTTCAAAATATCATAAAGTACAAAATATGGCTTACATACTATTCTTTCATGTACACATGAGCCTATGTATTTACTAATGTTTTCTACTGGAATAAACGAAATTACGAAACTGAAACATTATTTCAAACATTTCTCACAACTAACTTTCATATCATCTTAGAAAACAGAGTTTCACATCGAAGTGAACTTTGCATATGTGTAGAAACGATACTTTTGAAATCTGACAAAATTATGGACCTCATATGGTAGTCAATATCTTCGTATCTTTAGGGCACGTTGATATACCTCGAGATAAACCCCGTATAACTTTTTGAGATTTTATTTTCCTTTTGATTGGGGAAAACGGAAAACTGAAATATACTGAAAATACATTCTTCTGTCGTCTGGAATGACAAAGATATTGACGATCGCCTATCAGGTCCACAAGTAAGAAAAAAAATCACCCGCAAGCTATGAGCACAATTAAACAAGCTACGCCTCCACTTTGTTTTATCATTACAGTATAAATGTTAAGTATCCGTTGTATCGAATATGTTGACTCGGTGAAACTGAAATGACCAAAAATAAAAAAAGACAAAACAAAAAAAAAAAAAAAATATTGAATCCATTATTTCCAAACAATATAATGGATATTTTTTCGAAAACAGAAATCATTTGTTCGAGAGTAAACGTGGATAAAAAATTGACGAACCGAAGGTATATGTGTTTTACAGGTAATTGAATCTTCACCGGGAAATAACAATAAAAATCACTCTTCGATATATTCGTACTCTAATTCAGTTTTTGCTGTTGGGCTGTATGAAACGCGAGTCCGTGGGCTTTCATTTCCCCGAAATCGGAAAAAATCAATTCGCAAAAGTCGCAATTAATCTTTTTTCCTTGGTGAGATTTCAAATGTTTCGTCATTAAATCTCTTCTGGAAAATGTTTTATTGCAAATTCTACACGCAAACTTGTCTGGGTTTGTGTGATAGGTCCTGTGACGCGTGAGATTGTCCATCCTAGAATATTCTTTAGCACAAATGTCGCAAGTGAATTTATGATTAACAGCATGGCACCTCTGATGATAGCGTAAATATCGTTTTTGTCCAAAAGTTTTTCCACAAGCGCAGCATGTAATGCGATCAAACTCGTTCAAACGAGATTCAAGATGATCTTGTAGTTCGACATAATTGTAGAATTTTTTTTTGCACAACTTACAAGTCAACTTTTTCATCTCTTTGTTGCTTTTGATATTATCAACAAACGTAGGATCCGTCATTATCTGATATAACAAACTATCAGCAAACTTGTTACCACTGCTCGTGCCTTCTGGCTCTAATGATCCCCTGGCTGCTTCACTTTTTCCATCTGCCCTGAGACTATTTTTTGTACTCAGATTTAGAGCTTCAAAAGTCTCATTCACCGAACTTTTTACATCGTTGACGAGATCAACGTCTTCGACGTATTTTCTGGTGACGAGTTCCATCGGGTAAGAATCGTCCGGAGTTCCTGGCATCTCGTACTTCTTTGCAATAGGTTTCTGCGAAAATGCGTGAGTTGTTGAAACATGGGATGTCGATATATTGTATAGCACAGAAGATGCTATAAGATAGATATTTTGAGACAAATCAAGGTCGAAGTTGATTTCTAGCCATTCACAGCTCAGTACGATTAGTCTATCGTATATATTTATCAGATTTTCTCGGTAATTTTGCAACGGTTGGAATCGACACACAGTACACACTGTATGATGTGTTTATACGTCATACTATACACACATAGAAAAACGTAACGCACGATATTAGAATCAAAGGTAGAAAAAAAAAACTCATATCAAGTAGTAATGAACGACACGTGCAGCGTACTCTTCGTGTGTAACGATCTGTCGTGACGTTTCAAAGCCAAAAATAGTTCATAATTTTATATATTTGTAAATAATTGTCTATATACGATGGAAATTTTTTGAGTATCTATTCAAACGTAGAATGCTCACCTGACTTTCCAGCATTCGATCATATTCTTTAATGTTCATAAACTCTTTGTTCACGTCCTGCGTGATATCGGTTGAACGTTTATTTCCTCGGCTAGAGTTCGCAGGTTCATATGGATGGTTATTTTTTCTTTGCCTGGGCACGGTTTTCAATCGCATTTTTTTTTTTTTTGACCTGCAACTATTAGTATATCAATTATGTGGAACGATATTCAGCGGCACGATTCTTCGTTTTATCATTTAATATCACGGTTTCTATAATTCCTGTGCATAGAGCTAAATATCCACTCTTTGATTATAACTTACAAAAAAAAAAAAAAAAACAGAAAAAAAATTACAGGTTTTAATCGATGTAATTATATTTCTGGTACAGAGGCACTTTCTATTCTATCGATAAATTTCACTCACAACTGTCCGATACGACGTCTTATTCCAAATGACACACGAAATAACACTGCGGGCTGGTAGCACTGACCGAATGATATTGACGCGTCCTTACTCCAGGGACTTACAGTATTAGAGACAATAGCGGAGTCGCCGAAAAGCGACGTTTGACAACACACCGATTTAGAGTCAGTTTCACAGGACAGAATTGATTCTCAAACGTGAAGGACATACTACTGTAGGTATAAATACACATTGTTGAGTCGCATAATTGCCGTCAATTTTATTGTAAAAGTAAATATTATCATCTATGTTTGACAGATTTCCATCCCTGCATAATGTAGCAAAAATAAATGCATATCACTTGGATGTTCATTTTTAATCTCTAAAGAATTCCACAAAAGTAGATACAGCATGATCCAGTCATGGGTTAATTGATAGGCTCATTTGATCAAAAAATTTCGTCGAGATCTTGATCTTTCTTAAAAAAAAAAGGGAAAAGAATATTTATTATATCTTTGCTTTGGAATAGAACGTAACTTTATTGTTTAGCTATATTACAGCTCTTGATAGTCACGGAGGCGTGAAGGGTGAAGATATCTGAAAGTCAGAAAAAGTTCTTACAAGCGTCAGTCAACGAGAGGTCAAACAATCACAAGCTTTGTCTTGCTTTACCGGTATTACTGGCAATTAACAAGACGCTTGACAGGCCTAATTTTATTTTTATTTTTGGTACCCTCTTCTCAATATTCCCACCGAAAGTTACTCACTCCTCGACGCTGTTCAACCTTATAGCGATTGTCATTCGAAGAGCTTCAGCAGTTGGACAAGCCAAGAGAGGAACAGAGGGGAGGGCAAAATCAATTATTCATCCAAATTGGCCGGGAAAAAAGTCCTAATTATCCGGGGCAAATACGACCTTAATACACAGAAGTGTACCCCACCCCATCGACCCCCACGCATCCCTCACCATACCTACCCTCACTTCTCAACCCGCTGCCATTCCCTTACCGTGAATAACCATTTGTATTTCCAATTAGCTTTGCTAATAAGAAGACGGAGGTATTGCCTTAGTGGAAAAAATGTATAACCTCATTCAGCCACTGGGGAAATAAAGAAAGGTATGACAATACTCGGTGCTACCACCATGACCACGATGACAACGACATTGGCGATGGTGGTTGTGAGTGTCGTGGTGGGGTTATATCGGGTGGGTTACAATTAAAAACCTTGTACCGGCTTCCCCGCCTCGCTTACAACCCTGACTCTTCCTTATATTATATTAACGAAGGAAGTGCGGAGGGTGGAGGGCATGGAACATCACTCAAACATCACCCGACACTTTTTTTTACTAATTTTTTACCCCCAAATTTGCTACTTAATTATTACTGCACTCTGAGTATTCCTTTTTTTAATTTTTTTTTTGTTTCTACATTAAAATTTTTTTAGGACCGGTACACCGATGTGGATATTTCGCATGATGTTGATTCACTGTACCCCCGAATATACTCGAATATAAGAATGTGTACGTTCATATCGTACATCTGCGTATGTACACCAATGTGCTGTCTTGTATAAAACTTCGGGAGCGGTTGTATTGACAATTGTCAATGTCTCAAACCATTAGCTCTTCGATTGATACCTACAACGAATCTAATTTTAAGTGAGGATTTCCTTCGGTGGCATATTTTATCCCGATCTCCCACGAGAACTTCAGTTCCGTGCCTAATTAAGCTTTAATTAGCCATTAATATTGACTATGGGCGTCAAATAAGTCAGTCTCCGCTCTCGCTTCACTCCCCGGTTTTTTTCCACGGGAAATGAGGGCTGCTAACTTTTTTTCATCAGCATTTTACGGTTATACTTGAGCATTAATAATGCACATGTTTAATATAAAGAGAGGCCTACCGTAGGCTGACTAATAAACTGAAGGAATGCTTTATATCTGCCGCGGTTTGGGGCTTCGTTGCTTCGGTGGTTCAGCATTCTGGATTACGAAGACGATTTTATTTTCTTTTTTTCTTCTCTATTTTCAACCTGTTTATTTACCTGCTCAAAGAATATGTTACCACAATGCGAATTCGGCTAAAGAAAAAAATAAAAAAAATAAAAAATTCTCCGCATATACGCCGACCGTTGTTTTAGACATGGTTTAATATTCATTGAGATATCTACGTGCGCTATTTCGTTGATGGTGTATCCTTCGGCCTATAAGTCTGGTCTTTATTGAACCCAAAGGCGCCAGACAGAAGGCCGGGCGTTGGTTCGCGGTATTCGTCGGTAGCGCAAAAGCCGCGCTTTCATTTTCACTTTTATGCGTTTTGCGGCCGCCGAGGAACTCCGGCAAACCTTCGCAAACCTCACCCGGCTGATTTTTGAGTGAGCAGGGAGGCGTGCTTTAGATCATGAAAGTGAGGCTTCCTGAAAAATATGGGTTTAATAAAGACGAAGGCGTGATGTATGGTCGTGTGCCGCGTTGACGGGGATGAAGATGGGGCTGGGAATAGGGACTCAGGCCGGGGAAAGAACAAGCCAAGGGATACGGAGGGAGAGAAAAGTAGATAAGATCAGCTACAGCTTCGATATCCACGTTTTCGACTTAATATATAAATGCAATATAGTCCACAACGATATCCCGACAGGCATACACCTACCACGTAACATCTACCTTGGCATCGCATACGTATTTCAAAAAAAAAGTCCATATAGCAGTGGTAAGGTTTCTGACGCTACTCGATAGGAAAAACGCAAGATTTCGTTCACGAGTCCCTGTGCAGCATTAGAGTTTAAAAAGTTTATCTTGTGATATTTATTAAACAAAAATTCGATGCGAAGAGTATATCGTTGATTTATGGTGATTCAGCATCGCATTGCTCAACGCGGATATAAGAAGTTTGGCTTTCTTCGTGGCGGACGCCACTGTGTTATTCGTGGTTCGCTTGTGAGGTCGAATACACCTCGTATCTTCGAGGCATGTTCCGGGGAGAAAATTAATACTTTCGTTGATAATGGCGTTGTTTTTCCGCTTTTCGCTCAAGTCGACGCATTTGCCGGGGTGGAATGCCGCACGTATAACCGTTAAGATAAAAATCCCGGAAGGTCAGCAGACGCGTGAGTAAAAGTGATTCAAAAATCTTAAGCCAACGCTATCCGAAGGCGTTATGACTACGTATAACCTTACATTAAGTATTCTCAGTCTTGCGTCAGTACGGGATATAAAATCGAATCATTTGCGTGAAACTCCGTTAGAGTCGTATCAGATATTATCTATTCGTTGCAATGCGGGAGAAGCTCTGGTTTCAGAAGACATTGGAACAGCAAGTGTTTCGCGAGTAGTAGTCATTCACTTTGTCAAAGTAGCTGTGGCAATGGTATCCAGACGAATTCCTGAAGGCAAACTCCTTAATGAGTATTTCTCTAATACTCCTGAAAGCTGAAGCTGGAGCTACAGTTATCCGAGCATTTGTCGAATTTCCATGGAAATCGAAGACACACCCTTGAGACAACTCCGAACCCCATCGCTCTCCAACCTCGTGCCGATAAGGGGTTGTAAAACGATGGCGTAGCTATCTGCCAATACGTTTCTCCCAGTTAGATTTTCGGTATACTAGATACAAGAAGCTATTCCACAGAAATTGATGCCATTTGAATATCGCTACGGTCGACGCCGTGCCTTCCTGGGAAAATGACTTTCGCGAGCGAACAGTTTCGCAGCTTCGCACAGATCACTATCTGCCTAACTCAATCGCTTCAATAGCATCTCCTTGTGTTTCCTGAAGACGAATCGCGCTACGTCGGCTACTTCCTTGATGGTAGGGTGAAAATAAAGCCCGATACTTTGCCTTTCCAACAACTCCATGATCAGCTTCACTTTCCGGCCTGAATAGGATGGGCTGGAATTGGAATCTTAACATCACAGTTGATTGAAGCAGTGTCAAGAGACATGAAGACAAATTCTCTTCCAGTATCAAGGACTTCCTGTTCTTTCATCAAAACTTTACCATAATGATCTTCATCGCTACTTTACGAAAAACTTTGATCGAAGGACTCTCGTGTCTGGTTCGATAGTCAGTCAGACATTAACCATCAATATTGCGTTTTGGCTTACGCACCGTATGACCGTATTTTCCACACCAAGCACCAACCAGCTACCTTTCTCGCAGTCAATCTCATTTCACCCTTCCTATGGCTTCTCATTTCGTCCCACTTGCTCCCAAGACTTTCAGCGGAATCTATCGCAAAATCTATAACCGTGGGAGTGGTATAGGCGAAAGAGAAGAGGATGCTTCGAGAGGAGGGTGAACTCCGTCACATTTCACTACAGACTAATAACTTCTGAATATTCATTTCGTGTTTCTCCTTGCCTGCTTGCGTTCCGTAAGCAAGTTTAAGGCTACGTTCACACTCTGCCACGAAGTAACCAGATTTTATAACAGTCAGTATTTATCGATGTATCGACGATTCTAAATAAAATATAATTTGACAAAAAAAACAAAACTGATAGCAATGGTCAGTATGGAACTTGATCAAATTTGGACCAACTCGTGCACTGGTCATATGCTTTTTATACACTTCTCTGACTCGTAGGATAAACATGCATGATAATATCCTAAGTATATCAATTATTTCTTAATTTCAGTTTTACGCATATTGTGTTTTGACAAGAGATCTGATCATTTAGTGTGAGTATAGCCTAAAAGATCCGCCTCGTCTTCGAAGCGAGAAAAACAGAGCAGCTGGGAGTTAGCTGGCTAGAGTGAGAAGTGAGACGGTTGCCTTGGTAACTGTGAATTAAGTAATCAATGAATTATTATTGACATTGATGTCTTCGCCCCTTCGTCATATTTTAGGACTCATAAAGGGCGCTGGTACCCCCAGCCACCCCCCCGGTCCTGATTAATACGTCTATATTATGTTTTATTAGATTTGACGGGAAAATTTCTCGATAATGTCGTAGCGCGAATTCGTGCCTTGAATTAATTTATCAAGAAATATTGCCACCAGTCCTGATTATTAGCTTGTCGATAAACTCAACGTCGATAAAGTATACTTAAAGTTACGCTGTCACTAGAAATCCATCATTCCGAAGAAACGTATAAATGCCATAAAATGTAACTACACCGAAAATGTATGTATGCATGTACACACATACACGGCCAAGGATCTCCGGTAGAAAAAAAAATGATCCGTTGAAATTGCCAGTCCGCCAAAGGATGTTTCAGAATCAAGGATTATAGTCGCGATTGAGAGTAAGAAAAGCTGCTTAGAGCTCATGAATCGGGCTAAAGGCGAACGGTGTATAACCGACCTGTACGGTGTTTAACATAACGTGAAAGTAAACTATTCGAAGTTTGTGAATATGAATTTAAGACGAATTCCAGTGTATAATTATGACATTTTAATTACACAATACGGGAGTACAGAGGAAATACAGAGGGAATATATAGAAGAATACAGAAATACGGAAACACCAGAGAATACAGAAATAGACGCGCGCAAGAAATGAGCACCCGAGCGCACACACGTATAATTATAATAACATTACTTGACAAGGGTGGAGCTGGCGAGCTGGCGAGCTAGCGAGCATTGAAATATTATACCAAAGAGAAAATAATTAAAATTCAACCCTTGTGCCTGCTTGCCCGCGTACGTAGGTACGTACACGTATGAACCTCGCGGTAGGAGGAAGTTGGGGATGGGTGGGGGTCCTGTTCTAAGGACGCGCCTGCACATTTTTCTACTACAGTATATACTTTCTATGTACATATACATATACGTATATATACTAGGTACACTTCAGTGTGAACGATATACTTGTGTTGTTTTCATTTTTATTTCATTTTTTTTTTTTTTTTATGTATAATATATTCGTTTTTTTTTAGTTTCATTTCTTCCTTCATCGTTGCATTTGTTAGCGCCCCTTTGTCGTTCTTTGAATCCGTAATCACGACGAAGCAGCGATAACGAAGTAAAATTTTTATCGATAGATCGATGGCTCAATTATAGAATTAGTTGCAAGAGAGAGAGTATAAGGGATACGTTAGAGAAATGGATTTGGAAATTTATATCTCGACACAAGCGTATATAACTGCAGCGCGAATAAGTTTCGTATCGTTATTCTTTCATCTCTGAAAGCATCTACGGCTCGGAGTCCGGACAGTGATTAACAATTAATCCAATCAGTAGAGAAAACGTAAAATCCTATTATCCAGATTTGTTCATCCCTCGTGCGCCACCCTCGGATTTCTCTGAATCTCTAGCTCTGCACATCTATCCTGCTTTCTCGGTCTTCCTCTTCCGCTCGGTTCCGTCCCTGCTCTGCACGCCTCTATTAAATTTACTTTCTAGGACGTTTTAATCAGAATGTACCTATGCAAATTTTTGAATACACATCCTCGCCTGCGATGTTTGTATAGGTCAGATGAAGGTATTTTGCTGCCAAGCAGCACCTCTGCCTGAGAATTAAAGAATTTGCAATTCTGAATACAGGTGATCGTATATTCCGGCTTCCTAGCACTCCGCTACGCTATAACCTTACCGCTGCTGTATTCTTTCATAAACTTGAAAATGAAATTATCCATTCCGAAAAGAACGAGATTTGTTGTTGTGGCCATGCGCGCTGCTGTACCACCTTCACCCCGCATCCCTCCGCTGCCCTTTATTCTCAATCTCTTTTTCTTAGTTTTTATTTATTAGACCTCGTTCGGGGCTAGAAGGATTCCCAAGGGTTATAAGGCCGGCTATAGGATTCCCTGCCGTTGCCCACTACTCATTGCTGTTGCTCCCAGCTGTCGTTAGGCCGCGCATTCTCGCGACGAGACCGGAAGAGAGTATAAATTAAAATTTTATACATAGCGACTGACGATCGGGTGCAGAGTTTCTCGGAAGCGGTCGCGGACCGACCATTGTTCCCGCGCCTAACCCCGGTTAGGAAGTGTACAATAATAAATATAGAGAAAATGAAAAATTATTAAAAACTTCCTTTTTAGCCTCGGTGGGTAATCCTCGCCGCCCCCAGGAGATGTCGCATTAAAAACCTGACCCCGTCCCCGTGGCCCTTCTCCGGCCCACCCGCGCCCGGACATGCGAATTATTTATGCGGAGGAGTCTCTGTGACGACATTACCACCGCGTTAGTATTAAATCATAACGAATGGCCCGTTACGAGTTTACAGCTACTGGACTCAACCGTTGAGATTTTTCACCACGGTTCTACGAACATTTTTCGAGTCCAGTGATCCAATCGTCGTTTCCCGCTGAACAAAGATCCATTTCTTTTTATATTTATACAAAATTTTTTCATAATTGAATCGATTCATTGCGCCACTAAGTCTTGCGTCTCTTTATCCACTTAGGATATCTACACAAATTGACGACACAAATGCCAGTCGCATTCAACGGTTGACTGCTGCCGCGGTTGAATAAGGGTAGAATCGTGCAGAGGGGCTTCTGCAAGGCACCAGACTGCGGTCTCGATGTTATTTGTTGGGATCGAACGAGCCCCCGTGTCCTCCCTCAACCGACAACCGACAACCCCCAACCCAAGTTCCATTTGCAAGCGGCAAATAAGCTACGAGCGATTACGTAGATTTGAGAATCTCTAAATCGGATTCCGTGCGCGTGCAGTAGATAACCCTGCGCAACTTTTGCCAAAACTGTTATTTCTGAGATTATCTTGTCTCGGATTAGTTTTTCGTCTTCGGGTAAATAACGTGGGGTTATATCTATTCCAATATTTGTCATTTGTATCTTATTCTTGCCTAACGTATGCCGAACAAGCACTCCACCCTTCTGTCCCTTTCATCTCAATTGGGAGTGAGCTGTGTGTGGATAAGACGAGTGACGCAAGGCTGCTCTCTCTCACCTCAAATAGTTGAATTTAGTCGTGTGTTCGTTGAAAATCTGGAGAATTCTCTTCGTGACGGGGGAAACCTTGGTCCCCCGTTTTTTGGCCCACGACAGCTCCTGTAGGAAGGCGAGGTAAGTGTCCTTTCCAAGCGTGAAAAAGTATTGTTCCCGGTTCAGGAGTTTTTAAAGTAAGGGCGGCTTGTTCGGCATACTAAATTGTCCTTTGTTTTTGGCGAAACAATAAAATTCCGGTATATACCGCAAATGATTATGGACTTTTGTGGAGGGGGCGAAGCTAGATATATACTTTTCTACGGTGTAAAAATATATATGGACGTTTTCATAATCGAGGGAAATAAAAGCATTGATTAGAAAACTGCCCTGCAAGGGACTTAATTGATATTTTAATGGACTGTGTAAAAAAAAGTCCTTAAAATCACTCCCAGGTTAAAGACAAAAGAATTAATGGAAGCTTCGCTGCCCCTACTGCCTACCCTCGACCACCCTCTCAGCTATCAATACCCTGCGCTCTGGATTCAACGCGATTATAAAAGCCGTCAAACACCATCGGTTATAATTTATTCAAATTAGCTCGAGAATATTCATTAAAAAGTTGAGGAGCGAAAATAAGCCCTCGTGCTCTCTTTATCCCGTTGTCCTAGTCTCGTCTTCTTCCACCTTCTCTCGGACAACGGGTGGTTTAATATAGATTATTGGAATTCATTTCCCATTCAACCTCTAAGCATGACAGCAGCACAAAGCCTCCTTCCGCTCTCCCTATCCCTCGTCCTTCCTGTCCCAACCGCAAGAATCCTTATTTTACGCTTTGCTCATCTGGCTTATTAATCTGAAATATTTCTGTTTTTCAGGCTATTGCTCAACCATTGAAAATATTTTTGAATTATTACTTTGCATACTTGTCAATGCCCATCTTGGATAGAAAGATCTTTATACTAACTGAACTAAAACATGAATCGAGACGTTCTGATCGATACACGGCGGATGCAGATCGATGTTCTAATTTACGGAATACGTTCATAGGAACCGAAACAGCAAGTTTATTATCAGCGTAAGGCATTTTCATTACTTCAACAAGGTATATAATTCCTGGTAAGGCATGCCGATAGCGAGGCACGATTCTATCACCATTGTTAACGCGCCTATTTCCATTTGTTGATTAACATTGACAGGCAGTATGCGTGCTCAATCCCCATATCGTCATGGGCATTGGATCTACCCACTGGCTCGTTTATCTCTATCGGACTCTTTAATTTCAATGTGCCGAAAGTACAAGGGTTGGGGGTTTCCTGAACGAAGGACAAGTCCGGCTAGTACGCGGTGATGAATTGATGGTATTTAATTTCTACCTGCGGTGAAAAAAAAATTTTATGTAATTATCTGTTTGACTTTGGACATCGTGCAATGGACTCGATTGAAATCGAGTTACGATTATACGAAGCATTGAAACGTCTTGGAAATTTGATTATCTGTTCCTTTCGATAATTCTTTTAGGAACCATCTTATTTCGGTAATTTTTTCATCGGCGTACCTACATCTCCGAGAGAAATGGCGGCTAATTCGTATTCCCCTTGATGTCTGGCAGAGTTAACGGTTTTAAGGGATAAAAGACTATGGATTGAGAGTTGGCGGTGGCGGGTGGTAACTGGGGGCTGGTGGCTGGGGGCTGAAGGAGGCGTAAGCAAGAGAGGCGAAGCAAGAAATTGATATAGGATACGAAAATGAATTGCCCCTTTGCCGAAGAATATTCCACGGCAATCTGCCTGCGCCTCGTTTTTATGCTTTTTATGCTTTTTATGCTCATTTTCAATTTTACCCCCTACGCCCCCGACAATTCTCCCCACTTTTGCTCCACGGAGATCCCCAGGTTTGCCATAAAACGCGCACCTATTACCATACCGCTGGCCCAATGACAGGGTGAATACAAACCGACCTATTATACAATCATCGAATATTGCTTTTCTTCTTTACGTTTTTATCGGAGACTTTCAAATCATCCCTACGATCTATATTCTCACAATAATTAGATTTTCTCGTCGTAAATCCGAACCTATAATTACATGAGATAAACGCTCCGACCCTTACGAATAAAAAATCAAAATCTAAAATTAATAATTTCTATACGTATAGTAATCGCTGGTTTATCTGAGGGTAGTAGTCAAGGCCAAATGTTATAGCGTGGGCGAAACGGCTAGGTCGCGATCGATCTTGTATTATAGACTCAGCTTCTGACACCCGGTGATAGATTGTTGTAATTAAATAACTGGTAGCGATCATCCCCTGCAGATCACTGCGAAACTCCGCAGTTTCAGTGGATCGAGGCATATGTGTCTCACGCCTTGCGCGACCAAGTAATTGACAATTCGACTGATGCACGTGGATTAGCGACGATATACCCCCGTTCACGGTTCTGCCCCTTTACGTACGTACGTCCCTGGGTCTGTATAGTTGGTGGCACCGCATACATACGTGGCTTCATGTACAGGCTTCATTGAGCCCTCGTCAAAACTGATGATACGGTGGGACCTGAAGAGGGAGAAGGAGAGAGAAGGTGTGGAACTAGCATGATTTAGCGAGAACTCAATGGCGCTATAATATGTTTAGTCTATGAGGAGTTTGGTGATGGGTATTACTATACATACATGGGGTATGTACGTTTGAGATAATCAAAATCACTTCATACATCATTGGTGAATTAATGTTGCGCTAAGATATGTGGAGGACATAAATTGTGGGCGAGAGATAGTTCGCTGTTGTTTTCGCGGTGGATGAAACGTATTTTGTTTCTATATTTTATTTATTTTTTTAACAACCCGTTTACTACGCGTTTACATCGGAAGTGATATTCTGGTAATATTCACGCGACAAGATATAATCTTCGAAGGAGGCCGTAATTTCGCCTCATCCCTCACTCTCCCCTTCTTATGAAGCTCAACCATTTCTTCCTTATTTTCCACCACCCCATTTTCCGATGCTTTTTTGCATATTAACAATATCGCTCTTCGAAGGGATGAAGCGGTTTTTACGATAAAAAATTATGGATATACCCCCAACCCCGGGCAGACTCCTATTCCCCTCTCCTGAATCTTTTCTCCTTCGCTTCCTGTCTCCTCTCCTGCTGATTCTTTTTACGATACTGCCAATTACACGCCTGTTTGAATTCACTATCTGACTGAACCGAATGCCCCCGTATAAATTTTTATCGTTCGTTTTCTCTCCCGATGCAGGATGTAATCCTGGGATCGTATCTCTGCTTAGCCTGGATCAAACTTTGTTCAACTCTTCCTGGGTCAGTTGACAGTTCCAATTTCTCCACAGCGGGGGTTGAAAACAATCCAATATCTTTTAAAAAATAATTCTATAAGGTACGATTCCAACTTTACGGTATTACAGAATCCAAGGTCGGACTTCGAGTCGAGATTAGATTGTCTGGTTTGAAGGGTAACGGAATCAATTACCACAAGCTGCTCGGGGAGCCGTGAGTTTGCGGCAAAGATCAGAAAAATTGAACGACGTTAGAGTAGGGGGACTTATACGCCACCAGCCCCTCACGAGTGTTCAACCAATTAATCCACTCCAATCTTGGGCACGACCTCTCCTGGGTATTGAGGCTGGTATATACCTTTTTATCGAAGCACCGTGAAACGCAGGGAACAAGACGTATTGAGATCGACAACCGATCCATCGGGACTGCGCGGGAATATCTGAAAATAAGTTTTTCTCCCCAAAAGCTACTCAGGGTACTCGAAGAAAGCCGGCGGGGGTAAAGTATGGGGCAAGGTGAAACAAAGGTTTATTCTGAAGGGCTAAAATCTCAAGAAGTCCCGATGACAGAGGACAAGATCTTCGATGAGGAAACTTTCGAGGAACTTACGAGCTTCTCTTCGGCGCAAGACGCGAAGCTTTGGGCATCGGTAAGGGGCGGTATAAAGTGGGCGAAGGCGGGCGAGGGCCGCATGCTAATTTATGGCACCCAGGCGCTCCATTACGAATATTTATTCGCGGCGGGTTTAATCTAAACTTCGAAGAGCGCCCATCTTCGCCCAACCCCCCCACAACCCTCGAACGAAACCCCCCGACGTCTTAACGACGTATTGTCTCCGCGACTTATCAAAACAATTTGTTGAACTGCACTCATTCCGCGGCGGAAACATTGTTTTTGCCCTCTACTGATTAAATATGTCTGCGTCACTGGAACAGCATGAATGTCGAAACGTCGGCTTCGAAAACTCAACGTACGTATACGAGCCATCGCGAAATACGATGCCTTTGAACACCTAGCAAGATTCTGCCAAAATTTCGTGAAAAGGGTCGAACTCCAAGTATCATAGTTTCTTCGAAAGTATTCCACGCACATGGATTAAACTCTGCAGATTTTATGACTCATCGTCTGCATTCGCAACAAGACAGTGAAGACAGCTGTAAATTCTAGCGCTAATATCCGCGAGGAATCCAACAGATTGCCAACGGAATGACGAGCCTATTCTGGAAGATTAAATCTTGTTGTAAGATCAGGGAAAAGGGCATCGAACTTTATTTGGAATTTGGACTTACGATAAGCCAGTTTAAGATATAATTTTAATATCAGTTGGTAAAATGCGGTGGAAGATCAAATGGATACGTGCCTTTACTTTGACTCTGTGACGATCCCCTCTCCTCGCTCTTCTCAAAGAGAGATTGTCCCGCACAAATTGGCCGTGGGTTTTTTAATTTACACTTGGCCTGTACCACCTCAGTATACCGACTCCGGTATATATGAGTACCGGGCAGGTTCTGTGATATTTCTTAATTAAATATAGCCTCAAATTAAAAATTAAATTAAACAGAAGGCGGCATTTTTCACGAGCGACAATGGTGAATGGTTGCCTAGTTGCCCGAGAACCGAGCTGCCTGACATACATATTTAATTGTTATATAATAATAAAATACGAGAATTCTTACAAAGACTGGTACCTGTACCTTCAATGATTTTAATTTTTGTCGTCATCTTGATATTAGGCGCCTAATTATAAGTTGTCACCTAAAATTATTTCCCATTTGAACCAATTTTCTAATCACTTTTGTGGATTCAAGAGATCCATCGAGTTTTCAAAATTTTCGCATACAAATACGCTGCAACGAAGCGAGACTGGAAGAGTATAAGTGGACCGAATCCAGCCTAATTTTCCAGGCTCTTCTAGGAGAACTTAAGTTCGTTCGAGACGGTAGAAGAGGGTGGAAAGTAGTTACCGCGACTGAGAAGGAAATAAACCACTATTAATCCACATCGGAATTGAGTATTATTAGGGGATGTAACCAGGATTTGTGGCGGGTCGGGTTAGAATCGCTTTCTCCCGTATCTCAGAGTATCTGGAATCGCGCTACTGAGGTAACGGTTCGTTGCGAGCGTATCTCGAAGATTAGCTGACCAGATGAGGATTTCGATTGTTTTATTGGATCAGCTGGTCAACCCCCAACCAGCAACGGATTTGCAATTAGTATACGCATACCCACCTTTTGCTTTGCCGAAACTTTCTTCGTTCGAAATACAAAAAGTTTTCGATTTTTTCATTTGTTCTTCTTCTTTCTCTGCTGAAGGGAATAATTAGGAGAGTAGTTATAATCGTTGGACGTCATGAAATTTTTGAACATTCAAATTGTTGTGAAAAAATTAAGAAACGGAGTCGAGTGCGATATGCCGCACTCTACGATTTACGTCAGATTTCCTACGAGTCTATTACAGGATTTAATATAGTGACACTGCTTCATATTAACTCTAAATATTACAAAGTATTCACAAAAGGTTTTACCAAGGGATATTACTTCATAATAGATATTATATCCACCTGCTCGCATATTAGATTTTAATATAAAAGATACGAACCATGCTGAGGATTTTTCCTTTGTGAAAAATTTACTTCGGATGCAACATTTAATACGATGCGCAAGTCAGGAGATAATGGACTGTGCGAAGATGAATCATATGGCAATTTTTCCATTACGTTATGCGTTACAAATATTTCTTAACAATATTTCTCATATGGGTACATAATCAAGGTGGTAGAAAATAATTGTATACTTCATACACGCAACTCCTATGCTACAAGTAATATACCCACAACATTCTTGGAATTTTCATTCATCACATTCAAAGTGAGATGAGATTTGATCGGTTATGGATAAGCTGGTTGCCAAGTGGAACGAAATTGTGACATAATCATCCCATGTAACATTTCCAGGATGGGTTCTTCCGTGCCTATACCTACCTTCGCAAATAGTCAGTTTTATTTGTATCGCATTATTAATTTGCATATCGCGAATATATATGTAAAACTAGCGAAGCCGCGTATATAAGCACACAAGCTGGTTCATTAGAGACATTCGAGCTCCTGGCTTCTGGGGATGGCGGTGGTGGTGATGGTGGTGGTAGTGGTTGGCTGGTTAGTGGGGTAGGAGACAGACAAAATCAACAACGAGTAGCGAGAACTCCGCGATATTAATCCACTCGGGAGTTTTCAAACTTCCTACAAAGCCGAGCGACTGCCTCCCTGCATATTTACAATTAAACCATAATCAATATTTTATTAGCGTATGTGGTGAGACGAGGATACAAAGTCAGCGAATTGGCACGCGATATTACTATCTCGTTTCGTTACACAGCTATTTCCCAGCCATGGCAAACCTCGAGAATTTCTGTCTTCCTTGACGTGATTATAGTAATATCTGTTTTGTTACATTCATATTACAAAGTTCATTATTCGTTCATAAAAAAAAAATTAATTGCATAGAACTGAATATGTAGATGCTGCATCGGCACAGCCGCAGATATCCAACTTATCAGATATTGAATATCCCGAGATGAATCAGGACACTTTCGATCAATGAGAATATATCATTCAGCCAAGTCTAACAATAGCATATCTAGTCGTAATTGCTCGTAGTAATTGACCCAATAGGCCCTTTGTTGTTACTCATGCACGCCGTGTCAATTATGGCACGCGCCAACAATCTATATGGAAGACATCCAAGACCGGAGATCTATTTATGAATGACTCGTACATTACGTCACCGCTATGCTGCATGCTGGTAATGTCGACCGTTGACCGTTGACACTCTAATAAATACAACGCATTGCTGTTCACCAATTCGAATATTCGTTGAAAGTCAGTAAAAGTTTGTGAAAAAAAAAGAGTCATCGATATTCTGAAAAATTAAAGTTTGCCAAAGTTTTTCCGCAGCATCTTGTCTTGGCGAATAAAAGTTGATGATGGGAGACGCGATTCTAGCTGCGAAGGAAAATCCAACAGTAATTCTGATAGACTGCAGAGATTGAATATGAAAACTTCAAGACCTACCCGAGTATAATTTGTCTTTGAACGGTCTTTGCCAGCGTCGTAAATTTTTGGACAAATTTAAGTTTTTTTTTCGATAACTATCATCTGGAAATTCTAGGAAATCGATCACGTATTATCCGTTTTTTGAATTTTCACAAAATCATGACGGGCATCTAGTTATACGAATATTTCGATTCTTTATTTGTCAATCGAAAGTGGGTCTCAGGAATGTTTTGGAAATATGATAAGTGGATGTAGTAATTAATTTTTCCCGTCTTCTAAAGAGGACAAATTATCTACTATTACGAAATTGTGGTGACTCCTGCAAAGCATGAGTCCAGTCCATTCAAACTTACTCCCCGACGTATCATCTGTTTAGATTATTCTATTACTTAATTATTCCTAATTTAGTAAGCGTGCGTTGGTGTCAACCGCCATAAACAGAAGTCTGTCTCGTCTCGGGGACCGAGGACCTTATATTACGCTATGTTGACAACGTAGGCGCCTCCAGTTCTCTTATATATTATTATCAGTTCTAAACTTCTAGTATGTGTCATGAATTGTATAAATTAATAACTGTCCGGCGCCTTCGTAATGCCCAGTTATTAATACAACCCACTTTGTTGATGTAGTGCGACCGTTCGCGGCTGACTGCCTGCCTACATGATATTTCTCTGGACATTTACGCGGCCAGCCCAATGATTGGTATCGCGTTGTGGAGCTTAGTCATCATCGCTATTTCTGTCGATATTCTGATACCGTTACCAATTCAGTTGTAACCGTTTCACGATCACGTGATCACATCAGTTCCATTTTATATTATATCTGGCCACGTTGCACCACGATCTATTTTTGTCACATAAAAGTCATCTCCGATCAGTTTTAAGATACAAGTGAAATAATATGTTCCACTGAAATTCGAGTGATAAGAAATAAATAGATTAATGAATAGGAAGAAAAATGTGCTTTCTTGAATTTCGTTGGGCATATTCGGGCATCACTTATCGGTCGAGTCGAGTCAAAAGCCAGAATAGAGGGGTCGTATAATCGTGTTGATGTATTTTCGTCTCCTAGTTTTGTATATTAATTCTCACTCTGGTAGTATAGCAACTTCTCGCAGTTTCTCGTACAATGGTAATAATTAAATTCGGAAGATTTACTTCAATATTTTCCAGTGCATAAATCAAAGATTCAGGCACGGTCCATATTCCTTGGCTCACAACTGTTCCTCTCCCTTTCTCTCCTCTCTGCAACTCCGTCCCTCTATTCTTTGAACTGTTCAAGAAAATATTTTGCAAAATCTACATTTTAATTCTAATTTATGACTCTGGGATTCGTATTCGTGGCTCGCGGCTCGCGGCTCGCGGCTGGACTGGGTAAATGAAGAAAAGAGCGAGCGAACCCGCGAGTGGGTATATACCGGGGTAGCTAGCTAGCAATAAGAGAAAGAGTGAGAAACGGGGCAGGGACAGAGACAGGGAGGATTTCCTCGATTTGCTTTCGTATTTTCGTTTCGCGGCCGCGCCTCGTCGCGTAGTTTCCCATCCACCGTACCCTCAGTCCGCTTCGATGTCTCTCCCCAGTCCGCGCTTTTCCTCTTTGCCACGTTCGTCTCGGATTTTATAATTAATTATCTTAATGCATTCGATTCGGAATGGCATGGCGTCTCTGCATTCGGCAGACATCAGACGTCGTTGAGCCGCAGTACCAAACGGACGCACAATCCATTAGAACATTTCTTTACACGTCGTACTCAAAGTAGACTTATCCGGTTTGAATATATGCTACGTACCGGAGACGTATTTTCTACGCTCACGTACACGTTCTTTGACGAAGGGAGAATCAGCCTTCGCCCCCATCCCCATACAATTACACGCTCGCTTTGTGCAAAGTGACTGCGGCTGTTATAGAACCGTAGCTAAAAGTCACCTTAGCGTCTATATTATACGAATAAAATCGTTCAAGTGTACCGATTCGACGAGTAACACCAAATATTTGGCGTGTATTCAGTAGAATCCATCTCAATCAGTTCACTGTCCATGTGAATAGGTTTTTTTGAAACAGAATCAAGGGAGCAATAGCGACGGTTTGGTTAAAATTTAACGAGTTCCCATCCAGCCAGACCTTCAGACTGATATCTACCGTAGATTTATTCAAATTAATGATTAGACCCTCTTTACATACCTGAAAGAGCGACAAGAATCTTTCACGCTTGAGCTAGAAATCACGAATTTCTGAAAGGTATTCAAGTATCTTTTAATCAGATTACGCAATCCCTGAAAAAAGGACTTTTCACAGATTACAATAAGGCTTGAAAAATATGCGATGAGAATATCTATACGTACACGTAGCAAGGTTTCATTGGAATTTATAAACGACTTTTATTAAACGGTATGACATATTATTCCCGGCTGGTTGAGGGTCGGAGTAAGACGTGTTAATACATACAACAATTTTTATGCTCACATTTCGAGACATATTGGTGGCTTTAATACAACATAAAATTTCACACGAACGCTACTAAAGAAGGGTGTAGGATATTGGCAGAGCCTTTATTGAAATCCATATTTCACTTGTTTAGCAATCAGCCGATATACAGTGACGCGATGATTCCTTTACGTATAACCGTAAATATATGCAGGAGAATAATAAGTCGTTTGGTAATCCTGGCAGAATTTCGTTCCAGTTTTTCTTCCTCTCCCTGCACGTGGTGGTTACACGAGTTGATGATCCCGAAGTGGATTAGTGAGAAAATTCTGTGACCAAATCTCTTTCCAATATAGCGAGATAAATCCGAATTCAAAAGATTCCGGTACGCAGAACCGCGAGAGGGGTGTAAAGTTCTGAGGCAAACGAAGGAAAGTTAAATTGATAAACGGTAAGTAAAATCTTTATCTTAATCGCAAGACGTATAGCGCTCGTCTCGTTGTGTTGTTTCCAGTTAACGCTCGAGCAACGTCCCAATCCTATCAGCAAAATAAGAAGAATTTCTTTCTCTTCCTCTTCCTCCTCAACTTGCAACTCTTTCTCCACCTCCTTGTCCCGCCACCCAAAACCCACCCCTTTTAATTAAAACAATAAGATCACTGGACCCTTTGCAAAAACGGTGCTATTTATTTCTAATTATCTTCGATTTCTTAAGTCCCGCGTTGCTTGAAGGCCTCTTCAAGTAATCGAATAATTAAGCCGTTGATTGGCGCTTTATTACCCAATTCACGAAGTGAGTTTTTATTAGTGCTCTCAAGTCTCGCAGCCAGTTGCGAGGAGCCGGTTGGTCGGCTGTATTTAAAAAGAGCTGATTGCTTACCGTGATTGACTAAGACTCGGTGGTAATGACGCGGGAAATCGCGAGGGTCTCGTTTTTTCCGATTAATTTCTAAGAGATCCTCTCACTTCTCTCATAACAGTGAGAAGGGAGAAGATAGGCTCCTCTAGCCGGCGATTTCCATTCTCTCAGACCACGTTAAGCCGTCTTGACGCCTTCTGACAAATGTAACGAGTTTTCACGGGATTCCCTCTTCCGATGGAAAGACACGATACAAACCAAACCGTGGACTCTCTGTCTGAATGACATCAGGCCACTCTTCCTGCTGCTACCGCTGCCGCTGCTGGTCCCCAAACATCAAAATGCGTTTTCAATAATTGTGTGATTTAGTGGAAATGCGAGGGCTGACGGTGTACCATTGATTTTTCAATGTAAAACATTTCAGTGGGTTTAGAAGGCCGACGCCCGTTCTATCCGTAGTGGTGGAACTTGAGATATTGATGGTTACTGCCATTTGATGGCATATTGCTTGCGTCGCCCGAAGCTTGCAGATCGTTTTGTGATGTCTTTGCTATTGCTTTCCGATGGTGCGAGGGATGCAAGATAATAGCTGCCTATAGGGGATGAATGCAGAGGCTCTCAATTCGTGAACACGTCTCAAGCACGTCATATCATACGTCATATAGATCACTTACACAGCTTCTTTCGTGTGGAATTTCGTAATGATGTTTTTTTCTACCACCTATCATCAAGAATTCATAAAGTTCTGATATTTCGTTAGAATTTTATCGTCAATTGGAATGGTCGCTTTTATTAATTTAATTTTTTTGCCCAGTAAATTTTTTTTTAAACTCTGCGTTAGAGTTCCTGAATAGATCTACCAGTTTTGTTATCTTTCGCGAGAATAATTGCGTTTCCTCGGTAGAATTCAGTACATAATAGATTTTCTTTCCTTTCATTTGTGGATAAAACTGCGTATATTTAATGACGTGTATTGTTGCTTCGATGGGAAAAAGATGATTACAGCTTTACAGGTTTCACGAGAAACAGGGAATAGCTATTGGTAGGAGGGAAGTTGTTCGAGTGACTCCGAGCCCGAAACACTAAACACTAAACTCCGCGCAGTTTGTCTTGGGCCATTAGGAGGAATGCTAGTTGGCTTGCTTCTGCCTCTTGCCTCTTTCCTCTTTCCTCTTCCCTCCTGCCTCCCGCCGCCATCCCACTGGGGTGGCAATAAGGAGGGTTGTTGGAAAAGAGGAAGCGGTTGTTTTATGGCCTCGCATCTGTTCGACGATCGCTTCGTTCCGATACTACTTTATCCTTGGCACTAGCTGTTTCCTAACTGTTTGCGAAACAACCAAAGCTTTCTCGAAAGCGCGGCTTTCGGCTCACCGGAGCGTGCAGGCTTCGCTAAAGAATCGTTCCTAATCGGACGTTGTTCTGTTCTTCGTGTGACGTGGTGAGTTCCGAAACCTTTCAAACTCCAGTATTTTTTCTTACCTACTCCCCCGAGATCTGGGTCTCGAGATTAAGCCTTAAAACAAAATTATATTTATAAAGTATATTCAACATAATATGCCTCACATAATTCTTAAACTTTTCTCGCACCAAGCATCTTGTCTGAAACCACTAACAATACATCTATAGGAATATACCCAAGAAGAATACAAACATCAAATCCAGGATTATCAGATTCGAGGAATCGATTACGCGGATATTCCCCCCTTTTCCCAGAAATCAACGGATTACGCGATCCCCGCGAAATCCCCTTTCGACACAAAGTTTCCTGATTCTTCGTCCATAATCAGATATATAGATACGAAAGCGAGCAGTAAATAATGCAACGCGGCAAGAGAAACAACGAGCGATCATTATATCACGACTATCTTCTGAAACTACTAGCTGTCATCTATCATAGCGAACTCCCCGCACAGTCTGGTTCGCAATAGGGGTGGGATCGTACGGTTAGGTGGCTAACGCATATGTTCTGGTAGTTTCCCTTCGTTTTTGCTACCACGTTGATCCTCGATAGAGTGAGATACTTATCGAATCGGTCGTCGTTACGTTACCCAAACACGCGCCTTGCGGAAGGATCCCTTCTATCCTCGCCCCTTCCAACCTCAGCACTCCTGCGCACCGCAAGGATAAACTTTTTTCTTTCCGTAATTTCGTTCCGAACCATTTGTATCTGTTGCTCGATTCCCATCTTCGAGAACTTGAGTCATTTCTTCGGTTTTATCCACCTTTTTCTACAATTTTTTTTTTTTCATCCTTTTCATCAGCCACTTCGAAAAAAGACTCTCGGAATAGTTTGCTAGTCAAAATATTGCAAATAATTATAACTCTAAAAAAAAGTGAATGAATACTCATCGTTTCATCGCCGTCGAAGTATGATCAATTCCAATCGTTCAACTCGGGCACACAACTATACCGTTGACGGAAACTGCATTTCATTTTCCTAACCGAGTTACAGATGTTTGCAATCTCGGTCAAATAATAACCCGACTGTATTGGTGTGCCTCGACTATCGCGTGTACAGACATTCAATATGGGTCGACTTGTTAGCACGTACAATGCTATTCATGTATTCAATCCATAATCCAGCCTGGGCCACTCTCTCGTGGCTCGGCCCATCGGGGTATCCACAATAATAACATTTAGCTTAACCGTATCTTCTATGATCAATAATAACCGAAAATGCAGTTCGGGGATGTTATCAGAAATATTTTTGTACAGTTGCAAGTGGCACATTATATATATGCCTGTATAATAGTACGTGTATATAGATTCTCAGTATCCGGGAGTGTAAATAAAATCAGCGAGCTCGTTAATTTATAATTTTAGTGAAAGGGAGATTTTTTTTCTCTGTAATGTCGAACGGCGGTGTAAGCGAGATAATCAACCGACACACGGGCGCTGCACCTGAACCCAGTGTAACGCGAGTATAATAAGTTGGTTGTCGCACTGTGGGAATACGCGTATCTGTCGAAATAAGCGGGATCATCAACCGCAGCCTCGATTATTCGTGGACTCTGCCCTTCAATGCAACCTATGCGAATCCAGAATGCATAACGCGACAGATATAACGGGATACAAGTACCGAGGGAGATACAAACGAATATACCACGTTGTCACACCTCGCAATGACTCGCGCCAAACTCTCGACCCCTCACCATCCCGCGCTCTCTGTACTTGGGTGAAAACGTCTATGTGAGTGTATCGTGTCTGTATACGTATCGTGCGTTTGCCCTCTCGTAGCTTTTTACAATAACACGAAGCGCGAGCAATCGACCCCTTGTTTTTAATGAGAGATACTCGCGATGAAATAGGTGAGAGAAAAAATAGCTAGTCGCGGGGTTCGAAGGTATCATTGTATGTACTGCGCCGAGTAGGCATTTGAATGACTCTTTTCTTCATCGAGTTGAAAAATGTCACTAATAAATTCATGCCAACGTGTATATCAGAAGCAATTCAATAACTAGCTTCACGGAAATCGTGATGCAACGAATCTCCCTGTGTTCGTGATGATTCATAGTTTGCGCACAATTAGCGGGGTTCGCGTAGATATACAGGTAAGTCAATATACTATAAATATATATGTATATACCTAAATGCGCGGCACAGGCACGGTTCAAGTAATTATGCGAGTGTGATTTAAAATTTAACCCAATGACAGATGGGCGCATTTTGATCTTGGCTCTTTTGGTGCGGTACGAGGTGACACCTCCAATTAGCAAATCAAAGCATCGCTTGCTCGTGGACGTAAATTTTTACGTTTAACTGTCCCAGGAACCTGCACACCGCCGTTTCGCGGCTTGAGGATAATTCGAGCGAATCCCGAGAAATAATTACGCTTAAGGTATTTTGTAAATTAATAGGAATGGCTGGTCATTAACGAGCACACGCATTTTTACACTCGGGTTCGGTCTCTTTCTCTCTTCGTCGCTCGGCGTGGTGCGGTAAATTCATAAAAGTCGTGTCAATTAAAACCTGCTAAGCGCAAAGCTTATGCTAGTAATTTCACATAAATGTGAGGAAAGAACAAAATTTGGTGGTTAATTAGACGCTCGACGTTTGACGCCTCGACGTTTGAGTCCGACGCCTGAATCGCGATGCGAACAGTGACAAGAGATGACTGGAAAAACCGAGTAGTGTTACGCCCTGGCTCTGTCTTGATTAAAAAACTCGCCTGCTTTATTTCATATTGATGACCAATCTCTATTCACTCCTCCATATAGTAGAGGAATCATCGGTCCCCGCAGCCTCCAATCAATGTCAGTGATTGGCTTTTTGATTGTCTACCACTGCGTGTTAGTTAGACCCCATTTTTCAACCTAATAAGTCGTTTTATCTTCTCGCTTGCCGGACCTACGCCCCAAATTCAACCGCAGTTTCCTATTTTCGCCGTGTTGGCATGTAGATACTTTCAGGGCGAGTAGGTAATAAATAATAACGTAATAATTTCATCAATTTCATTCATTTTCCAAGCTGATCAGTATCGTCGAAAATGGCTCAATCAGTTTTATAAGGATTGAAGCTTGCTACGAAAACGTACGACTTAATGTTTCCCATCTCAACCCTTATACGACGCAGACATTATAGTCAGTGATCATTATCAAAACAGGGAGAATCGTAGTGTGGAGATTTTCACGTGTCATTTGAAATACCAAAGGTATATTCGTCAAACGACGCCGTACGAAACACAATAGGTATAACATTTGACGTCTCCATAGATCACCCGTCGCTTTCCATTACCAGCGTCACTAATATCGCTTGGAATATGAAACGCTCGCGATATCGCATAAATATATTCAAATGCGTGTGCAGGAGCGTCTCACGTATAGAACGAGGGATCTTGTGAGGGTTTTCTTCGAAGGGAAGTTCACCGGCGTTTGGCGGGGCGGAGGGCGGAAGCGGGGTACACTGGGGTTCCCCCTATAGCTGTTATACCTCGGATCTCTTTATATAGGAAAATTCAATCATTTATCAAATAGACACCATCTTGTGTAAATTGTGGCGTTGCGAGTTTCTTTGCACGACGCGGGCGTGCGTCGATGCCGTTGGAATAAATTTCAGCCACTTTGGAAATTGCTTGTTTCAGGTTCGGTCCGATAAGATCTACAATTCCGGTCGGGGTATAAACCGGGTATTGGGAAATTTTAGATAACAGATCAACCTCGATGCTTGAGTATCAACCGAGGTAGGTATCTATTTATAGAAAATTTATTACAACTCTTCCCTGCCGCTCTGGGTCTCGTTATTATGCCATTGTGATCGGAAGCGAGGTATAAGTAGAACGTCGAGGAGTCTCTCTATGCCTCCGTTCGATCTACTTGGCAATAAAAATAATAAATAGAGTTATGACTTTAGTGTATGCTGTTTAATAGTTCGCGTGCTACATTTTCAAGTAAATTTATTGAACGAAGCGAGGGCAGGTATATAATACCGAAACTCTAGGGGGTTTCAGAAGCGAAGAGGCGACGCTCGCGATAAATAGAGAAATTATTCGAATACGTCTAGACGACAAGCGGCATGGCATCAACCAGGCAAAGCAGTAATGACGAGATCATGATAAAGTTATCCTCCTATCCACAAACTCGGGAAAGGGGCCCACGCGACGATGCCAGAGAGCTTCCAGAGGGCAGAGAGAGGCAACGACGGAGCGTTGGCAGTAAATAGAAAATGTATGAAGTGTAAATAATCATTACCAAGCTTCGTCTACACTCGGCTTGGGTGCGTCGTTGTAATAACGAGGACGAATGCGCCGTTGAACCTTAATGACATCTTCTGCCACTGACAAATTCAGCGGCGTACATACGGATCACTTTCTAAACTCGAAGGACTACCTCGATGGAATTTTATTTCAAAATTTATAGTCCTTGCCTCAAGATTATATCCAGATTTTCGCATCCCTAACGACCGACTTTGCATCATATAATAATGTGCACGGGTCCCTTCAACCTTCGTTGTGCTGCAGTAATAGCGAAATATTTTTCTGTACCAGATTCACCTCGGCAAGTGCCCACCTATAGTCGTGTTTTTTTTTTTTTCTCTTTTTATAAGAGGGAAATATTGAACGTGTTAATAATTCGAGACAATGCGTTGTTACTGCATTTAAACGAACACAACAGATTCATTGAAGTACCACTACGGAGTACCTCTGCCTGCCTATCTGGTTGTCTTCGTAATATATCTAGCATTGTGTTCTTTGTACATATCTAACTATATAGATTCGCGTCCTGACATTTTTATCGTCGAACAATACCTACCGTACAGTCAAGCGCCTGGGACTCTGGGAGTCGATCCACCGTCATCCACGGAGCATCGTTATCCGAGTAAATAGACTAGGTCGCGGTTCCGAAGAGAAGCCGCGATTCGTATTGTGTCGTATTCCCTGAGTGCACCCTCCTCCGATTTCCACCTCTCAATCTGCCAACCATATTGTTACGATACGAATCGTAAGTTTTTTTCCATTTCTCATTGTATTTGCGAATTCGTTGATAATGAGACGCCACAAAAGGACGTACGATCTTCCCCTCTCACACGAGACGATGAACCAAATCTTGAATCGATGATCACGACTTTTTATTAAACCAGCTGTGACTCTCTTCAGACTTTTTTGCAGGGTGATTTAAAATCTGTAATATTTATACAGGATGACATGATATTTTTTGGTACATCGAGATACCAACGGGTACCATTGTTCTTCGGATTCAAGAGTAAGGTTCATGGTATTTTGTTGATTTCTGAATTTAAAATCACCCCGTACATTCGTATCCAGATACCTACGTTCTCGCATCGGTAATTATAAAACTCGCGCAACCACTTGATCTTGGAGTCATCTGCCAGCGGGATTTTTCCTCAATACAAGGATATAAGAGAGCATCGATCCACTCGAAGCGACGGTAACGTGAAAAGATGTCGCGATATTGGGGCAATGCCGAGTAATTTGACGTATAACTATTGACTCAACCTCGTTCCCAATGGTCGCGTTTTTCCGCTTTTTTTAAACGCTCAAAAGGCACTACCGCATCACGTTTTTCTCTTGTACGTGCAAACACTAGATTGATCAGATCGCAGGTTAGTCGGGATAGCGAATGTGGACGCAATCTGTGATTATATCGAGAGATTCACGAAGCAGACACCTGATTCTTTGGACAAGACTATCGCGATGCTCGGCCCCCGTCGCTCGCAAGTGCCCGTGGGCTCCCTCTGAATCGCCGGGAGCCACGAACACACCGACTCCTTCACTCGATAGGGGATGGATGGATGGATGGATGGATGGATACACGACGCTGATTTCTGGTTTCCTTCTCGATGTATACACTTCCCGCTCTACTCTCCACCCCTTCCATCTGTTTTCCCCCCCCCCACCTACCTCGTCGCTCGAGTCTTCTTTATCCTTCCTTTCAATGTTGCCTTATTGAATATCCCGCGAGTGGAAAATCAGTTGAACCTTTATGAAAGGAGCTTGCCTCCACCTCCGCGTTCGTACCCGATTCAAGTGATCGTATTCAAGGCGATTCGCTGCCGATCAAAATCAGATCCTCGAAATCATATTGCCAGTTCGCGGCTTTTCACTGTGTTATACCTTTACACATACCTAGGTATACATATCTATACATAAATATTGAATACAGTTCTCGACTCATCTAGCTTGATGCAAGAGTTCGTTGAGTGAAGAATTTTTCTATCCGTTTTCCCTCACGATCGGGTGCTCACACCTACTGTTTTTTTTTTTTTTTTGTTTGAATAATCTACTAACGGATTAACTTGTGTCGTGGCTCTCGAAGTCGCGGTATAAGGGCGGTAAGGAATGGGGAAAAAGTCGAGAGGATATAGAAGCTCTTCGTAAAAAGACAACCGCTTGCGAAGTCATGCGTGGCGGTGAAGGAGTTCGTCAAGAGCATCGATGCCAGTCGTCTACCTCCGGGTCTCCCTCTTCTTCTTCTTGGTTCTTCACCAGAGTCAAGTTGAAATAATTATAACACGCTCCTCGTTACCTCACGGTTATACCCGTTGGATGGTTGTCCATATCTCATTAATTATATCTATTTGATCAAAAGGAACCATTAATGATATAAGTCAGTTTAAACCTTGCCTCGATTCGGAACTTTGAATTTGGCGGAATGGATATCAAAATGTCTTTGAGTAGGTGATGATTTTTGAAATTTGTACGTAATATAAAACGCGCTAGGGCATATCCAGGCTGCGTATAGACACTGCACATACATAAAATACTGTACTCGGTTCGAGTGCACATAGCTTTATCATGCCATAAGTATAACGGGAGATGAAAGGTGGCCGTCGAGTAGAGCGGTACGAAAGCTATTCCCAAACGCCACAACCATCCCTTATAGCTGAAAGGAAAGAAGCCACGGTATTATGCACGTGATACGCAGTCAATAGATACTACCTCCGACTGGAGTTGTGAATGGCGGTCCGAAGATCAAACGGCAACCTAAACTGCTGTTTGTTTTTCATCACGCCCTGATCTTTTATGCAGCCTCGTTTTTATTCAGAATTTAGGTTAGGCCGTCTATATCGGCTCGCTTTAGACTCCTTTGCTGTACAACGTGCTAGCGTGTTGAGCACGTCAACGGATTCATATCCAACCAACAGTTCGCTTACTTTTACCAGTATACGAGCGATATCAGACTGGAATTCAGGTATTCAGTGAGAAGGAGTTCTTGCTCAATGCTGACCCACCTCCAAATAAATAATACATCATAGTGGAGAGCAACGAGTATGATTCAAGGTTCGAAAAATCTCTTTGAATTATAAATTTATCAGCGATTTTTGGTCTGTTTGTTTTCCATTTTCACAGCCAACAGCAAATCATCTCCATCATTTCTTATGCTCCGAGATGAAATTCGTGTCGCCTGAGTAAGACGACTCTCTGAATGCTAACCGAATTTCTTTGAAAAGTCTGAGTTCTCCAATCGCTTGTTTTCATAGCTAGGAAAGATGAGATAAGAAGTCGTCAGGATCCGGGAATAAGGTTTCGGTAATAGACTGCGAATATGGGTCTGTTGGTATTCTTTTTGTCCCGGAAGCTTGAGCCTTCGTATACTAAATACTAAATACTAAATACCTATACCGGAGAGCAATAAATATACGTGCGACGAGCAGGGAGCCAGCGATAATACGTGATTCCCTTGTGTTGAATACTTAATGCTAAGTACTCGGTGTATCTGCATACACCTCCTGCCTCTCTGCCCCCTTGTAGGTACACACGCGCGTTGAGTCGGGTACAAGAGTGGCGTGGGCATATGTAACGCGGCCAACGCGACCAACGTAGGAAGAGGGAGCTACTATTGAGTCGCAGTACAATAAAATAACGCGAAATACTTGCGAGGGCTCAGGATCCGGCATCCCTGAGAGGAGGGAGCTGATGTGTACAGTGCATTATGTAAGAAGATAATGCCCTAGAACACTTTGCCTGCACGTGAATGCCATATTATTGCTGGAAACTCTTTGAATTTGCTCAGCTTCGTACCCTCGTCGCTACTTCGATGCTATGAGAAGTGCGTTTCGAAATGTAAACTTCAAAGTTTATTCAATATAATTGCACAAACATTGAGAGTTAATCGATTCGGAAAATCATTTGTCAATGAATCCAGTAATCTCGACACCTTCATGGACTGCCTCGCAGTAATGGGAATATGCCAAGGGTTGGTCGCGAAAGTGGTGCTTGGTGGTATAAAATCAGGAAATCCATGATTTTTAGAAAAGCTCGTCTCACCACTTTCACATTCATCTGCAGCAGAAAAAAAAATAACTGCCCAGAATTTAGAAGCAAAAGAAAATTTATACCGCTAGTCAAAGTGAACAGTAATAGGAGTGTCGATATCAATATTCTAAAACACTCTTTGTCGTCACGTTGGAAAAGGCGTGCTTGCGTGTTGTCGACGAGAAGGATGACTGAAGTTGTAGCTGTTGCTGTTGAAACCGAAGCTTAAGTCTGCTGAATCTCGCCTCTCATCGTCAGTACACGCTGGCTGGATGCTAGCACTCTCATTATACGTATCCATCCATCGCTATTAATTTTTCATTATTTTAAAACCAACGGATACACCGTACCCCGTTACTTTTTGACGCCACGTGACGCCATCCTCTTACCATGCTCCTGGAGTCCCGACCATCCAAGAACCAGCCAGCCAGCCAGCCAGCCAGCCAGCCAGCCAGCTGGTGAACGATATGCTTTGGCATTGTCCTGGCTTAATTACAGTTTCTTTCAACGCGACCCGTGCAGGGCCACGACACTTTTTGCCCCCGGTAACTAAGCTGTGCGTATACATATAATATACACGTGTAGGGGTATATTTGTGTGATCTACAACCACAACCCTACCTACGCACGCTTGTGGCATTTCCGTGTATTTATATGTACATTACCTTGTACATATACCTACGCGTATTATATACCTACATATATAGATATAGATGTATATTATACTATACAGAGGTATTTTGCATTCGCGAGGTTACTCCTCCCGCGAAGGGGACACGAGAGAAAATCTGGAAATGTGTTGGTTAGGAGACAGAAGCACAATATCCATTACAGATATTGGCATTGACAATCGTATGCCTTGAAGAATGGTGCTCAACTGATACCTTTGTTTAAAATATTCGCATCTACAGAAAAATATTTATTCTCCGATTCACCAAAGCATTTATACATATATTTATCTCACGACGTTGCGAGAGTTTCATACAAATTCAATCGTGCTAGTATAGGGATAAGTACCTACTACACAAGATCTACTGATCAAAAAACAGATGTCTACACGTGATACGTCGATATTCATCCGTATGTTAAGAATAGCATAACAAATCCAGTCAATCCATGGAACTACCTAGAAGAACTTTAATAGCACAAACGAAGCACCTCTGACACGCAATCGCAGCATCACAGATGTCGGTGGAGCAAAAGCAGGGGACAGGGATGGCAGGGTTGGCAGGGATTGCGAGGAGGAAGATGTACCCACTCCGGCATAACACTGCAGTAGTAGTGACATCGGCTTATATTTCCATTACTTAGAACAAATCAATATTTTCAATATCTGTAAATGGAGGAGGCGTTCTGTCCTCTGTCCCTCGCTGTCTCTTTTCTTTTTTTTTTTCTCTTTCTTCTTTTCTCTTCTCTCTTTTCTCTTCCCGCTTTACCGGCTCGACATCAATCGCGGTTTTTGTATTAGTGGATATGCATATCAATGCTGACACCGACACCCCGTTCCGCGACCGCCGAATGTGTAGTTCGACGATAAAAGAGGTTAGTGACGGTGTGGAAGCCCTCCCTTATTCAAACAATCCCCGTGAACGCTCAGACGCAATTCCACAAATGGGAATTGCCAATACCCAAGAAGTGTATAAGGTACTTTGAATATTCGACTTTTTTTGCGGAACCTTACGAAAAATTGCAGCTCGCTTGTCAAGAACGTTTCGTACTGCCGGCTGTTTCGTTTCCTGTTTTTTTGTTTTGTTTTTTTTTTTCGTTTCAATAAATGAACAATTTCTAAGCTTCAGAAGGTTTTTTCTTGTGTGGATGAATGAAAAATCCGAAGATATACTATGACTGATAAATAACTAGTGCTTGAAAAACGCTGAAGCTGACGCTGACGCTGAAACGTTCTCATGACAGATATGCCATATTCGGAGCTAATTATAATTTAATTATTTTTTATGATCAAGAATATATGGGCTATGTGAGTATATATATATATTTACAAGTATATACATGAATATATATTTATGTATATAGTAAATATATATATTATGCGAGGTACTCATTTGCCTCGAGTCTTCGTTTATGAAAAGAACAGCCTTCAGCGCGGTATTCAAAGAAATTCACCCTGATTCAAAGGGAGGAAAAATTAAGAGCAATGACAAATTCACGTCGTGTAGATAATTGAAATAAATAAAGAAATAATAGAGAGCAAGCTCTGGGTGACGGTCGGGTACAACCCCTTGACATCTGTAATTAAATGAAAACAAAAAGAAAATAATCATACGCTCCGGGAGAGGCAAGGCAGTAAAATGAAAGAATCAGATAGGGAAGAGACAAAGCTCTATCGTTCTCTTACGCTGCGAAAACGAAATGTCGTAAGATCCGTGCCAGAGTTTGTGCGGCCATTTTGTGCCGATTCTTCTCTTGGACTATTTATTTCACGTATTTTTGGTATTCGAAGTGAATTCCCTGATGAAATAATACAGCTTTGATTTCGATTAGAAATTAAAATTTTCATCCCGAATTACGAGGGAAAAACAAAAAAATTCTGCAAAAATAAAAATATTGCCCATTAAGTACGACCGTATCGCATTGAGGTATGATTGGATGTTATTTTCACTCAGGGATCTCTTTTAACACAAACCACGTCAGATCCTGGAACATTCAAAGGAACTCCGAGGCGAGAGGAAAAAACTAATTAACTTTTCTGAATAATTAAGATAAAGAAATGAGATCTGGCTGATCAACCGACCCCTTCCGTACGCGATGGATGGCAGACCTGGAGAAGAAAAGAGGTTGCGTAAAAGTTATCAGCGTTTACGGTACGTACCGTAAAAGGGTGCGAAAATTAATGGACGGCTTATTTTCATATACTCACGCTTGCATCCTTGAGTCTACAATAATACTATCCTAACTTTTTTCATACCTAAGCCAATACGTTTCCAAAAAAGACCAATTTTTGCACTCATTTACTCCACACAGAGAAGATCTAAAATAGTTTTTAAGACACGTGAAATTTCAATACATGTCCCATTACTATTATTTGAATGTAGCACCGTTCATTAATTGGTGGATATTGCAGCGTCTTGACATTGATAAAAGACAACGGAATCCATTTGGTGCTGGTACGTTGAAATTGACTGGCTATTTTGGACTTTCAATACCATCTGATCTCTGATTTAGTATACAAGGTATTGTTGATTCAAAACTGGGAACCCCAAGAAACAAAATTAAAGCTCTCAGTTGAACAGCAATGAGCAAGTAGGACGTGATCTGCAGGCAATTAAAAACCTTGCTATTAACAAGCTCTCAATGAAGTTAAATTAAAACAGAATCAAATATACCTTCGGCTTTTGCGATACGCAACAAGCCTTTCTGGAAAATGTAATAAAAGACCTGAACAAAGCTGTATGTACGGCCTTCGGGCAAACTTGGAAATCTCGTTTACCAGAAAAACAAATCGCACATTTGATTACATTCGACGGTCAAGTATACATTCAGAGGTTTATTTTTAACCAGAGGAAAAAGGTCACTCGGGTATTGGTAAGTGTACAACTTTAGTCTCGATTCTGCATTGCCATGTTTGATTCTTGAAGAATTCCTTCTGCTCAATCCGACTAAAAATGAAACAATCTATTCCACAGTAGATTTACTCCTCTGATACAAATTCTGAAGCATTTTTTCGAAAGAACCGAAACACCCTAAATATTTTAGTCGTTTCGCTAACTACCTTCACCCTGCCCGTCCTCACTCACCGCTCTCTAGCCTCCACGGGCCGACACACAAACAGACTTTGATCGTTAGTTAAGAAGTGAATAATATTAATTAAAATGTTCTTTTGCGGTAGCGCCCTTTCTTCGTCGCGCGCCCTCGCACGCCTCCACGTCTCTCGCTCTTCCTCCCTTGGTCTCTCTCTTCCTCAGGCACCCAGTACCACCCCGTCGTTGGTCTACTCGACTTCTCGCTCCTTGTTGGATATTTATTCGTTCGTTTTTTATTTATACACCGACGACTCGAGGTCTGAGCACTTGGCTCGAGACCGACCTTATTTACACCCTGCCCCCGACCCGCCTCGTCCCCATCCTCTTAAACGGCAGGAGTGACTTCAAACCCTTTACCAAGCCAGGAGAAAAAAATTAATGGAAGCATTCGAATGAATTTTATTAATTGAATCGTGGTGCCGCCGTTCGACACGGTCTTCTCTTTGGGGGTGGCTGGTTGCAACAGCTTTTACAGTCGACCGAAGAAACCGACTGATTAACGGACGACTGGAAAATATAAAAAAAAATCAACCTCGCCGATCAATTCAAGCAGTTGTCCATTAGACCTACCTTCAAAACGCCTTTGACTTTCAGCAATCGTTAGCAAGAAATAATTATCGAAGAAATCTACCGTCATTTCAGATATATAAGTACATACCTACAGGGTTTGTTTCCTTGAGACTTTTCATAATGGTTTCCTTGGAGGACTCAATGAACTGACGTCGAAACATGATTAACCGAAAAAAAATCAAGCACCAAAATTTTTGTTTATTGTGATCGACGTCATATAAACCATAACTTCTTTGGCAGGAAGATCATAATATATAATATAATACGTATACAGTATAATTCTTCATAGAAAGTTTGAAATAAACGACCCTGCATACACATTACGCGATTTATGACCGCTGTAGGTAAAGCTATAAAGCAAAGCTCTAAGTCAAGTTGAACGTATTGATTTATCAGTTGTCAAGAATCTGCATTGCTTCTATACCGCATATGGCTATGCAAATTGGCACACACGTATGTTCCCTTAGCTAGGAAGGTATCATTGCATATCAGATATGGTGCCTAGCACTGCACTCGCACGATGCAATCAACCCCCAAGAAACATGCGAGTCAATTGTTATTCTTGTTGCAAACTTACGTGCTCCGAACAGACCTCAAGCCATACTTAAAACAAAACTGATCCTCTCATGAAAGTTATAGTTCCTATCGAACGAAGATCTTGATCTGATTTGTGGACGAATACTAAAAGACATCGCTCTTTTCGTTTATTTCGAATCGCACAAAGCTCTTCTTCGACCCCATCGTGAGAGGTAACAGACATACCCTGCAACTCTGGTCTTAGACTGGTCGTGGCATGTGTTACTTTAGCCATAACATCTATCATGTAACGTGTTGCTCTATCTAGATGATTTGTGGAAACCATCAAAGAGAGTCTGTCTTCGTGGCGATTGTAGTAGATCGTAGAAGCTGCCATATCTACACACACATGATCCCTGAATTCATGATGTATTTATCCATCTATCGAGATATACCTAGGTACATTTCTATTAAATTTGAACAGCATCTATGCCAACTTTTTTAAATGATATTCCCAATTTTTTGGTGTCCAATTCAGTTATCGAATTGATTTGTTCAGGATTATGCATCGCACCGATCTTCTACGAGTCGGCAATCGCCATATCCATTTCTTTGAATGTCTATTCGTTGATTTAATATTATTGAATGACCACTTATTTCGAATAGTAAGCACAGTCTATGATAATATACGATATCTTACTCGTTCATTCTGATAGTTGAACAAATCTTTATGAAGTATTTAGCGAGCGAGATGTGATGGAGCTTACAGCAGCCCTTGGTAGAAAAATACTTATTTCCGTCGTAATTATGTTAAATCGTTTTGACTTGACGACAACAGTACGTTGTCAAAGGACTAACCCGGGCGGGAAAATAATGATTCAACGAAAGGGGTGAAGCCGGTGACCACTTCTTACTTAAATCATAAAGATTAAAAAAAAGGAGAATAAGGGACACGGCTCTTGATTAGAGTTACGTCATGTCACTTGCGGCTCGCGTCGTTTGGCACGGTTTCTTTGCTCGTTACCTCGTGCCTGGGTCTCGCGAATGCATCGAACGTTGAGCGTCAGAGCAAACGAACGTGTATGTATAACGCCTATACATTTATACAGTACCTTCCTACCTGAGATTCCACCAAAAGGCCTTGGCATTTCCCGCGAGCTTATTATCGATCTCCGGCTTTCACTGGCACCCCGGCATGGCACACCAGCTCCCAGCCCGCAGTCGGCAGTATCATATCTTACCGCACACCGCGCGTTCTTTTAAATAGGAACTTGCAAAATATTCATGGATGATATTCAGCCCCATTCAAATATACACCCCCGCGCGGCACCCTCGTCGGCAGAACCCACCGACACCGCGGCAACGCGGAACCAAACCAACCCAAGTCGTGAAGCCGTGCTGAGGCAAGCCGATGGTCTCGCGGTGCTGTGCCTCGTCATAAAAGAGCCCCGCGTGTATGCGCGGCTGTATCTTTAGAAATATTGGTTAGATTTACATATTTTACGGTAAAGAAGAGTACCATGGGTTAAAGGGAATCCGACGTAACTTCAATGCGAGCTTGGTAGCTCAGGGATGCTAAATATTAATGCCTACTAGTGTTTCTTTATGCTCGCAGCTCGCGTACCAGCCAACGATATAGCGCTCTTCCTTTACGTAGAATAGAATCCTCTGCCCCTCCTCACACTACCCCGACCCTGACTTTACGTGCGTTTGCTGCCATCCTGCGGTAGATGCGACTAGAGACTGCTAATTTTTCGTTACCAATTATCATCCCTATTCGTACAACGTTGTACTTTCTTGCCTCAGGCGATTCTCGACCTCTTGACCCTCCCTCAGCCCTTTTTTCTATCCCTTTTGCGGAGTATCTCTTCGGTCTCGTCCTAAAATGGAATAACTGATCGTTCGTAGGTAGAGCTTCGAAAAGCTACCTAATAATCACGAGGATTTATCTTGCTCATCCCATATCGCCTGCGGTCCTTCTAACGAGTAACGGGGTCTGACATGACGACTGGCGTATCGCATCCCATCCTTCCACCCATCCGGCCGTTCTGACGAGTCAAGCTTTTTACGCAAGGGTAGACGAATTCAGCGATATTTTGAAGTGGTTGAGTCCGCCTGATTATGTTTATTCATACTTGGCTAAGTATATTTTCGGTTCTTCTGATGTCGCGGATGATTCTAAATTGCTCGGTAATGGCGGCGGCTGGCGTTCGCCGAGGTGGTTACCGCTCCCTCCTACCTACCCCCGTCTACTTTCCTGGGGCCCCTCTAGGCTGGGGGGTTGTAATTTGTGCTCGGTGACGCGAGCCGCAAGGTTGCTTTGACGCTGAATAATTTCTCCTATTAACTTCACTTCATAATTGCTGATATGCTTTTGTGGAGTAAGTCACATGTGAATAAATCACGCTTCCAAGGCGAGGATTTCTATTCGCCCTACCGACACACTGCACAGAACTTCTCTTGGCGCGTTTATATTTAAGAGCCCTTCATTGCCGTCTCGGTGAGCCTGCAGATAGAACGATTGATTTGCCACAGCGAAGTAGATGGATAAACAAACTCTCCTCAAGGAATGAGAGGGAGATTTTTAGGGTTTAAAAATAAAGGGTGGCAAGATCGAAAGCTGGGGCTTCTTTCCCGAAGTATTGATGGGAAATTGAAATCTTGAATTTAAGTAGTAGTTCGGATCTGATCTGTCATTACGCCAATTGAAGGAATCACCTGATCACATCTATTCCAAAGGACTGTTAAACTGATGTGATGGAAGTGGGTTATTGAAAAATTATTTCGGGATGAGCAGGTCCTTGAAATATACTTTCATTTGAGGTGTATTTTAGGTAACCCTTGAAGGTTGACGTGCCGTCTCGAATATCGGTAAGAATATTTTCGTGCCAAACGTCAAGTTAGAGAGAAAAAAAAAAAATTGATTATTAAACGGCACGAAGCTTTTATCGTGAACGAGGCTAAAGGATATAAAACCAATAACTGCAGAGGCATGCAAACCTGTCATGATATGACGAGCAACCCCCTAATCCAATAAACAACGAAACAGGCCCGGTGATATACGGTCTACCAGAGGTAGGACGATAGGCGAGTATATATGTATACCTACTTGATATACCGATGCATTGGGTGTAGTTTACAACGTGTGCCTTCGGCCCAGACGGCATACCACGAATAATATTATAAACGTACACGCCAAAAGTTCTCGCGGTCATTGATTTCCCGGTTTACGTACAAGTCGCGACTATTCGATCGATTGTGAAACTTTTGAAACGGTCTCATCTCTCTTTGACCGTGCCGCGGCGTGCGACAAAGGACAAAACAGTCGAGTAATTGCAGTTAAAGGGGTATAATTGAGGGCAATTTGACCTACGATTAAAAATAATTAATCAAGGTCACGTCATTGTTCACATACGTTACATAGGTATATGAGTTGGGGAGAGTAGAGATAGACGAGATCGCTTTGGCAGAAATGGTACCGAGTTTTCGGCAGGCTGTTGGTATTCGCTTACTGGAGCGATAATAATTTATTTGTGAACAATGTGAGGCTGATTTGGAGAGTAGGTAACGTAGCGGGAAAGAGAAAGAGAAAGAGAGAGAGAGAGAGAGAGTGAGTGAGAGTGAGACGGAGACGAGTTGTCATTACCAGACGTAATTCACAACGAGACACACGCTACATTTATCGTAGAGGTTGGTATAAAGGAAGGCTGGGTGGGTTGACTCCAAAGATTGCTGTTTCCCGCATGGCTAAATCCTTCTTGCGTTTACTTCTTGTTCATTCTATCTTGCCTCTTGGTTGTTGCCTCTCCTTCTTCATCATTATTCCGTTGGTACGTTGCAGCAGCAGCAGCAGCAGCAGCCATTCGAATTACGCAGCTTTTATATTCAATTTGTTTCTGCAAATTACAATTTGTTTTAGATTAGATTCGAGAGAGGAGTAGATTCGCTTCGTATACAGATGCATAATTTCTCGTTTAACATTTGATTATTACAAGGCAAATGAAAATAACAATTAAAACATTTTCGGCACAGATTAAACGTACGAGCTACTGCTTTACTCTCTATTAACAGATCCGGTACCACAACATGCTTTTCAACATCACAACGGTACAAGTATCACATAATCATTATTGACTCGATAGGATCGCAGCTTTATTTCGTTGTCTATGAATCTCGGCAAAATATAATACGCGAATATCTGGAAATTCGGTAGCCATAAACCAGCACTAAATCTTGTGCAATCAAACATCTATTGTCTGCCCTAGGTCTGTCAGTCCGTATTCCACTGTACCGATCCCAACAGTGTTACCTACGATATACGTACGCCACCTATACAAGCCATTACAATATACAATATATGCAATAACAATAGCGGATTTGACTGCTTTTGATTTAACAGTAAACAATGGCGGCAGACGCCACTCATTTGTTGTCAATGTAACTGTGCGTAGATCTACAAAATATAGGGAATATATAGTTGCCTATATGTAGGTAGTAATTTGGGGTAATTACGAGCGCTCGTAGTACTCCGGCCAAGTGTTTCACTATTTTTAAAAATCCCAGCATCCGATGTTTCGACCATTTCATCTCGAACGACGCCACGAATTTGAAAATTAGGATCTGATTACTGGTAAGGTTCGACTACACGGGATCGGAAGCTGTATTCTCTCCTGCCTTCGTCCCAGCCTTACCTCTCCTTGCCAAGCCCTAATTCGCGTGTTAAGCCGTACGGAACCTAACTAGAGAGAAATAATTATGCTGAAAGGACCCCACACTTTTAATGCTTAATTATTAATAACCGCTGATTAGCCGTTTAAGTATCCGCTGATGACCAATTTGCCAGAAGTTATAACCGTTAAAATATTTGGGTCAAAGCCTGGGCTCGTCAGAGTTATCATGATTTATAGTATAGAGTGAATTACTAAGAGACATGCGGGTAGCAATTGCATTTCAGCTCGTAATGTCCGAGTATCGACAATGAGATTAATCGGTAATCTGTATTTGCTGACGTTCATGAATTTATACTGAACCGCGGAGTGATAAATCGCCAAAGAGGTTGTCCCGTTGAATAATATATAAAATTTATAAATCACTGCTGATATTTCCGGAATTAAATCCGAACAAGGAGATCAGCTCCAATATTTGCTCTACTTCGGATATGCGAGATTCTTGGAGGGTCGAGGAGGCGGGTGGAGAGCAAGGAGCTTGATAGCGGTCCTTGTCTTATCGTTCTCAATCGAATTCTATTTTCCCAAGACCAGGGGCCGGAGAAATTCCGAAGACATCCCTCCGTAGTTCCTTATCCCGATTCCAACCCACACCAACTTCCGTCCTGGAATCCAAGACGAGGAAAGCTGAAAGCGTGTTGCGTTATTTCAACGGAAAATTCAAATTCTCCTGACCATCGCTTAGATTCTTGCTGGACACTATTGAAATACCAGTTTGACACAGGTCCAATAGCTATCCGTTTTCGAGACGCGAGAAGGCAACGCGAGTAATGATGTCCGCTGTAATTGATACTCTCTAACAGATGTTCCTGTACAGCACTGCAGTCATGAAGGATGTGGGATCAAAGCTATAGCCATAACTTTAGCAACGTTTTTAACGTCACGTGTATAAATCAATTTGGCACACAAGTCCGAAATTCAATTTGTAAGATCGTTATTCTATCCTCTAAGTTCAAAGACACGAAGATGGTACTACTGGTGATGGCGATGGTGGCGTTGATATATATTCGAAGGGCGATGGCAGAGACTTGTTAATTAAATTCATCGATAGCACGTGATCCCCTTGGCGGGTTATTAGAGATTGACGTGACGGGTCTTCTCTGGGAGGACGATAGTCACGGCAGCCCCCCTGAAGTGAGGCGAGGGAGGTACGAAACGTTGTCTTCGTCTAGCAGAAGACAAAGGCTTTTGACGAACGGAGGGTTCGGAAATTGATGGATTCGCCCTAGTCACCTGAGAGTTCGACTACCGATCCTACGGCGAATAAGATATAAGTGAATTCACTGACGAAAATTCTGGGCCGAGATTATCGTGAAAAAGAACTACAGCCTCATCCATCGCGAATCAAATATCGCTGAAATAAATGATTAACGGTCGAGGAGGTGAAGAAATTTCAACTTCGAATTTACCAGTCGCTACCACGGGGAAAACCCAGATATGTAATCAAGTAAGATTCAGTTTCATTTGCTAGATCATTAGTCCTGCGTAGGCACCGGGTGTCCGGAGTTGCGTGTGTAATTAATTAACGAACTCGCACAATAATTCTGAGCTTCGACAATGTAGTCTCAATATCCTCCGCGTTAAATTATCTCGAGGAATTATCCCCCCCGCACCTTAAACCGAACAGGAGCGTCGTGACTTCGAACTTGGTCTCCGGCTAGGCTCGAGGTTTTCAACCCTCGCAACGACGCAACATCCCTTTCTGCTTTGTACCAGAATCCCCAGTCCATACGCATCTAGCGCGATTGCTGATTACAAATAAACTAGACGCCCCTAGACACCCTTAGACACCTTCAACCAACTCACGTGTCTGTGAAGGGCACAAGTGGGTGAAGACAACACGAATGAGAGACTCGCGGACTAAAACAACCAAACTGAACTGAACTGAACTGAACCGAACCACCTATCTCTTTCTCCGTCGTCACTGTGCTGTTCTATTCTTCGTCCCACCCCACGTAACATGCGTTCTCTCTTCGGCTTTCTCTTTCCTTGACTGAATTCACCGATCTGAGTTCAGGATGAGCCACAGGATGGATGGAGTACTAACGTGTAGTACCTATATAGTAGGTACCGAAGGGAAGACGAAGGATGGAGATGACGGCAAGGACGCAGAGTTAATTGGATCAACTTTGCTCGGGGATATTTAATCGTTGATTTCTCACATAAATGGTATTATTAGGCATCTAGCTATAGCCGGCCAAGACTTTGTCATGACTGGTTCCTTTCGCTCAGTCGCTGGATCACATGGAACATCGGATTTTGGTTCGAGTTTCAACGTAGGCAACGTACCCGGAGAAGTATTATAAGATTCCGATAGCGACTTATAGAGGTACCCTGCACGTGCCGGGAAACATGAAGGGAAGCGTTAAGCGAATCGTTGTACGATCAGAAGTTAAGATCGTCTTAAGCTCGCGGGAGCCAAAGATGTTTAAACAGAGTAGTGAGGAGGGGTATACCTACCCATCCACTCAGTATTAGGCAGAACGGGACCATCTTTGCTATCAGTGGCTGTGGCAGCGGGGCTGCCTATCCATCCATACCACAATGCGGAGATATTAATTACGAGATATTATGATAAGACGTGAACAATACACCCGTATTGAATGAGAGATCCTCCGCCACTGCTGAGCATGGAGTGTGTCTTACCCCATACCCCATACCCTATACCCGCCCTGCCTTCACCTACCAAGACCTAGTCTTCTGTATATTCCGCGCACACTCTCACCCGAATTACAGATCCAAGGACCAAGATTTACAGAATAGATGTCGCCCGACGTATTCCTCTCTAATGTCCTCTATAACATTGGTAAGACAACGCGCAAAGGAGAGCTTTTGAGTTTCGAACTACCAGACAGCCCGGGCTGCCTACTGCCTACCCCTCGCCGTACTATGAATCGTGATAAAGTTTTGTCTTTTGCTTCAAAAATTTACTGCTACCAATCCATATACAATTTTTCTTTCAATTTTTTATGATCCACGTAATGAACTATGTTTTCTGCTATAGAGCTGCTTATTTGATTGTAGTTGTCAACTTTCATACGGTGGAATATGAATTAGCTTACAATTAGAATAGAACAGTTCTTAATAATAACGATATGAATTCCGGTACACGCGATGGTTTCGACGTTTTGTCCTGTGACTCAAGTAAGTCCTCTGTCCAATCTATTTTCGCCGTTGATTCTGGCTCAGCTAGCATAGTATTGTCAACTTCAAAGCTCAGCTGCTGCGACGTCGCCTGCACAAGATCCTCAATGTCTCTGTACGATTCTGTCCCGTCAAGATCTTGCACAGTAAGACCTGAGGCGATTCAAGGACTCCGAGGATATCTCCTCAATAGCATGAGGAGATGCGGGTCATTTAGCCATTCATTGACACGCAACGGGTCGGACGTATCCCATTTCTGTTAATCATTGCACCCGGTAATAACTGGACTAGAAATAACAGCGATTCAAAAAGTGGAATGGATTTGAACATGCAATGCAACTATGCGATTTGACATTTTTTGGATTCAATGAAGGTTAGACTTGACTATCTGAATTCCCTCTAGATAACGTAACGCACCTGTTCTTGATAGTATTTGGTGTGATGCCAATAGGTGGAAGTCGTCGATGTGTAGTAGGTAAGTCAGCCAATGTTTGGATACTGTTAACTTAACGAGACGCAACTATTTACATTGGGGATCCGCTCACGTACGAATTCAGATGTAGATATCCCACGAAAATACTATTTTGTCAAGTTTGGCTCGTCGACTCTCGACTCTCTATCTGCGACTCGAGACTCGAGTAAGTGCGCGTATTAGTTTAAAATCTGCATGCGTCGTTAGCATAATAAGAGGCCTTGCTATTTAGACGCTCGAATGCAACGTCTGGTGACACCGAAACTCACGTAACTGTTGCACCCGTTTGAGTTCTACATACATATCTTCATCCAATGCAAACGTACTGAAATACGTACGGCAAGGAAAATATAAACGAGCTTTAGCGAAAATGAACACTGCCTTTCGTCAAAATCAACAGATCCCTTGGTGGTGCTTCCGAACGGCCGATGCGAACGGTCGTAATTGAAGCGATAAATCAGCCAATCTGGGATCCATAATCAAGAAGAGCGATGTGTTACGCTGCCGGAAACAAACTGGAATAAAGTAAAGAATAAAGAGCGGCTCGGTGGGTCTGGTCTGAACCAAGGTTCAGCGTTCAACGTTCAGTGTTCAGCGTTCAGCGTTCAGCTATCTCTGGACGGTTTGGGGCTCGCGTCGAAGGGGTTGGGGGTGCAGATAAGGTGAATCAAACCGTAAATAACTGGAGAATGGCGGAAAGGAGAGACGTAGGGAGGGTGGGGTGGGGTGGGGGGAGACGGGGAACGACGCCTCGCCAGCTGCAAAATTCTCCGAGTTTTATAGTTGAATCGCATGACTCCCATCTCCATACATTCCGCGCACTTTGGTCTTTGCTCTTCGTTCTTCCAACTTCCTGCACCCTCCTGCTGTCTCTTTTGCTCAGACTTCTCTTCTCTGTTTCTCCTACTACGTCCAACTTTTTTTGCTCACCACGTCTATTTTTATTTCACCGTTCCTTTTTACTTCACTTTATTCTCTTCCTCGAGCCGGGGCGGCGGAGGCGGTGTGATTAATTTCGTATTCCTAGATATTTTCTAGCTGTTGCACGCCAACCGCTGCTGCGAACTCTATATTTTATATTCTAGGCTAGCGTTTACGCCCGCTGCTGCAGTTAGTCAATACGAACTGGCGCGTATGTACACACGTTAACATTTACTTGTAAAAAATTAAATACCATCCTTATTTTGCCACCTATTAGAATGTCCAATTTCTTGCCAGAAAAATGTAATTATTCTGAAAATTTCTGAATTCGAATTCGAAAACTCTATATTACGAAACGTACGGAAAGAAAAAATTAATTATCGAAACAAATCAGATACCAGCAGACGACATGCGCCCCTCTAACATGAGCCAAGATATGAAACGGAGAAGCGGCAGTATGCTCATGAGTTCCGTTTTATCGAGCGATGAGATATTAAGCTGCTTAATGAGCGAGTCGCTGGTCGTGGTAGGGCTCGTTAGTTAGCGTGTTCTAATATCACCAAAAGGATTCTGTACTGGCCGACTGATTCATAGCGTTATTTCAAGACAGGGAAATTAATCAAATAACTTCGGCTGCTCGTCGTTTCCGGACGTCAGCACTCAGTGACCGATGGTTGGGAATTCTTGGCGAAAGAAATAAATTCGTCGACCAGTATCTTCTTTCCCAAGTTATCGTGGCGGTGGTGTTGGATGATCGGTGGAATCCTATGTATCCGTTAGCGTTTCTACGAGGATTTAGCTACTGCAGAACCAAAAGCAGAAGCTACCAGCCAACTAACGGCTACCAGCAGCTACCTTCGCGTATGATTGATCGTGTCTTGGCATGCCAGATAATGCAATTTTATTTCATTTGATTCCTGGGAGGTAATTGCTGTTTTGGCGGGTCTGCTGAACGGATGGACGGACGGATGAACGAGGTGGGGGGTGATGTATCGGTTTTACCGTTCGACGCCCAGCGTCCGACGCAAAACTCCGACGCTGGCGTTGCTTGCACGATATTAACTTCGCCAAGGTTTATTGCTTCGGAAAAGAGAAAGGGTTGAGATTGATTGCAACAAGGGAAGAATATTATCGCTACTTTATATCAATCACGTAGGACTTCGCTTGGCGATGAATCTTGGTCGTTTGTCTGAGGGCGTTGCGTCCTTCGCATAACCCTGACCACGTCAATCGATCTTTTTGCGATTCTGAAAATTTATTACTCTTTCATTCGCACTCTAAACGCGGCTATATCAAATCCTTTCTCAATTTTGATTTTCCATTCCATTCATAACGCCGTTTTTTATGCTTTTCGAGTTCCCCAGTTTGCTAGAAGCATTCCACTATAGTCGGTACCGTGAGCCAGGTTATTATTGTTGCGGTTCCATCGACCGCGATCGCTAAAACTCGTTAAAACTTTTAACATTACCGACTACTGAATTTCTTGCTTATGTGCGTTTCTCCGATATACACAGGTGCAATGCTTTTGGTTGCTTATTCCGCGGACGAAGCAATCGCGAAACATATTCGTTTGCTTGTTCGAAAAACCGCGAATCTGTGGAGCGGGAAATACCCACCTTCCACATGATTTATCGACACAATCCTAATTGCAGCGTGGCAATCCATTCGCCGATTTTTTATTCCGTCATACGATCTTCGTGCTAACGTTAATAACACGAGGTAGACGGGCTGTGAGATCGTGGGCAGAAGGGTGATTGAAATTATTCAAATACAAAATCGCCATCCTGGTGATCTTATTATTCTTCCATCGTACCCGGTGTTTTCGTAACCCTTTATCTTGACCGTACAGATTGTAAAAATACCAACGCAGTCGGTAGCTCTGGTAGCTCCCGAGGGTGTGATGGTATGCAAATCTCGGCGAGAGCTACCTACCACTGATGGGAAACCTGCCCCTTGAGGAACCAGCCTACATTAATCTAACCATGTTTGTCAAACGCCCTTGCCATCCCTTTGACAACAAATTAACTGAGCCATTTCCAAAACATCGATTGCCACCGCAGTTCGCTGATTCTAATGTTTCTCCCTCGATCTAATGATCCCTTGAAGTCGCCGGGCAGCTTCACCCTTCAACAAGTTCTCGTTTAGAGGTGAAAAACTGTTGAGAATGGAATGTATGATGAAAAAATACAGCAGAGCAAGAGCCCGGCGACAGAGGCGACAGAAACGGCACAGCAATACTCGACGACAGGCTCGGGGCGTTTTCATTTACATCGCTCGAGTCGCAGCCGAGTTGGTTAGCGTTAATTGTAATGCTTTTTGGTCCATACACGATTACATCATGAAATAATCCCTCATTTATGAGTTAAGTGGTCTGTGGAACTCGGCGGCGCTTCTGATGAAATGCTCGTGGCAAGCAGCGCGGGGGTGGTGACGTTGGCTGGCAGGGGGAACCTGGGCGCCGCTGCCGCCACCACCACCACCATCACGCAACCCTACGGCGCTAAAACCTTTGCCATATTATAATTACATTCTACCGTTCCGTAAAATTGCAAATAATTAAGATTCATTCAATGTAAACAGCGTAATAAGCAATGCAAACATAATTTACCCGGCCGCGCGCTTATCGCGGTCCTTTCGCCGGGTTCCGCGGGACATCGTTAGGAGTCAGTGGTTCTCGCAAATATCTTTCCTGAATCACAACACGAGCTCAAGGCTGATGCTTTCATTTCATAAAAGTGTAGAGCATAGACTCTGTTGACTATAAGCTATGACTGAGTTCTAGTATTGTTTTCTCGAATACCTACCTGCACCCTCGAGCGAGGGTTGCGCGACAAAGAGAAAATAGGAGAAGGAAATCTCAGAGAAATAGAGAGAGAGAGAGAGAGAGAGAGAGAGAGACGGAGAGAAAGAGCGAGAGCATGGATATACGTGTAATTACATCGACGGTTGGAAAGCCTATCCGGGGAGAACTTGGGGGACAATTCTTTGCCGATACTGCAGCTGGGTAGGTATAAGTCGGTGAGTAAAGAAATATATCAAAGAAAACCAGATGATATATGGAGACAATATGGTCCCATATTTCTGCCGCTGTCGTCGGAGGATTAAGCTTATATCTACTCTTTCGCGGCCGAATATCTTTGGCAGTTGTCACGTACTACGGATCCCCCGTATAGCCTCCCGCTGCTCGCTTTCCTCCGTCGTACACTACTACCGACGTGAAACTCTGATGCGAGGCGGGAGTGATAAATAATGGTTCTGATCCGTTGTTTCGAACAGACGAACGGGCAAAAGAGAAAGAAAACAGAAACGACACCGCGAGTACGACGGAGACTTATGGCGTTGCTTCTGTCATCTGGCATTGCCGCCGTTGACGCTGATGCTGATGCTGATTTTGATGCTGCTGCTCTTTCGACGATGGCTGCAAGAGCGCGCCGATATAAAGGAAGAGACTTCGAAGCCCTTTGTAGTTTTCCTCTGTGTCTTTCTCTGTCTTCTATGCACGTTCGCTTCGGCGCCCATTAGTGGGACCGAAGCGCGATACCGGCGAATGCTCGACGCTAAAGCTTTTTATGTTCTCTCATTGGTATTGAGGGGCTCGAGCCTACCTTTTAGTTGACGACAGATTTCAAGAGGAAAACAATACCTGTTACGATTTCCATCCACGACTCGCGACGCTCAGATCTTCTTTCCTCGTATGCAAAAGCCGGGTAATAGAAGTGCAGGAATCGTTATGCCGCTTATTATTTATCTCGGATTTGATACAAGTGCGATGATTGTCGGGTCGAAATCGTTGCAGTACAGGATCGAAGATCCACGTCAATTTTCCAGAGCAATAAGTACACGTATTCGGTTGACTGTACTACTACGTTGGAAAGTTCGAGGCGACAGACGGTGGCATTGCATGCGGTGCATTGATGGATACCATGCGAAATGATTGTACCGATCATGCAATATTATAATCTATAATACACGCTATTAAACTTCAACTATTCTCAACCGCTACCGCACTAAACGGAGACTGCACCGCAACGCCATTAGCGCAACAGCAGCTGTCAATCCAACTCTTGCAGTTCGCATGGAAAGAATATTGCTTCTGGTGGTCTCACGACCTCGTTCAAATTGGATCAATTCTAAGGTAACTCCTCTATGATTAACAACAGTTTTTAAAACACACTGCAAGTACAGAGCTTTCAAGAACCGAGTTTATCACAGAGTTTGCCAAATTTATCAAGGCGTGAGAACCCCTGGGTAAGAGTAAGTAAATACAAACAGGCAGTGCCAGCCAGTGCTCGGAACAACAGACCCGAAGACAGGCTGTCTGCTTTGTCTTACGCTGTCTGTAAGGAATCGGTTAAATACTTTAGTCATTCAAAATTGACAGCATAAAACACCGACGAATAGGGGGTAAAACTGTACAGGACAAGGTTCTTCGATATCACACCTGGTATGTAAAAGAACAAACAATCTGATCATCACCTGCATCTCGTGAAAAATCTTATCCATTTTCCCAGACTCTCAACACTTTGGATAAGAAAAAGAATAAGAGTCTATAACTTCGGTTACTCGATTAGTTCATTGTAACTATTTCGTCAATTGGTGTTGATACGGTCCGATGTGGTTCTATTCAAGTTCTTCAATTATTTCCAATCAATCGATTGTAATTTGTAGCTCTAACCTCCTAGCAATATCGTTACATTCAGTATAGCAGTCGCGTTGTATTCGTGATAGTCGATCAGCGCCGTTCGTACGTAAATAAAATATAATTGCAATTCCCTCCTCTTTGCCCTTGTCACGTTTCTCTTCATTCTCGCTTTCTCACCCTCGCTTTATCCGCCAGTGAATGGCAGTGATCGGCAGTTAATGACGACACTTCACAGACATATCTCAGACCCATCTCTAATTTGTAAAATTTTTACGTAATTTGGTAAGGTGCTTCAACGAATTGCAACTAATTCGTTGCCTTCTCATGCCTGACAGTCAATCAACGTATTGAGCTTCCAATAACGCTAAAATTACTTCATGGAAATTGAAAATTCATGAAAAATCAATATGTAACAAAGATGTATCCGCACTGCTGTATTTAGATGAACAAAGAGGATGTTAAAAAAGCAGGTACCTCGGTATACCAACGCCTGCAACGTAAAAGTGAGAAACTAAAAGTTCATTACTAACTTCCATGTTTATCTAGATCAGAAGTTTCTGACTAATAACATTATTACGAGACTCTGTTGGGTATTTAGTCAAGTATTTACTACTTTTTGTATAATTAATACCTCGGGTGGTAAGTCACAGACTGGGAAAGTATTTTATAAAACTAAATACCCGCTCGGTGGAAAAATTTTTCAACTTTGTTCGAACGTTGAATTGAGTCGGTCAATTACACTACGATATTATACGTTTTTATTGTTACACGGTGCTATAAGCGATTTTAGAGTTTAATTTCTGACCAAGTGATTCCTGAATCTAGAAAAATCTTGAATGATGATAAATTTTGAAAATAAATAACTTCACTTACACTTCCATTCCCTTTCAAATTTTATCTCACAAAATTCCAGCACTACAAAATTGGGTATATCTCTTTTTCACATCAAACACGTAAAAGCCAATTGAACTTCAGAAATAGGTCCAGGGTTATGTATCTACAATCTACATGGATTTGAACACGATCCACTTAAAATTAATTATAGTGTGACTGTCCAGCTGTTATCCATTTCTGATATTTATCTCTCATAACGGACAAACATCTCGCAATAATTATCGAAGGGACAATATCCAGCGAGAACAAAAGCCAGGGTCTTACAATGCTAACAATAAATTCATTCTATTTATTATACACATTATACCGCGTCTCGCTTCACGTCGGAAGTTAATATAATACAAAGATACTTTCGATCGGCAGATGGCACCGATGCGACAAAAAGTTTCAGGTAATCATACAGTCGCTATCCCCAACTTTTTACCGTCAATTAATATACCCCCTCACTCCATAATTTTTTTTTTTCTTTCAAGAAACCAGCTGATGATCAAAACGATAGAAAATCTAAGACAAGCTCTTAAGAGTATAATTTAGAACTTTTCATGTACATCATGTCGTGTAGGGCGATTGAATCTAAATTATTTTTGAATACAGTTTTCTCTATCGCGCTTATAGTTGGAAGAAGAAGGATAGTTGGTATATTTTCTTGACCATAAAACCGAACCCCGTTCTTCGACAAGTATTAAATTCTGATTCTATTCATTTTTCAAATGTGCTATGGTGCTTGTGACAGTTATATTAACCCTTGTGGCCGTTTCAACCAATACGATACGGTCTGTGTAAAAACAGCGGTAATAGAAACTTGGTTCAACTTTGACACGAACTAATGTGAATCTAACGATTGCTCGGGCCATTACACTATAACAATAACCGTCATTACTGATGCCTCCTCCCTCTGGTTCCGTGGCATACGCTTTTTTTTTCTTCACTTTTAGACTTTTCCGCCGACACTTTTGATCGTAAAGAAAAAACGTCTTAGCTTTGCAGGTGAAAAGATATCTTACATCCAACCTTCTCAGATGACGCTCGTGAATGTCAAACGTTTAATTGGATTCGAACCAGTCATGCGATGGTCGTAAAGTTCAATGAATTAATATCAACCAGTCCGTGAAACTGTCAACTGTCTATCCGAAGTTAAAAATCAAATTCTGCACTCTTATCTTGAAAATGTTTTGACATTTCCAGTCACGAAAGAAATCAAAACATTATGATGACTTACGCCTGTGTAATGGCCTGCACCCGTCCATCTACAAGTTTGATCCAAATATCTGCAGGTTAAAGATGTTCCCTCAAAAGTTTCGGAGGGATTAAGTTACGCTATCTTTAGTCGGAATCAAATTCAAGCCGAAGGTATCCTAAAAATTATATGACCAGGTACCCGCCGTTGCAGCAAATTGCGGCATCTGTTATGCCATTACTGCGAAATGGAAGACAATCACGATGCGTGGGGTGATGCTGCTGATAACATTAATTGCAGATTCATTGAGTTAGCGGTGTTTAGTTACCTCAGGGTGCATGCCGTAATATTATGGCCACGAAACTACGTCACGGGATACTCACCAGTGATTCCCACTTTGCTCAGTGGGTCCCAAACGCCAATATGACCTATGATTAAACTATAAATTATCACACCCGTGGGTTCCAGAAAGTATAACTGAAAATTGAACTAGTTGGACTATTCTGTGATTTGACTGATATTCGGAAAAAATAAAAATGAAAATTTATCAGGTTGCCATCTGTTCTGTAGTAATCGATGTGCAAATCAATACGAGGGCTGCAACGTAGTTTCTGAAAATTGTGAATAAATTTGATCAATATTACCTAGGGGCTCCGTGGGAGACCAGAGTCTGCAATTTCGGAATTTGTGTACCACTAGAAGGCCGGTATTAACCAATTGTTATTATAAACTTACAGTGTAGGTTTAATCATAATAGCCTCCGGCTAATTGGATAGATAATTAGGGGTAAAGGTAATTACTGTCGTACACATTACATGTATAAGGCCTGCTAGCGTTGTATGTCGCTTGCTAGTCAATATTGCTGTGGGTTATACCGTCCTACCCATACGTTTATCTTCCCTTAACTCCACAGACGTCAATCGAAAATCTAATTTTCACCTCGATATATCGCGTCCTCTTCCACGCCTACTGAAATTACCTACTGAAAGTCAAACGACTCACGCGTGATAACGTATGTATAGATACAGAGATGACATATTGAGGGAACCTGAAAACCTACCACTAGTTCTTTCGTAAAATAAAAATAAAAAAGAGAAAAGAAAAAGCTAGAAAACTTTCCTATTCATATGTATACCCATGAATAATGATACGAGTATCTACAGTAGCTTATATAATAGTATTGTCCTCTCGCAATCAATGATGTGAATAATAATTTGATTAATCTTCGGTTCATTAATGTGTTGAATTACGTGAAAAATGAACAGTTTAATACAGAATTTTAAACATGGATACATAATAGCTAGTGACACATCCCTATAATTTTTAGTCCTTTTTACTTGATTGAAAATGATATCGTATACGTGTTCGCTACACTCTCCTGGGAGAAATAATGTTTCAAATTCTATATAAGCATCGTTTTATTATTGAGATGACGACGTATTAATGCTTTCTGAATATACCTCGTCCACGCGAGGATTAAAATTACTTTCAATTATATGATATTTTTACAGACAGTTTTCGCGAAAGCCAATTATTAATTCGTTAAGGGAAATAATCCATGATGACCCGACAAGATTAAGAGAGCCTGTTCGCGGTACGCACGATAGTTTGAAATGGGTATTTTAAATAAAATTAAAGAACGAAAACGGAAAAAAAAAAAAAAAAAAGAGTAACGTGAGAAACGGATCGTCTCGCTTCTGAAGGATTGTGTAATTTATAGATTTAAGAATATAGCACCGACAGCAAGTGATATGGGAATATGATGAAACTTAAGTATTATTTTTCATTATTTTGTAACAATCCCACAAGTTTAATTATCAGATCAATGTATGCATAAATCTACCGAGTTCGTCTCATTATGCGATTCAAAGGCAGAATTCAACTCGTATCCCACGAAGATTTCTAATTACATTATCTGCTGTATATTTTATGGAACTGCCAGGCTATGTACCTGTATAACACCATTTTTTCAAACAATTATAGTAATTCATGCAAATGAGCGGTATTTAAAAAAAATATTAATCCACTGTACGAATTTTTATTTGCCTCATCGCTTTGGCTTCACTTGTAACCTCCTTTTTTTTTTTTAATTTTTTATTATTGAACTAGAAGCATTTGACAATTGTTTCAATATCTCCGAATAAATTTCCCAGAAGTGTAACGAGCAATTTCTTTACATCCAATCTTTTGGCAGTACTGAACAATTGCTCGAGGCGTTTGACTGATGAATCTCGACGAAATAATTTTGCTTCCTTTTGAGATGCCTTCATATCTTTGTCTGTACCTATAGTCCGGACATCGCTGTTCTTGCTTATTCCGAATCGTAGTTCTCGACGTGAGTTTCACCCTGTAAATCAAATGTTATAATATACGAATAATACAATAAATACCGTCTGAGAGAAACAAGACGAATAATCGACTACAAATGAGAAAATTACCGGCACTTCTGTCGAAAGTACGATAAGACCGGAGCAATTATTATCACAATAGCATCCTGACATCTTTCATTGCCTCGTCGTCAATTCGTACGTCTTTTATAAGCAACACTTGATTAACGGACGTGGTGACCCCTCTTTGATGTCTTAACCTTTTTTATTTATTAATTCAATAAACATCTCGTACAATACACGTCAATGATTGTACGTCCCCAAGTCTAGGTCTAGTTTAAATTCACTAGTAAAATTTCATTCCGGGGTCTTCAGCTGAAATCAATTGATAACCGCATAAGTTTTCGTCGTAGGTAACATTGACTGAATGAATTAGTTTCCGGAAAAATTGAAACAATATTATTGAAAATCTGAGGGCTTCTTTCCAGTAAAATTTTTGAGTTGATCATTTTCGTCATTTTTGTCATAGAATAAATATAAAACTTTAAACATATTTATGATTAATATGGAAACTTTCTAGTGCACATCACATAAAGACGTGTCTTGATTGTGTCTTGGAGTACAAGGTGCGCGTTCTCCCAGACTGAATTTTTTTTTTTCCCATATAATTACGCAGACAATATTTCCAAATCTCAGTTTCCGTTGTTTTTCATGCATTTCCTGTGAATTCTAGAATCGTATAATACTTAGGGTGTCACCCCTGCACGCTTCACGCATCAGCACCTCTCGACACTCCATCTGTACTTCACTCACTTAATATTCCAAACATCAAAAACGCAATAAATATGGCTAGCATTCGGCAAGTTTGCCTTCTTAGGGTCTGAACATTATTAGCGTTTTCCTATCCAGCACCTGGAAATAAACTAGGCTCACTAGATACTGCCTCGAAGTTTCTGTCTAAGTCGTTGAAGGAGTGAAATTTTTATGTAACACTCAGTGTGGCTATTATTTAATAATTATTTTCAATTAACAAGATACGTCGATACGTAATTGTTGCAGTACATCACTATACGTTTGCTTGAATGAACGAATGATCCGAGGCTCACATGACATTCATTCACCTCACGAATAGGCTTGAATTACACGTGCTTCCACCGGCAACTGTATGTAGGAAGATATTACGCACAGAATCCCTATACGAATATGCGTATGTGATGTAATTTGAATGAAAGGATCACGTACGCACGTGTATATGTAGATCTCGAGCGCATTGATCGGTATTTTATAACGTGACCCATGTCAGGTTGTATGCAGCATGCCATGCCATCCCCGGTCGTAGGGTATTACGTAAGACGTAGGTATAACAGGCAATAGGGCGCGGGATCATGAGAAAACGTTAAAAATCTGCAGGAAGTTAAACAAAAAGGGATATGTCGTCTCTTCCCGTCCTCATATGCCCCCCGGGTTTATCCCTCTTGTCTGCATATTCTGAATCGATTAAATAATCGAATCCAACCATCTACTCGGTTCAGGTTATTTATTTTTTATTTCTATGGGCATTCATTCGGTTCGTTCCTTTCATATTCAAATGGTCCATTGACACTTCAACGAATAATACTCAATGATAAATTTGTGGGCGTATTCAAGATGGGCCGACGAGGCCTTGAGAGCCTACCGTACACGAAATACATTTGAATACGAAAATGAAGAGTGAGTGTAGGTGCATAACCCTGTCCAAACCCCCTGTCACCCCCTGTCCCTTCACGTATCCCCTGTCGGTAGCGCGGACTCACTGCCGAAAGTGGTCGTTGAACTTTTGAAATAATGTTCCTCCTCCCTTTTCTTTTATGTATAACCACCATCTATGGATCTATCACACATGTCTGTAGAGTAGGTACCTCGATACGTATGTTTAGGCCCATGCTGCAGCTGGGATAGAAGTTATAATGAGCCAGGCATCTTGAATACGTATTGATCATTTAAGACATTGTACATTACTTCACAAGTGCATTTAATCGAAGAATCAACGAAAACGGTCTTCATCAGATTACGAGTGGAATCCGCGGTTGATTTTGCGTGTTCAATACGTTTGTAGGTGTGTTACATGTCTGGAGTTGTGCAACTGCAGTTCAGGTTGTTCCATCTAAGTCTACCTGAACAATCCACAGGACATCGGACGTCGGAAGTATTCAGGGTAACGTATGTTCGGGGGGAGTATTCGACCGAATCGTCGATTTGAATGCGAGCAGATCTAAGGCCGATCGGCACGAAGGTCTTATTTGAATATCGTCTCCTCCCTCCCACATCCCTTTCAAGACTCGCAGGTGTCCGGTAGTCCCGAAGATGTATGGGCACGCATGTTTTACGAGACCCATACCGCCCAAACCAATAGAATAAGGATAATGCAAGCAGTAGCTGATACTCATCAAAGGGTTATGGTGTATGGGAACCCATAAATAATAACGTCAGACGCATGAGAAAACTGAGGATGTTTTCGGGGGGATCGCGTCAAGTTGGTTGGGTGCACATAATCGGTGTATGTATTATACCTACGTACATACATATACGTATGTACCTACGTTGATTTTAATATTTCTACAGGAAATCATCGACCCTAATAACTAAAATGAACAATATTCATTATAAATTATCGCACTGTATATCTAAGGCCTCTCATCTAACCGCTGCGATATTTCAAACAAGATTCCTCATCGAATTCCTCGCCGAATGTTAAACGGAAACTGTATCGGTGATTACGGATACCTAAACCTGACAAAGACTTAACAAGGGACAACCCACTGACCGCGAGTCACTGTCCTTAATGATCACAGCTGATTTGAACGGCCTCTTGAACGCGCTGACGTGCTAAAAAACATGTCACCCTTGGGTCTGCCCCGATGGAGATGCATCGAAAGTAGTTGTTTAGATGGTAAACGTCATTTGAAAAGATTCGTTCAAGTATATGGCTTGCTTAATTCTTATTGTAAACGTGAGATTGAATGAATATTTCGGGGTTGTTTGAAGAGTTGCCTTTAGGTTTTTTAAGGAGAAAGAACCTCCGCTTTGCGTTATTTTTGTTAGACGGCATTGCGGGACAATTATTCCAAAGAATTACCGGCGTTTCATAAAGTTTTCGGGTTTCAGTGGAATACTTTTACCTACAGCCAACCTATGCACGATAATAATAATCAGTTTTATGAAATTACGAACTTCTAGTTGAAAGCACTTTCGAGCCGAGACTGCGTTCCATGCTACGAGCACTGAGTGCTCATTGTACGACATTTTTAATTTCCAGGTGGATGAACCTTTAACCTCCTCAGTGGGTTTCAGAATTAAATTACGGAATAATACCTGTGTGTACCATAAATAAGCCTTTTACAACGTTAAGAAAAACCCGCATTTTACTTGTTTAGCGCAGATTACGTGTTTCGTTTATTGTTATTTCTGGTCAATCCTATACCAACGAGAACTGGCAGCATCAAAATTTAATCAATTGATTAAATATCATCAATCGGCGACGGTCGGTCGAGTCACCATAAATCCACCCTACTTATCACAACATTCAGGCAACAAGACAAACGTAAATTCAATTTGAACTCGCTAAGAGTCTCTTTGTTGACTGTTATTATTTAAATCGTTCTCGCTGCATCGATCGTATCAGCCGCGTGACTTGTGCTTTGGAGACTTCATCTCGACCTGCTCTGGGACGTCATTTTTTTAACCATTATAATTCCGAATGGCGCCAAGGGGATTTGTCAAAAGTCAATTTGCCATCCTACTGGAACCTCGAGTCGGTGTTAACCACGGACCAATCAGTTGACAATATAGATATACACTTTTCTTTGTGTTTTCTATTATACCGTATCACGAATATCTTACGTATTCTCGGAGGGAGTTTTTCGTTTATGATGCCCTTAAGTATTAATCGCAGGGTTTCATAGCGAATCGGGTGAGTTGCGCTTATGAATTTGAAAGGCAGGCCAAAGAAAGAAATTTTTCGATGCAGAAGCTGATCGTCTCAGACCAGATCGGTCTAGACGATCAACAATGTCTGACACGGGGGGCTCGGAGGTATTTCACGGGGATTTGAGCGGAAGACATTTTCACCCAATAGATAGACAGGCACCGTGGCACGTTACACATCGTCAAACCTTATTATAAACTCTAACTAGCTATAGACTTCTCGGAGAGAACGTCGGTTGATGGGATTTCTAGCCGATGGTGCGGACAATCCTATTTGAGCTTCCGAAATCACTTGCGTCATCTTAGAACTTTGTCAGTTGCAACGCTACTGCCAGATGCCGATTACATTACGTGATGGACGATCGCGACTTTCATTTTTTAGTTAATAATTATTCAATTAACAGCCATTGGGTATCTATAAGGCTGTTTATGAATCACGACTGAGGGATACTTGGTATATGGGTTTATATCCACAGCGACTATCCTTGCGGAGTTTTATCTGGTTTTATTTATCTCACTCGAGACAAGTAGGTAAATATATTTGCACTTCCACCGAAAGCTGCCTCCAGTTGACTCCGACGATGGGAAGATGGGATGGAGTTGATATTCGATTTACTCGGCGTTTGCGAAAACAAATTAAAACCCGATCAAAGTTTATAAATTGATGTTTCAATATACAGGAAAAGCGGGTACAGGAGCCCGTGTTTTTTCCCCTTCTATTACTCTACCGTGTTATCACATTTTCCATTAAGCAAGTTGTCCGGTGTAATGGAACGGTAGGTATACAACTTTAGTTCATCAAAAATTATTATCCATTCACCAAGCTCAACTAATACGTATATGGCAGACGGCAACCTTGTTATATCTCAATTTTGAAAAAATAGATTTCCCGTACCTATAATATTATCGAACAACGCTGAGTTTCTCTGATGAAACTTTGAGACTTGAAAGACTTATCAAAGAGAATTTTTATCTTTACCGAAAGTCAACAGGCTGCTGTTGCTGCTGCTGCTGCTGCTCCTGCTGTTGCTGCTGTGAGGAAGGCGCAAAGCACGTTTCGTATAATAGCAGCTTCTCTGCCAGGTCCTTTTATTTCTGGTAATTTTTCTCGTCAGCCGGCATCAGTGTCCCGCGGGACGCCCTGGGCAGCAAGCCCTCGTCTGTCCGGGATACGGAATTCAGAGAAATGTATTAATACATAATAAGTAGAGAGCCTGCCTTTATGCTATGCAGTGTGGTTCGTTTCTTGCTGCAGTAATGAGAATATAAGTGACTTAAATTACGAGGGATGGCCAATGGCCAGACTAGCGTTTGCCTTCTAAAATTCTCTCTATTGTCGATTACGACGAGCCACAGCCGAACTCCAAGAGCCAAATTTAAATGGTAAATATATTCAATAGTAGAGCTTGATGCCGGCACAAAATTTCATTTTAATGATATAATATTAGTATCCCATGGGATTCCCTCTCTGGCTTGTCTTTATTCAAAAATATTTACTTTAGACTATTTTTTCTTTCTGTTTAACCTATTTTTTTACTATGCATCCTCGAACCCTGGTCACTCAACTACCCATACGTAGTCCTGTCTTCATTTTCGCCTACTTACGTCAATCAGCCTTTTTATCGTACTAAACGATAGAAGATTCGATGATTATCAATTTTCTGAGAGTACAGGAATAAATAATAAATATTGTTTAATGAAATGGAGACAACCGGATGAACCGCAAGTCTGAAATGTGACTTGGGAATCTTGCTTTTCGCTGAGCGAAAGTACTTTCGCTTTCGGGTTTGGGATCAGCGTGGTAAACAGCCATGATCCCAAGGTTCGACCGAGCGCATGACAACCGCTGTAGCGGTCATTAAAAATTTTTTTGCCCGTATTAATATTAATAGTGGGCAGTTTTTAGCGGAGCTCTCGAATGAGATTTTGATTCGATTCGGCCCCAGGCACCGGGCTCTGGACCTCGAGTTCCAAGTTCAGATGCTGCACGGCGTAATGGCGTTGTAATCGCCACTTCTTAGTATTCCAACCAATATAATACCCACCTATGTGTATATTCTTGTACCTCCCCCCTTCATCCGTCCATCCGTCAACTTCTGGCTGTGATTATCTCCGTGTAAAGTAATTGCGAATCGTTGTATCCAGTTCGCTATCATTCTAGAAAATTCATTTCTTGATTCAAGCTTGTAATTATCCTCAACTGTGATCATCGTTGCTGACCCATATATTTCGACAAATCCTCAACGTAGTACGCTAATTACATTCACATCAAGCTCACCTGATAACCAGCAAGTTTCACAAAAATTGACCGAAATTATCGTCGATAATCGCGACCAATCTGCAGCACCGAGGACATACCAAATAATTATGAAATTCCAATACCATGGACAAAAAAACATTCGAAGGATCAAATCGTATGTCAATGCTTAAGAATAGGTGAAAGCGGCTGAGAATTACCGTTTTCCTGCTCAGACTAGGTGTTTCGAGTATCCTAAGCAAACTAAACATCAACGAGGGTCGGCAAAGATAAATCCTCCGAGGTGTGAACTAACGAATCATCGAATTACCCAGCTCGCTCTGGGTCTCTCTCTAAGGGCCTCGCTTCTCTCTCTGATACTAACATATGCTAATCGAAGGAAGCCTTCGCGGAATTTTGTATTTCTTTAGCACATTTCTTGGCTGTAGATCGAACTGAAACTTTAATAAACAATTACGTCCTTGCTGTCCTACTTGTAGATATCTTGAAAAGCTATATTCCGTATTGATAGATATTGATGAATTCTATTGTCTTCGTTTCAGTGTTAGACAAGAAAGATACTGTACGTTGTTCGTAGACAGACACCCTGCAGATCTTTGAGTGCCGGTCCTCCCTTTGATCTCTGTAAGCAGCAGAATTTCTGACCAGACATATTTCCCGTTTACCGCAGACCAATCCCTCATTTGGAGTAAATGCAAATTGACACGAACGAAATCAGGCAAAATCCAATCGCCTGACGGGAAAAAACCATTTAAAACCAAGGTGGTGTTAATTGGGGCCTGTAGTATGGACCAAGCTGAAATTAGACAGGGCAATATATCTTCGTTCGCGGTGGAGACGTTCCTGTGTGATACTCGACTGATGTCCAAAGGTGCTTCCCACACTCAACTGTACGTCTTAGTCTTAGCAAATTGTACAATAACAATCCTAGTAGCTAGAAGCTACCAGCGTCGCATCCCGTTGGTGTTGTGTACATTAGCGAAGCCTCTGAAGACAAGACAAACGGAATATTACACAAATACACCCCAACTAAACCCTAGCCATCTTAGCATGCAAGCGTTTCATCTTGTGGCAGATGCACCTCTGCCAGCTGGGCTCACTCGAGTTTGGACAATTTCGGGCTCTCTTGGCCCAGCGGGCTCGATTGCTTGGCCTAATTCACCCTTTCGTCTTTCGTGAACTCACTTCTGAATCAGGAGTAGATATATACAGGTATATTCTTGAAGCACGAATACATCTTGCATATAGAAGATCATTGATGCCTGCAATTTTTCCAAATCTACGAGTAGCTCAACTCGTTCGTGTTACACGACAATAAATGTAGTACTTGTACTTATCGATAAAAATCATATTGGTCACCAACCGGGTTCTTCTTGTGTTACAATAACCTGACGTGCACGTCGTTAGAAGCTTCTGTACGATATTATATCAAAGACTCATGAAGTGCATACTAAAGTAAATTTGCATACAAGTCTATGTTCATCTACTCTCCAGGCACATGTCATATTCCCATTGTCTGTTTGTCATAGAGCTAAGTACTTCAACTAAGTGCCGTTTTATTTGTGTAAGAACAACCACTTCGCCTCCGCGTTCATGTAACTCGAAGGTAGGCGCGCACTTAGAGAGTAACGATGTTTGTGATAAGATTTTCGAACTGGTTCAACAATAACTGTAAGCCATATCTTCTTCAGACCTCTTAATCCTCCCCGTAAATTATCATATTGATTATGGAATAGTTATCAATCTATGATCTGATTAATTTTAGACGAACAGAGATATGTGTGGGGATATTACCATCGTCTATGTATATGTGGAAGAGATCATGTCGGTGGGTTAATGCGATCCGCTGACTTGAGATCTTTTGGCATTCCAACAAGCAGACAATCAACTCATCGAGCTAGTGGTAGATGCATTTTTATTATACATTATAGACTGGCCGACCTCTTCCTCTCCTCATCATCCTCGTCCTCCGTACCCTCTATACCCTCCATATCCTACGTCACTCATGATGCCAGTTGCTAACATGGCGTCTCGAACGTATTTCATATAACGGGTGATCATAATCTGTTCCCATGCATGGCTCTGCTTCGAAGAACACACCACACTCAATTCAGTCCGATGAATGAGTTGGATTGATCATGATGAACATAAATAAAGAATCTTTCACTAATTTCTTCGAGTTTATATTGTCCCGAAAAATTTATACTATTCGCAGCTTGACCATTCATAGATTCGAGACTATCAATCCCTTCAGTAGCCTGACGTGAGTTGGAATGAGTGAATGGGAAGAGCAGAAAGATGGCAGATCCAAAATGGTTTCCATTGAAGAGAGTATAGTACCTTTAAATGAAAGTGGTATATCTGGCGTGAGAAGTTTTCTCGTTATCCGGAAAGCACCTTATATATGCAACATCCAAGTAGGTGTTTCTGGTCGTATCAGCTATACATATAATTACCATCTGATAGACCTCGGTGTCTGTTATGAGGCTGATTTTAGACTTGTTCTTGTTGGATCGTCAAAGGTAAAGGCGAAGGTAAAGGCATCGCGCATCACCGTCCTGGTAGGACGGGCCCTGTCGGACGGGGCCTCAGGCCCCCCGCTGCCTTGACCAATCACTGCCCCGATCCAGTACTTCAGCCGAAAAATAATAAACATGATTAGAGACCCGCGGATGATGCATTGACCGGTTTGACGGGCCGTTTCGATGGCCGATCGAAATACAATTCTTCAGTTTTATTACTTTCGCACCCACTACTTTTTATACGGTTGCCATTCTCCGTCGATTCAATCTGCCATCATGATTATATAATTATCTAATTAATTCAACTCTGTGATAATAATTTTTACTTCAATGATTAGATCCACGCAAATTCCACTTCAGAGATTATTTAAATTCTAATTCGAATCTCCGAAGAGATAAAAAGCAATGAGACGGAATGGAGCTGTGAGGTTGTCGTGATGTGTCCACCCGTTATAAGATGTGGATGTACTAATTATACGTGCGTCAGTTTGGAATCCACCTCGTATTAATGTCTATGAGCCTTGGGCTGTGGGAGGGTTTGGTGTTGAGCGTTGAACGTTGAACGTTGAACGGAATAGACGGAGATGAAACGATGCAAGTGAAGCGATGGCCCAATATTTTGACATGCCATACGATTAAACAATGCTGAGCGGACGCGATCAAGGTAAAGGAATAGAGCAGAAAGAGGGGTCTCTACAAATAAAGGAACCAAAGTAAATTACAAATGATTTTTTGGTTCTGGTTCCATCGGGTCCAGCTGCCCCATATGCATTTTCGACAGGTGAAGCCTTTTCGGTTGTTCTTATTAATTTCTCGGCAACACATTTCCGCTCATATATATCTTAATGGCGAAATAATCGACGCATAAGATTAAACCACCATCCAGAACATGAGTACGTGTTGTAGATGTATAAGATGGCTCGGTAATAAGTCCGAACCAATCAAACAAAGAGTCATGCAGGCCATCTTCAGGGCGTAAAAATTAACGAACAAGGGCTAATTTATTTGTTCACTACGCTTGACGCGATGTATAAAGCATCGTTCACACGAAACGCTTTACCCGGGACAGTAACAATGCACGCGACAATGCAACAGCCGACAAAAAGCCGCCCCCTCTCGACCTCCATTTATTGTCAGTTCCTCGAGCTGCCTGAAAGACTTACCTGTCCGTGACCGTGGAGGCCAGGTAGACTCACGTCAGATATATCCTGACCCTGGAGGTAAACCCCTCCAACGATTCATCGGGCTACGGTCACTGCGCGTTGACACACGAGCAAAAAACGACTCGCACGGTTTTGTCACGACTTCGTCACGGTATTGTCAATTGTCATATTCTACTCCTTGGTCCACCAGTCTGATCTCCCACGCGAAATATCGAACCCGTTTTTTTACGATAAGCATCTTATACTGCAGCCTCATTCACGGATGAGCCTTTGTAAAAATTTTATTTCGGATCTGTCGAGTGGAAAAAAAAGAAAAACTTTTTCTACACATCTTCGACGATCTTGATTTACTTGACCGAGTTTATATCCCTCTGTAAACGATTCGCACCGCGTGAGGTGCGCTTTAAACCTTCTCAAACCATTCGACTGACACTGACTCAACCAATTTCGGATAATACAGAAGGATTGGTGCGCAAGAATCTAGCTGTGCAAGAATCGACTTCCACCTGGCCGTTTACTAAACACCCTCTGTCCTGGATGCTGATAAATTTCCTTTCGATTCTCAACAGAATAAACTGATCAATTTGGTGTTAAGAAAAATGGGTTTTCACGATGTGTGTATCATTTTAATTGACATCAAAATTCATGCATCGATTGCATTGTAATATGTAAAAGTGAAACTAGAACGAAGTGAATATGAGTAGCGCAGTGTTTATGGAAGCCGCTATCTCAGATCATCCCAAAAGTTTTAACTCTATCATATGACCGTTCGTAATTGTTAATGAATAAATATAAGTTTCTGACAAAAGGTCCAATATACGGCCGGACGTTCCGACAATGCAACCCGTCTTATCGACTTGAGTGGCTCGACTGGCCAAGGCGACAGGTGATCTCGACGTTACGGCGTATTCAGTCCTCGTATGAAATATTAAAATTTGTCTCGGGATTCGGTGACAAACCGGTCCAATAAATTAAAAAGTAAAACGGTTTTTCTTTCATTCATTTATTTAATCATTTTACACTCACATACTTGTAGAAGAGTTAACAATCCGAAAATCAGAACTCGATGACAAAATAATTTGATTGCAATATATTTAATTTCGCTTCATGCTCAAGTGAGAGAACGATCGGAAGACTATTATTTTAGTATAGTTGTATACGCATGCGTGGAAGTATCGGATGAATGTGAGGTGAATCCAGGCGAAATAGAATCAAAATTTCTTCCCCTAAGCGAAGCCGCAGCAAAAAGCAACGTCAAGTACGTAATATACGATTTCCACCAATCCTCCGATCCTCCGATCTTGGTTAAGCCACCCCTGAAAGGACGGATCTACAATAAGAACCTTCTAGAAAAATAATCTTCCAGCAAACGATCTCTGATAGATAGCTGAGGAAGTCCCTCGGAATATCACAGCTGTTTTGTCGTGGGTGCAATGGCAAGAGAGATCTGCTTTGTTGCCACTTCCAGTGCTGTCCTTCGTTGTCAGATACGTTTTTATACTCAACCTCGTGAGAATTACTCCCTGCACCGCACATAGGTGGGTATATAACATAAATCAATCTGAAATTTTGGCAGCTGATGTCGATAACGATTACAGACCTCATTGTTCTTGTAAATCAGAGCTGGAAAGGGGCGCGCTGTTTGAGGATTATCAACACAAATACGAAGATAAATATACCTATCCGGTATGCGCGGTACTGTGTACAAGTTTTCATATTGCTATTATCATTATCATTACCATTAGTACCTCCTCGCTTACTCAACGAGCTTACGCTGTGTCATTACAACATCGTGTATAGTCCAGCCCGGCATATTGATGTCTCGCAAAAACTGCATAGCCGGAAGCCTGCACCGACTAGATATACAGCTGACGTATGTATGTGTGTGTGTGTACCGTGGTATGAGCGAAACAGTTAACAGTCATGGATTCCTACACACCTAAGGAAACACATTTCAATTTCTCTTAGTTTCATCAAAGGAGCCGAACTAACGCGATTAAATCGAAAATACGATGGTTACATCCACCGTGTGAGAAGACCCCTTTCAACTCGTATCACACCGTAATTCTAATCGTACACGGGTATTCACGTACTATTGTTTACGACAATTTATACTGCAGTGAAATAGAAATCAGTGAGTATCTACAGAGACCGTTGTATATTGCACGTTGATCGAATGTATAGCTGTAGGCATGTAGTACCTACACCTCGTTCTAGCCTTTTGAATAATGTGAGGTTCAATCCATTACAAACGTTCACTTCATACCAAATCGCGGTGTCATGCCTCTCCCGTATTTTGTGCCAAAGCGTCAGCTAGCTGGGTAGCCTCCGCAAAGCTGGTGTCAGTGACAAAGCGATTATTGAGTGAATCCGATCAATTAACTAACGATCGCTAATTAGCCTCTGGCGTGCGGTGTTACGCCAGTTGCGTTAGTTGCGCGTTGCGTTACGCCGAGATACGTTGGAGCACGGTCTTCGGCCTTAGTTGGAGTTTAGCGGTAGCTCAGCACAGAGCACGGTGCTGAGTAATCAAACAATTACGGAGCTTTGCCGGCTAAAATGAGACAGCAAATCATCCCTACGCCACGATGAAACGGGACAAAGCGAATTCAACAAAATAACGCTTACCAGTCGATATTATCGCGGGTTCGGCAGCTCTCGGGCGACCTAATTGACTGTGAAATTATCCTCGCTAACTTGACGTTGATGGTGCTCAACCTCAAACACATCACTCGCTTTGTAGGTGTGATAATCGGCTTACCTGCCCGTTACCTTCGCTTAGGTTTCAGATTTCTAGAATCATATTTTTCCACTCGAGAACAAACTTGTTCCAAAATGCAAAAATAAGCTTTCGGTTTCTTTAATTTTTGATTATTCTCGGAGCATGTATGTTACATGGTTCCATGTAATGTCAGTAAAATTCGGTGGAGCTTAGCAGGGGCACAGAATATGTTTAGTAAAACTATTAACTTTGTCTCGAGTTCGCAGCGTTAATCCATCAACAAAGAGGGTCGCCACTATCATTTTGCTGGTGATAAAAGCTTTCTGAAAGGGATTCAAAATGTTGTGAAAATTGTACATTTTCTAATATGAATATTCATGTTTAATATATTTTTATGATCGCCACCTCTTTTGAGTCAAACTTTATATCTCGAATATAGCGGAGTAGCCAGGATAGGCTGTCTTAGGGTATCTCCAAGGTAAACAAAGCTTTTAAATCGAGATTAATCTTCTGACAATCACCGTTCGACTCAAACGGTACCCCTAAATCCACTTAGCCGATTGCCAAGAGCTTTCCCCAACGATTTTAATTACTTATAAATTGGTTGGGAGGAAAAAAGAATATCAAATACCGAGTAACGGCACTGAACAAAAAAGGAAGAAAAAGAAAAACCAATTTTTAAGACGGTACACATAGGTATATGTAAATTCATTGAGCATTCGACGTCTCTCCAGTATTAAAAATATTTTATATAATAACTTTGCTTCGTATGAAACTGTTTCCATAGGTATAACAAAGTAGATGAAGATTATCAAGATCTGTGAAAAAAAATTGAGATCCTTCAATTGATGAATAGAGTTCTGGGTTTCAGAATTGTCAAAATACTTGATAATTATATCTGCACGATGTTCGCCATCGACGAAGTAAACCTACAGGTTATGAACAAGTTCTTGAAGTGAGTATATAAAATGAGTGAATCGAGCATGGTGAACGTAATGTAAGGAAATGAATATACGTAGGCGCAGTAAGTATACGATACAATCTTGAATCAACAGTATTTATTCCGAGTTTTCGAATGAAGACGCTCTCTCATCGGCACATCGGGAGCTAAAATATTAGCAGCATAAAACAGATTTTAATCGAATCGTGGTACGTTGAATTTATTTACGATCGAGGGTGGCTATTTAACGGCTCGATTTAAGGTTGACCACTCTGGGGACGTGGGACGCTCGTGGAAATAAGTAGAAAGAGAATGAAAGGAAACAGTAATTAACATAAAGTATTAATAATACAACCGCAGACGTTTTCTATAACGAAGCTTTTTCCATGTATCCTTCGTTTTATGTGGTCATTAGATTTTACGATCGACCCAAAGACCCGAACAGATAATATAGATAACGCCTTTCCTCGACCAAGAGTCTAGACTCCCGCCTCAGGAGTCCCAGGTCTTCACAAGAGTCGTCGAAAAATTGCAATTTATTCCCTTATTCCTTAAGGATACGATATAGGCATTCTGGAATAACGCTTACTGACCGTTCGAAAGAAATGCAATAAAATAGGCATGGGAAGGGGTGTGGCGTCGAAACATTCTAGTATTTCGAGTATTTGGCCATCACTGCGGGGCCACCCTTGGCCCTTTCTCTCTTTCTCTTAACCGTGCACGCACTCTCTCATTCTTTCTTCTCTTTGGGGTAAGTTACGGTACGGCCCCACTAGGTGGTCCTCGTCAAGGATGCATCTTATATAGGTACGGGAGATAATCGAAACTAAAATAAATTCATCTTGTTTCCGTTCTGGCCATGGTAAAAGTTCCACCTGCAGGCTCCTGTCAATTTCTGAAACCTATTCAGGTTTAATTGTGATGAGCTCGTAGCCGCTAATTATCGAGATTACGAGTCGTTATTATTTTTACATGCAACTGTTGCGACTGACGTGGCAATAGCTAGTCATTAGACTCGTAAATAAGCAGTAAGAAGATATCTCTCTGGTGGGATTGTAGGCATGTGTAACCTATCTACGTGTCTGTATATTTCTCTGATCTCGTAGTCCTCCTACAGAGATTATGCTGCCTCCTTTCGTTTACGTAGGTATACGTGTTGTTATACGTGTCGCGCGTTCCTCGTGTCGTGTTGTTAGTATAAACGAACTTCATCTCGAGGTGTTGAACGATGCGTAATTACATACGTCTTGACTTTATAACTAAGAAGAAGAATTAACCGAGTTATAAGGTTGTCTCTTACTCAATGCTATTCGGTTTCATATTGTCTGTGAATTTGTCTAAAAGCATATCACTTTTTTTCCTTCATTCCTTCATATAATTATTCAATACTGATCGATCCACGTCTTTAAATGAGCGACTAAGTAAAACTTAAAGATCAAGTCCGGTGTATTTATTGGGCTTAGTCGTCAATTTACCTTATTTTTTGGCTCCTTTTTTTTTTAATTTTATGTTCCATGATCATCCAACGAGCGGATACAATCCACACTCGTATATTATAATAAATTGCTTGAAAAATTAATCAAATATTCATCACCGTTTGTACAACCAGGCGGCGTCCGTACGCTTTGAAGATATAAACTGTAAATTAGCAAACTAAAGCCTATGAATACTAAATAATTCCCGGAATACTAGTGAAATCAATTTAAAAAGTCAGGCTCGATTTATTGCAAACGAGATTATTTTGTCAGACCGTAGAACAACTTGTAGCCTGAAAAAATAAATTTATGCCTCTAATCATCATATATATATTTTATCAGATATTCACACGCACGTAAGTGCGGAACACTCTCGATTTCCAAAATTACCATATATTCATGTATTTATGATTCGGCGGTGACATTATCACAAAACAAATGTTGCCTCTCTGACATCAGCTACATGCTTCGTATATGCCTACTCGTGCCTGTATCATCGTTACGTATAAATACCGATATTTTTAATTGAATTTCTCCGCCCGCAGCGATCGTATTTTAATCGAGACTAAATACTTCTTTTATTTTTTGATTTATTTGGTTGAAAATTTCTCATCAGAAGGACTGTAATTATCATCTATACGTGGGATTAGGTTTTCATACGATTTTAGCTGACGGCGGTATTATAATGTAGTATACTTCAAGCTCGACATCATCTTGGTGTTGTCAAGGTGTCTATGATACTTACTACGACAAGTCAGCGATTCTCATTCGCGGTTCCACTAACAAATAGTATTTCTGTAAACTTAGCAAGCAATGTCACGTGCCATTTTTCACTCAGTGGCGAAGTATGGGTAAGTATCATTCGCTCAAACGCAGCAAACGAGCAAACGCTCCTTTTCTTCACCGCGTTATTTTGCTAATCACACGATTACGAAAACCCTGAAAAACCGTGATGGTTCTTTACGTCTATTTTCTCGTTTTGTTAAGGTTGAAAACCACTGTTGTTATGAAGGCGGGTCACGTCAACCTGGTTGTCAGTTTGACAGGTTCGACTTTGAAGCTACGCCGCTGCGTTTCGCCTTGTATACCGCGGCCCACCTGTCCGTGATCCAAGTTTTTTGAATACAATATCGTTAATTGCCATCGGAAACCAGTGCTTAAGTATAACGTTGATGGAAAGTAAACCCAGTCTGTAACCGTCATCTCTACTGAACCCGTTACAACATCATCGTTAAATGGTATCGAGAGTAAACGCATGCATGTAAAATTATAGGCGAAAAAAACTTGAAATCGATAACACGTAGAATTTGGTAGAACGAACATGCGATAATACAGTGCAGCGGTAGGCAAGACCAGAACGCCAATCACAGCTACATCAAACCGTCAATCAAAGGTCAGCTGCTTCTGAGGATGCTGGGCCTGGATCGCTGTCCATTTTGTGCCAGTGATTAGTCGATGCCCGGTATTATATGTGGCTTCTGACAGCAGCAGGACGGACAACCGCACGGTCAACGTGTTATTAACATTTCCCAAAGACTCACGATTCGAGATTTAGAAGAGCGGAATGATGTGGGCCTGGCTGTCCAATTCTAATTACCTTTAAGTTTAATCGTGCATCAAGTCAAACCCTTCGTTTCACCTGTTTCAAATTCATCACTGCTGCAGGTTTGATAGGAAAGAAAAAAGAAAAGAACAGAAAAAGAAAACTCGAAGATACGTTCGAAGAAAGAAGTAACATCATTCAAAAAGTTCGTTCGGATCAAGTTGGGGTATCCTACGGATCGGGTTACTCGTTTCGCGGAAATTCTTGATTCTCGGTACTTCCCCAGAGGCCTGCGATACATCGATTACCGAAACCAGATAAAATACGCCTTGGCCTGTTATAGTCGTACTACAGCTTCCTACATGATTGTAATAAAGTCCCAGGGGAATCGTCTACCTGCCCGAAGACCCGATAGAGTGTCACGACGTCTCGTGTCTATCCGGAAAGATCTCATTCGTGGAATAAATATGTAAATCAGACATTCTTCGTCCTGACTCCCCGACGGCTGCAGAATTCTTACCAGGAGGTAACGTTCCGCTAGAATCTTATACGTTTCCCTAAACGATAAACGCGTCTCCTCGACCTTACCTTGCAGGTCTCGTCGATATCTCTCGCACGAAATGTCGAATCCTACCCGCTCGTGACCATTTGACCAATATCAGTCGGTCTTAAGTAGCCACTGGTCTCTTGAATTATTCACTTATTCCGTTCACTACTGCGATAACTTGACCGATCTTGAAACTCTGCAGTGCGAGGAACTGCAGCATAGAATCTAATAGGAGGAGTCCCTCCTAAGAGTTCGATCAATCTTTTCCAGAACTGATCATCTTCGTCCATACCTGGGTGTAATTTCTCGTTTAGAAGAAAGATTTTTCTTAGTATCAATTTCTTAGATAATTTTTTTGTTTGTTCTCATGTCGTTAGGTGAACCTGACATCTGTAAAACGAAGGCGAAGGAGCTGCCAACCGGTATAAATACACGTCTAACATTCTGTATCCGCGACTGTGTAAAAATAAGGGAATTAGTATTCCTTCCCATGGCTGCTCGGGCGAATAGTCGGTAAAGTTGGATTTTATAGTTTCGAGAGACTGGCAATAGTGGGATAAAATGGGCTACCTCAGCGGGGGAGCATTGTATCTGGTGACCCGAGTAGCGGACTGGAGATTCTCGACGGTGGCCATACCCCACCTTCGGGCTGTGAAGAGGCCAGGATGCCAGAAGCCAGAAGATCCGATCTACTTGGTTATTCATCTCGTGTTATTCTGGCAAAACCTGTCCAAATTTAACTTGTCAAAATTATGTTACGCATCCTCTATCCTTTTATTTTTCTTTATTCTATCCTTTATTTCCACTTTCCTTCTCCTTCATCTCCTCCGTCTTCGTCGCCTTATTCTGAAAGAGAGCCCTTTTGACGACCCGTAGATTATATCGGAGAGATTTAAGGGGATCTGGTAGCCCGAATCGAGGAACTATACTACACAACACTGACACCGATAAACTCCTAATTTCTCTATTCGTACGCCGTGCCAGAGTTTTAGTTTATAAAACAACGAGGCTAGTGCCTACCTACCAGCTCGGATTTTCTTTGTATACCTACTCAATTGTCACGTAATTCACTTAAACTTTGTTCATCCGGTCTGGGATTCATCGTCCCGAACCCCCTTCTTAAAACAGCCCTGTATGCAACCGGTATTAAAACAATTGGACACGGTTCTTTCGATCAAATATTCCTGCTCGATCCCTCCCGGCGCATATAGGTATGTGTATATACATTTACACGTATAAACATGTATGTATACACACAAATAAAGATCAGATCCGATAACGAACACCAGGCAAAAATGAGAACTTCTCCTCTCCAGGGGTCCGGGCACCAGATAGCTCGGGTTTCCGCTCAACGCTACTTAACCAACTTATGCTTTAGCCGAGGAGGTAGGGATGGGAAATTCTTAACGCTGTTAAGATATGTTAATATTGTTTACCTATAAGCTATTAAAGGGGTTCTAACGTGCTTAAAGCTAAACCAGTTAAGTTTTCACTAGATATGTTCACGGAATATTCTACGGGATATAATAGAGGGTGTTCCTCTAGCTTCTTGTTGGGTGTTCTCAACTCAGATCGTATCTTTTACTCTGCAAACAAGCCTACTCCCCCTCAAAGAATTTCACGAGCAACCCCGCCAATTTCAATCGCAAGCCCTTGTACGTGCGTGAGGGTAGGGGTGGGTACAAGCTTACCTAACTTTCATAATTGTATATGCAAATTTTCGATTGTGTCTTATTACCGAACTCTGTACTCTGCAGTCAATTTCTTGGAAATTTTTTCACCCTTTACTCTCAAAGAAACTTGCCGATAGATTTGCAAAATCGATACCTATAGTGATCTTTGAGTTGATATATGTAATCATATCGTCATCACCCGAACGATGCTAGTTGATAAATTTTTGGTAATTGGTATCATCTCTTATCCTTACGTTTGTACAGTGGAGCCAGAGGGTTCAGCTCTTGCTAAAAGTGGTAGAGGTAAATTAGGCAGGCTATCGTTCATAGAGGATAGAGCGTACAACTTGTAGCGAAATTTTGCAGCTGCGTATTATAATCCATGTCAGAACAATTTAAGTGTTTGCCATCGCTAATAACCCGGCGAGCAAACCTGGCATTATTAACAGGTCCGCAAACATCTCCTGTATTAGTGATTCCGCGCCCTATAACCCACATAGTCCTTACAGTCCTTAGGTATACCGAACCCCTTTCCAACCCTTATTCTGATCTCTTGTATAGATATTTGCCCTGTCTACACTACCAAATTATCCACAGCTATTTTCAGATAAAGGATTTGCTGTCTTACAAACTGAAATACGGAGTTACAAAACGCTTTCGTATCGACCACACAAACTGGAAATTCGTTTTTCATCCGCACATATTTATCTACTAACTATAATAGTACAAGTATAACGCTATACTCGAAGTAGAATCGCGAACAAACTACCGTCAAACATTTTGATACCACGGTTATAGTCTTTTGCAGACATGACTTCAGAGGATGAAAAAATTTACTTAAGAAATTCTACAAATGAGGATCAACGTCCTCGGAATATCGTCCGAGATGATCGTCGTAGTCGAAGACGGGATCGTATTCGGATATTGCGGGAATATGTTACGGTGAACTAGTCAACGACAAGGTATTCATACTTTCGTATATAGCGGGTCGTTATACCGTCTCTTTATGTCCACAACAAAATATAAATAAAGCTGCTTCTCCTCGGGCATTGTGCGATATTCGCATGGAGCACAGATATGTAGCTGTACGTGCGGGAATACTACGCGATGATCCCATATCGAGATCTGCGTAGGTTTACCGGCACGCATACTTGCGGCATCGCGACAGCCAGACGAAATATGAACTCCTTTGAGAATGAAATTAACCAAAGTTGCAATGGCCGAGTTTATAGTTGAGCTTGATATAATGATATACTACACGTGTATATAGGTAGGTATATAGAAATAGGATGCGTGAACGCGGGTCGATTTCACGAATTGGGTTTTCAGAATTTAGGGAGATCGACGATAAACAGAATCCCGAGGTATTTCGAAGTAGGTATGTAACATACGTACATGAATATAGTTTCTAAGTACTTGTTTCATAATTCAAAAATTCTGTCATGAGACCGAAATGAAATTAATAACTCAAACGCGGCCATTGAGGTAATCCACATCACGTGGTTGCCAATAAATCCGGAGTGGCTGTAGATTGCGAAATGGAAAAGAACGAGACATTGGCTCAGTGACAGACGCGGCGATGGCAATTCATTTACTCACGGTGAACATTATATTAATATTCTGGCAACGTTTTACTACATGGTAGTCGGTACGCTTTGTCTTGCTAATTTTTTTCCTGAAATTTGTTATTATCCTATATTATACGATTAACCACAAAATTCCACGATTGAACTAACCTACGTGAGTCCCCTTTTAGGTTTTCAGAAGTAGATTTCTCCTCAACCCCTGTACACCATCATCGCTAACACCGCTCACTAACGGTGAAAATCTAATCACATTCACGTTCAACTTTAAACGGCATGATCCTCCGTAAATCGAATTAGATTCTAGGTAGGATCAACAGTGATTATGATGTCCATAGAATTGAACACGTCGCATTATTTCATCGTGTCACGCACATGAAACAAAGCAACGGTTGAAGGGACAAAGCGACGTTTCAAATGTCAGTACCACTTAACCTGAATTTCACTGTATAGTTGAGCCAATACCAGATTTCACTAGTTTGTTCGTTTTTTCTTTTTTCATTTTTTCTTCTTTTTGTATCGCAAAACTTTCGCTGAAAATTTGTCATTGTTCTTGCTCATCTCAGAATGTACTTATTATTTAGTTGGAACATACATGTGACGAAACGAAGTATTTTCTTAAGGCTTGGCAAGTTTAGAGAAGAGATGATTCATATGTGGCAATGAGATGCGCGGAATGTTCCGTAATTTCTGGCAATATATATCTTCTCGCTGATTTGTTTCCTTCAATTTTAACGACCTTATTTTCAAACAACAGAATCGTGGGAGTGCCTTGCAAGATTTAAACAAATTCATCAAATCCGGAGACTACCTACTCGATTCAAGCATTATTTACGATCATTTTTTTTTTTGTATCTTTTTTATTAGCTGTCGAAGTGAACGAGGGCAGTTTGAAATACTGTTACCTTCTGAAAGTTATAATTCTAGCTCTGGTTAGCGACATCGTTTATAACGAGAAATGTTTTATTGCTATACAAATTTGTCAAGAATTCGAAAAGTATAAATGTGCGATAAATTCTAGCTTCGATATAGTTCAGGAGAGAAATAAATTTATAAAAAACAAAAATTCAATAAGGAACCGTGATATTGTCAATAACATAAGTCACTTACATACGTCAGAAGAATGAAACATGACTGAAAGAAAAAAAAGAAAAAACCTGTAACCACAGTAACGAGAAGTACAAAGTGTTTCGACGTTGCAAACTGTCGTGTAAAAAATTTATGGCATTCTTTCGTCGAACTTCCCAGCTGTCCATAACATTCAATCGATGGCTGTCGATGAATATCAATGAGGTTCCAGTCAGCGGTATTCAATCATTGAGGTAATCATTGAGGTATAAATATCGCGTACTTTCCCAATCTAAAGACGACGGGTAAACACATCATCGAGTATTGGTAGCAGATGAATATTTCGAGGAATGTGAGTCAGAAGATCACATGTCGGTTCTTACACTTAACCCGAGTCAATGCCAGAAATAATATTAGTAAGAGCGGGTGGTGTTCTAAGTTTTAACATCATCAGCCAACTACTATATTTACCGAAGCCACAGTCTTGACAATCGTTATACCGTTCTGATTCATCGGCCCTGACGATGAGACCTGGGTAACAGCCTCGAATGAGTTTTTGCATCGCCTTAGCTATTTTTAAATTTACTTAAACTTTCTTTACTTGATCCGAAAGCGTCCTACGCCGTCATTACATGTGTGTATATAGTAAACGAGTAGTAGGTATGGTATACCATGTGGAATCCACTTATGAAGTTTTGGAATTTTTTTCTCACCCCATTTACCTATCAACCTGCAACCGGGGGTGAAAAAATATGTTTCCTCAAAGACCCCCCCAAGTACTGTAAGCTTCTAGTATCCCAATCCTAAGATTTTGACGCAATTATTAATGAACTAATTCGTCAGAGGCGTCGAGAACTCTTGACGCGTACCCGCGGGTGACGGTGGTAAGTCGATTCGTCGCTACGTGGTACCACCTCCCGGGGTACACGGTCTTTATACAAATAAGTGTATACGCTTATTGATAAATTCTAGTCTCGAGCAATGAAAATAAATGCTTCGCGGTGTTATCCCTACAATCGCTAGCCCCAAGACTAATGCTGTGCTTCCAAGGAGTTGATGGTGAGGGTGGTCAAGGGGGGTTTGTGATAAACAGTGTCGCTCATTCACAATGGCCGGCGAACATGCGTTAAACCGGCATTAAAGCGGGCTAATATGAAGTGTATTAATGTGCCCTGCATTGTTTAACCCATGCGTACATGGCTACCGTCGCTTGGGCCACCTTTATCCCACTGTGGGGGGTCTCGACCGAGCCTGTACGTATGTAGGCACCCTCGATATACTCCGTGACTCAAAATTATAGAGAGAAGAAGCATTTTTAATCCACTACGATCTGAAACGCCAGAAGGTTTCTGTGTAGAATTTCGAGTTCCATACAGTTCGCATTTTTCTGTAATCAGAAGTCCATCGAACTGATCTGTACAGAGGAAGAATTTATCCTGCGACAATTCCGACCAAAGATAGAACCGAAAATCGTAGAAGTTTGTTCACCACTTAAGAGGGAGGAGAACGAAAGCCAAGGCTCGAAGGGAAACTGAATTAAATTTCCGCCTCGTTGAGAGGGAAAGTCTTCCCAACTTTTAACTCCCAAGTCCCTCGTATACACCCCGTATACGAACAAGGGCTAGTTCTGCCAGTTCTGCCCACTACTTTAAACGATGGGGTCGCCGGCCGGCTCGCCACGGATAAATGATTGCCAGTGTTATGTTAAACATCCCAACGATGGAGCGTAGTCGACCAAGAGAGAAAGAAGGACCGAGGGGAAAAGGGGGATAAGAACTCGGAGCTCACCCACACGAGAGACGACAGGGAACTGGTAGTTATTTATTTCAGAAGGTATATAGTAGTAACCCCGGATTTTGAATAAAACCGCCACTGACTGTATTCGAAATTTCGGACAATTCAGGATCGCACTCGTTATACTACGAAGATAAAATCCTGTAGGACCTTTGAGACTTCGAAAAGAGGAAAAAATGAAATGCTTTTATCTTAAATACCTTTTGCTCTCAATTGTGCCGCGGAATCGTTACTTGACTTTGTTAGGAGTCTTGTACAGCTTCGAGGCGTATTTTTATATATATATATTTTTTCATCGCGAATGAACAGCGGGCTGTGGGGCAAACGGTGGTCGAATTTTAAGATAATGTTGGTATAATAGTCTGCAGCCTTGAATAATAACGATAAAGGCATATCACTGTGGTTAGATATAACAACGAGATTTGCAGTGAATTTTTTTTAGGTCGCGTTTCAGTAATGAATCTATATAAAATATGATATACCTATGCATGCAGTATATATAATTTTATATTCAAGTATCTGACTTCAGGCATTGTAACAAATAGCCTGCATTAGTTAACAGGATATCAAAAGGATATCCTTGCTGGCCACCAACGAGTCAGAACCCCACCCAAGGAGTCGATGCTGGTATAACAAACGAAACAAACTATACCGAGTACAAAGCCACGAACCTGAAACCCTATCGCGATATCAGCCCGTTATAAATTAGAACACAGCTTCACCTTGGCATTATGATGTCTCTAATATGTCTTTTTCCTTAGGCATTGTTAGAGCGGTAAGATTCTCGAATCTGATCATCTTACCATTGTATTCTTCGTGCAATCCTCGACGCCTCGACGCCGTCAATGCATTTTCGTTTTCGATTCTAATTTACGAATGAAATTCATCGATAATTTGCCGCAGTGAAATAGTGCGACTGATTGAAATTTATACCTATAAGTATTTCATTCTTCTCTGCAACTTTTTCAAAAAATTTGTACGTTTTGATTCTAATCATTTTTCATTTCTTTTGTTTTTTGTTTTACCAACTGTAACCATCGTTCTTCACTTTTCTTCGCTAAAACATAAAATCTCAACGCAGCACGTGAATCAAGATGAAGGCGACCTTGGCCTTCCCCTCGTCGACCTGCGCAGATATGCTTCTTGCCAGCTGGGGTCTTACGCTCGGCCACGAGGTTTTAAGTCATCGCCTCACGCTCCTTCGCGAATACCTTATACCTACTCTTCGAAAGCGCGCTGATTCCTGGCTTGATATTTCCATAAAAATTTTAGATCCATGCCGGACAGATACGCCGTCGCTTCCAGCTGCGGTTTAGTCATCGGACTTTTCCATCTAGCCAGGCCAGAGACGTGTCTTGTTTCCGCAATTGCTTCCCCTTTATTTTACCGCTGCAAAACTCGACAATACCAAGAAAATCAATTCCTTACACTTAATTTATACCTCCGTGTAGACGGCGTAGACATCAAGCATATAGTCTACTTCCTAGGCTGGTAATTCAGACTACCTTTCATATTCCTCACATTGTTTTCTCGTTTTTTCTATCCCTTTTTTTTTTTGCAAGGTGAGAAATTACCTTAAAATCAAACCAATTGGCTTTAGGATGTTAATTACGTGAAACTGTAAAAAAAAAAAACGTGATCGAGTGGCTGTTCGGATTTTGACAATTTTGATTATGAGATGTGGGATTTAGTCGGATGTAAGGATGGCTGTCAGTTGATGGCTGAAGTTAAACGTAGTTCGTCGATCCGAACGGCTGACAGCGTCAGCCTCGGCTCTTGTGGATCTCTGGTTCTTTGGTTCCCCGGTTACCTGGTGGGACGGAAAGTTCTCTGGTCATCCTCGCCCAGGGTCAGTACAGGAGGCGGTGCCTCCGAGGCCAGGCCTACCTTCGGCCCCAACAATGGACCTGCAACAATGCATCGACCTCTTCCTCTTGCACCTCTCTTCTCCTCTCCTCTTTGCCTCGTTCCAGCTCACTCTTCTCGCCGACGCACGTCAACCGAGACACTGATACATGCCGGCCACTGCTCAGGACTGAAACTGAATACAGGCCTACCGACAACCGTCGTGTACCTATAGTACCATGCATTACAGACGTCAAGATCTAAGGGCAGGCTTCAACGAATGAGAATCTAACTCCTTTGAGTCAACGATCTAGCATAGCACCGTCCCTGATCGGTACAGAGGTTTAATTTCCTTGTGGAAAGTGGAAAATCGATGCAACTGATCCTGGAAGTAGTATAATTGCTGTTGAGTGTAAAATCTTGGGAGTGGAAATAGGAAATTCAGACTGTGGCTCGTACCTTTGGAGAAATGATTCCGAAAATTGCACGGACCACAATATTTGAATAATTCATTATTCCAAGTAAATGAAATAAGTCATGAATTTTATGCTGAATATATTAGTAACGAGAAAATTTTTAGGGGCATCGATCGAGCTTCACTTTGTTTGCTCACTCATCATTCTTTCGAACTTTATTTCCGGGCAGTCTTTGTAAGGCAATTATTGTTGTGACCGTGGAATTATTTCCATAACACCTGTCCGCGGATTCCTTATTAGCAAAATTTTTACCGTCCCGAACTTCAGGTCTGTTTGCTGCGAGTGGAATGAATTTGGAAAATCACGAAATCCTACAGAATAATTTTGGATTAATTTCAATTCTTCAATCTCCTAATTATTTCAGTTCCTTCTTTAGAGGACCAAAACTAGGTACGAATTATGTACACGAAGAACGTGTTGATTCCTTTAGATTACGGTCCTCTATGATATTTGTACTGATCTGAATGTTCTTATGAAAGCAAACAATTACAGCGCAATTGTGATACGTTTTCGAAATAATTCCTAGCCATACTACCAAGTGCTTGTAGATCAAGGATGCGTAAGCGACGTTTCATTGGAATACCACATTGAGCAACAATAAACGATTTCTCTGATTTCCTCAGAATCAAAGTCACTGCAATTCACATTTGTAAAGGTGCGTATTGTATGGAGGTACAATAAAGTCTTTTTGAATCAAACAATGAGTCGAATAAAAATCTGAATGCAATCGATCCCAGAATCTCCCGTTCCTCACAACGTCGATATTCTCAATAATCTGACAATGGGACATAAGACTTTCTCTTTACGCCCACGATAAACCCCCTCGGCAATTAACATCTTATTAGAAATTCACGGTAGCCTCTCAGGGCGTCGGCTCTCACGAGACATCGAAGTCAAGGTAAAGAGGCCAGGATCGCGCTGACTCACCGCGACGGAAACCCAGCCGTTCGCTTTACCTCTTACACATGCAAAATGCTAGCGCCTGCATAGACCGCTCAGCTTATAATCCTACAATTACGTGGATATGGACATTTTTCGATCTCTCTTTGGAGTCCAGATCCGTTGCCGAAATCAGAATTAATTTGCATCAAGAATAATGCACGGTTACCGATTCCTAGCTTTGCTTACGGTGAAAAATTCTATACTTTTGGCAGATTTTACGATCACACACGCGTGTGACGCAGCATGACGGTTGCCAGTGGCGGCGAGTAGTGGATAAAAATAAGAAAGAAAAATAAAAAAACTCGTTTCTTAAAGTATTTCTCACGAGCAGTAAAGCGATTAGATGTGGCCCAGCGACCGAGCGCGTGGCTGACCCTCGATGACGAAGTCGCCAACCGGAATGACATTTCCGTGGCGCGGGACAGTGTCGAGAACGCGGGCCAACGCTCCGCAACCCAAGTCTTTTCAACTTTACCACAGGGATACAAACGAGCCCATTGCCACCTATTATCTCACCAAGATCAGCCAGAAATAGCCACAAATCTCGAAAACTGCCGGCAGCTGTTACACTACGCTACTACGATCAAGTTTCCACGGTGCTTTTAACACGCTCACTCAAAGATCTTATACCTATACCCATCCTATGCATAGGACACTCCGCGTCTATGGACAAAACTTTAGTTATACCTTTGGCTAGCTGGTCGCAGCTACGAGTATGAGTCAGAAGTCAGGACAGACTTGACGCCTGAGTTATACGACTACAAGAACCAGTTTTTGTTCAACCTATGAATTCTGACGCAAATGCGATCGTTTCACTACAGACTGCTCACCTTCTCCACTGTGTGCAGTATCATCGGCGAGAAGAGAATAAAGGGCACGAGTGTGCTGCAGTCTCTTGTTGCGAAAGGTGAAAATTCAGAAAGGTTATTTGTTGACCTAGGTATCAAACCGACTAAATGAAAGGATCATTGGGTATCAGGGTATAAACCGGATCGGTTTGATCTCGACGGATATTCTGATACATGTTGAACACGCATTTCTTTGAATCTGGACAGCGAGTGGTCGCGGTCGGTTGGTAGGTAGATAGGTTGGTAGGTAGGTAATAGGTCCAGAAAAACGAGAGCATATAAATTGCAGGGGTAGTTTGGTCAGCGGTAAATCCTCGTTATGACAAGAACAGATGTCTACAAGCCTTTGTTGAGCCTAGTTTGTTGCGGAGGCGCCATATAAGCCAGTGCCTTCCGTCCACTTGCCTACCCTGCCTACTTATACCGATGGGCTACGCGTTTCATAGAAGACGATGCGGCACGGGACGCGATCCGATGTACGGGTATAATGCGGAGTCAACGATAGTATATCTGTATCAATTGTATGCATATACGGGTAACCGGGCGGCGTATATTTGTCGCTGAACCATTATATAGTTTATGTTTATCGTTATTGTTCGGCACAAAGTACATAACCGACCGCACAACGTATTTGTACGTGTACGTATATCTGTATGAGAACCGTGTATATGCACCTATATCCGCTCGCCATAACCCCTATTAAACCCCCATACCTTATGCGATCTTCATTTAAATACGATTATGGATAACCGCCGGATCCCGTCGGTATCAATTTGATATTCAAATGAAAGATCTTTTGTTCTCCGGCAACTTTTCAATACCTGATCCGAATCGGATACCGCGGGTCGATTCGGACGAGCAAACCTGCTGGCTATAACGGTCAAACGTTCGTTGACAAATTGAAAGGGGAGACCCGTTTTAGATATTGCGCGGATGGACAAAGGAGCTGGCAAGACTGGATTTGTTAGATCAGGTTTTATAATCGTATCCTATAATTCGCTGCTATACTATTGGTATTAATATCGCTTGTAAACTGTGGAAAGCTTGTAAGCAGGACGTGTACGGTACCAGAATAAGATGCGATATCGGTGACGTTTCTATACCAAATATATCGCACAAAGATACACCGCGTACCGCGTTGTCATATTAAATATTATTTATGTTCGTAAGCATTAAACATGCTCCCTGTGCGTATGTTACGCATATTATATAGGTGGCCACTGTATGGCCAGTTGAGAGTAACATAAAGCCCGCCTAACGTACAATGCCATCCCAATCAGAAAATAATATCAATCCATTGTTTCACCGTGACTATAAATATCATAAATATCGGCCCCACAAGTTACTACCGATCTTCGCTCGTGATTGCGCCGCTTGCATCCTGAATTATTACAAGGACTGGCTAGTAAACCGAGGTTAGCATTACCGGTCAGCTGATAAATTGTCACACGGGGATTATACACCTAGTAGGTATAAATCTTGGAATTTATTGTTTTCACTGCAGTTTAAATAGTGTTTCAAAAATTCAAACGGCCATATAGCTACGAGTACGTGAATGTAAGGACAATGTAGAAATATTCTTTACTATACTATATAAAGTGAACGCGTATTTTACTCCCTAGATCAGATTTATTTTTCTACACTATACCATCAATAAGGATAAGAACGGAATCCCCTTGAGCCGGAACCGTTTAATCGAGAGGCAGCTCACGTTCGGGAGAGATGATTAGGCGCACGCGGAAAACTTCTGAGCATTGAAACAATCAGTCGGTATAACTGTCAGTCATCAATAACTACTCGTGCTCATTGTCAGTTTTCTTGCTTCTCAATTGACAGGATTATTTTTTCACACCTCGACAGCGTGGGCGGATGGTCTTTACTCTTTGTGGCTCTTATCTTTTGCACTTGGCACGCGGTGACGATGACGGGAACGACGGGAAAGGCGGGAAAATGATGAAAAGAAAAATAACAGGCAGGGAAGTGACGCACGCACGAAGACTCGCACGCAGCCCTGTAGCGAGGTATACGCAACGCCACTCAATTGACGCGGACGAAGACGTGCCGTTCTTCTTTTCACCCCGAGGCCCTTTTACTTATACGAACTTGAAACGAAACCTTTTTATTTCCGAATTTACACAATGTCAAAAGCAGTGGCTCAAGTGATTCCCCAACCTTTACACCCTTAAAATTATACCGATTCACATTTCGCCGATGAAATTTTTACCAATCAAAGATCAAAGTATCACGAATGCCTGCAGATTGTGATTTTTTCCACAATCTAAACAAATAACCGATTGTAATTAATTCGAAATAAATGGAATTATTTGTATATCGAAAGTACAGATTCAGGCTTTGGTTGTTTAGTCTAACTTTTTAACTCTGCATGAGGTTCAGGGGTTGGCTGGGGGTCTGTTGTTTTATCTTAGAAGGGTGAATGCCGGGGTAGACCGCTGTGGCTGGAAACATTTCACTGGTCATTTCCTGCGGCCGGATCCCGTCTGAACGCATCCTCTTGTTAGCTGCCAGCTACAACCCCAGTCAACCCTTGTATATACATACGTTGCTACTAAATAAACATAACACTGCGTGCCACCGTTCGAAACGTTACAGGGATTTATAAATCCAACGGTTTTATTTTTTCTCATCAAAAATACGAATTCTCAACGTTCGTATCCCTGATCGTAAATAATCATGTATACGTACACCCAGAAGATATTTTTAAATTGCAAATATCCAGTTTCAAACTCACGGCTATCCCATGATCAACTGCTGGTCCACATTCTTCATTTCATTACACATTCTTATCCGGTCAAACTACACGATTTATAGAATAATAAGGTTCTGTTATCAATAGCTCAGCGGTTGATATACCCGTTTCAAATTTACATCTTTCTTCCTAAAATCCAGAATTACTGACAAAGTTCGTCCCAAGGCAAGCAGAAGTACACATAGCACCATCTCTCGTCAAATGTTGGAGGCTGAAGTGCCGCAGGAAAGGTTCTCAACCCTGAGAATTTGCTGCATTACAGTATTTCCCCCTTTTCGTATTCATCACCTCATATTTTCGCAACATGTATAGATAATTCTGGCAGCTTTAATTATCATCCGAGTTGGAAGCATCAATTATTGATTGAACGACTGTGAGTATAAATTTGTACACATCCATGCGCATCGTTTAATTCGGTTTTCCAGTTGTTGGATTCATTCTCCGATAAGTTGAGTGTGCTGTGTAGGGAAAAAAAACGTTTTTCGATACGTCCCAGAAGTCCCTAGACGGTTGTATTCCCCGCAGTATCTATCTTATCAATATTAGCATAGAATAGCAGTTTACAAAATCGTTACAGACTGGAAAACTGCACTTCTGGGCCCTGTAGCCGGTATCTATCGCCGAATAAAACACGTTTTAAATAACGAGATAGCAAAGGGCAAGGGACCTCCCAGATCTCAAACGTTTTCAGAGTCTGGGATAATAATTAATCGATTTAAAGGTTTGAAGAAAAAACGTATTGGTGACTATCATTGATCAGCTTTTATGCACTCGAAGCATATCGGCTGAACAATTATATACCCGCTGGATTCTTGCCAGCCTTGCAATTCCACAGGCGTTCAATAGGCGATATAATCTTGTAATAAATTATCGATTCATTTCTATAATCCGTTTCTTTACATTCCCGGATCCTTGACATCATCTGATTATCAGTCGACGTCAAGGCCTCCAAAAATAAGAAGAAAGTTTAGTACTTATACGTGAAATTAAAACGAAAGCATCGAGACTGCATTTAATCTCCGGGTCTATAAAAATCCGCAAATGTTGGTCGGAGGGCGTCGAGGGGCGAGAGGGGCATTTGGCAGTTGGCATATCTCGCAGGCATTGGCAGAAAGAAAATCGGCTTAGCGACGAAAATATACCGATATTTATGAGGGTCGCGACATCGGGGCTAATCTTCAGAAGATAATAATTTATCGGTGCCTCTCGCGTCGCGAAGTATTTTGACTGTGGTGAGGACGTGGAGGGAGGCTGAGGGACTTCGGGTATCCAGAGAGACTAGAGGGAGATGGAGTTCTGCTTCAGGAACGGCTTGGCACGGCATATTTCATCCAATCTCAAAGCCTCCTCGTTTTCCCCTCTGTATCGAAGTTGCGAAGGCTTCACCGTGTTGTTGCAGACCTTCTGACCGCCGGGAGATGAGCTGAAAAAAAATAAAGAAAATAAAAAACATAAATAAATAAATAAAAATGAACTACCTCAGGGAGCGAGAACGAGTCGATCGTGGATTACCTGTATGTCCTGTTGGAGATTTAATTTGTTCTCTTTTTATATTGTATAGAAGGTTTTTACGATAACCTGAATCACGAGATAAATGTATACAGGTATTTAATCTCTCAAATATAACCCTTCACTCGACTGATCTTCAGACCTAAATACCTACCTGTGCAGTAAAACATGAAGTGGAGATCGAGAAATCTATTTCAATTTCACGGATACTCGCAGCTACCAACAGCCAGGCAATTGTTAATAATTATTTTCCAATCTCTTTTATACCCGCACTCCATAAATCGTACCAACTCATAACTCACACAGATCACACATCGCCACGACGTAATCTGCCATTGAATGGGGGATGAGGATGAGGATGAGTAAAGAGGATTCCCGATCCATCCATGAGAGTAGGAGGGGGTGGCATCTCCACTGAATACGGGATAAACCTTCGCAGTCCAGAAGCGGGACTATTGAAAGCAATGGAAGGTAAAACTTGGGACTGGATTCGAAGAGACAGGGAAAGATTTTCCAAATCTATATAAATTGTCGTATTGTAGGACGACGGAGGGTTGCTCGAGCATACCAATTCAAACCGTCATGTGTTACGTATATTTATTCGATCGTTGTATGAGTGTCTCCTTTGCTTCGATACGGTATATTAGCAGTTTAAATCCGACAACTTACTCCTTGTAACGACGGTATGATCGATTTTAGCATTTAAACAAAATTACCTCGATGATGTACTACATACCTACGTGGGCTGAAAAATAAAGGACTTTGACGGATGGACGGTTGCTGATTGTCGCGTAAACGTACATACTTCCCAATATTAATCGAAGCCCTGAAGCTCTGTCCCACGCCACAAGGGATAAGGTAACATGCCGTACGCACCATAGAACCTGAGTTGAATAATAATGTGACCCAAACCTTGCGGTGATACATCGGCTGACATTTCGTTATTTATGGAATCTTTTAATCCTCGAAACATACCACGTTGACCAAAAAAACCCGCGAACGAGAAAACTTGAAGAGAATCATTGCGAAATGATATATATTAAAAGTTAGTCAAATTTGGAGAATTTTCTCACATAGTTTACCTACCGGTGATAGAGATCTTTTAAACTGTTGCAGCTATGGACCTACTCGTGCATCAAATTCACTTGTATATCTCTAGTATCTTGTACTCCGAGCAGTGCATACTTCACCCTATCACATTATACCCGGAACATTTTACCGATCTCTTTATTTTGATAGCGAAGAGAGAAGGAAACAAAACTGTCCAGAGACGGGCCAAGCTTTGGAAGTAATCTCGGTCACGTGTTTCCGCCATATCTCAGAAGTATTTCTGCCTGGATATATACCTAGTATGGTATAGCATAAACACGAAGAGGGAGAAAACAAGGAACGGGTGGAATATCGTCACATGTGCGATTTGTTAGGTATGCAGAGTTACGGGCACTGTGTGCGTGGGACCATCTCCACGCGCAGAACTCGCGCATTACCGCCGCGATATATTTTGCAAATCTTTTCCTATTTATCACAACCTCCGCGCGGCACTGTGTCCGTGTGTCGTGCTTCTGTATTCTCCCGTTTTCATATTCCGTTACTATTGCCAGCGAATGGCCCACGGACCATGTTTCAAATTGTGAATCTACGTGTCGGAGATTCCACAACCGCTAAGACCGCTAGCTTCGAATACCCGATGCTGTAACCAGCTTCAAATTTTCATCTCTTCTAGACGAGCTATCTTCCTCCACATTTTCAGGCTCCTATTCTGGTTATGCAAAAAAAAATATCTCATCCACATTCATCAGATTAATTCATACAATCGGTGATCACGAATCGATATGGAAGCTGCACCAGACATAAACTGCCCTCGAAGTTTCAGAGCAGCATTTCCTGTAACCAGATTTGCATTCAGCTACCTTCTGCGTCGAAACTAAAGGGGTGACAGTGGTTAAAAGGGGTAATCCACGTTTGTATTATTACATCCTTATAATGTATGGCAAAGGTATACGCGAATACGGTGCGGTAGACATGTGAAAGTGTTCGCCTCTTTCTAGCTGTACGTGTGCTATAATAATATCTGTGTTGATAAATTGCATACATAACAGTACACGCCTAGCCCTCTCGTATTTCTCGGCTTATTCCAGTTTTGCGGCGATGTTTTACAAATTTTAGGACCGCTACAGGCATTCTTATTACCGAGAATAACTCTTCTATACTATACGTCCTCGTTCTTAGGGGATCTATTTAAATTCCTACATTTGTGTTTCCTAACTATTTCTCTCATTCGAGTACTCGGTCTACTTAGTGATCCAGGTTCTTGAATTTCCCAGGAACCGTAAACTAGGAGAAAAGTTACTGGCAGTCGTTCCGAACGCATTACTCGATCGCGTGCCACTAGCTGATGAGGAGAAAATGCAAGGGGAAGAAGAATTGGGACAAGGGAAGAACGGCAGATAAAAGAGCAGATCGAAATGCACCGAACAAACTGACGTCAATCCACCCCCATGCATCTTCGTCGTGCAGCTGAATTTTACCAAACACGCGAAGCTATTCCAAAGGTATAAAAGTCGCGTCCCTGAGGTCGCCGGAGACGTTCTCCGATCTTTCGAAGCTCTAACTTGAGCAGAAAGGTTAACCTGTCTCGCGAATGAAATAAGCATGGTGTCGCGGATACGGACGTTGGATCTCTTCACCCTCCCCGTAGCCTCGGGTCGCAGGAGCAGGAGTCCCTCTACGGTCATCAAACGTTAATACATTTACAGCTCACAAGAGCGTCCCTGTATATCCACTGGCACATCTCTATACATGGTGTATCACGTCCGGGCATGTGAATATCACACATATGTGTGCAAGAAAGATAGCCCAGGTCGGTTCGTCCCCAGCGGCTAACCCCCTGAAATATCGTTTACGTGTCTCGGCTTGCATACGTCGTTTGGGACACATCCCCCTGTACCCACCCTCGTTGCTGCCGGGTTCTCCTCATCGCCCTCCACTTCCTTCGGGATCTTTATTTTACGAATTCACGGGATGACGGGAAACGTTAGTTTGCGAGATGTGAGCTCGACATACGATTCAACGTGACCTACTTCCTATCTGAGAATGGATCTACGTAGGTAAGTGACAGAGTTACCCCTATACGGATCTGCGTGAGTATTTCGGAGTGTTACTCAAAACGGGATCGATCATCCCTTGACTAGATGAGATTTCTTTCGTCGTATACGATCATATAATAATTACCTTCTTGTAACAACCTTCTTGTAGTTGTAATGATAGAGCACATTACACATGGCTACATCTATCTCCTGCGTAAAAATCAGCTAAATCAACGTTGGCATTTTGTTATTGCAATGGGTGATCTGATTTGACTTTGTGCCAAAACTAACATCCGATGTGCGGAGTAAATTTTTTCGTATATAATTTATCAACGGTTTTTACCGGTCAACAAATCTTTTTGTATTGGTGTTTTGAATCTGAATCTGAAAGACAGATGAATTTCTAAAACGAAGAAGGCGTGGTGACGCTGTGTGGCCGAAATCTCGAGTGTTCGTTGAATTGACTACTTACTACTTCCGAGGATTTGAAATCGAGGAAAAGTGTATAGGGTAGGAAATTCTGCTGAAAATTTATGAGGTCAAGCCGAGTAGGTGTCCGTTTGGTCTCTGGCGAGAGGGATGACGGTGGATATGAAAGGACGTGACCCCCGGAGGATTCGTTCGTTCAATTTTACCCTGGTACTTTGCTAAATGAAGAGAATTCCATACGTGAGTGTTCGTGATTCGACGAGGCTTAGCTATAATCTGAAATATATGCGCACGGTGTTTGTCCACATCTCGTTGGCCGGCATAATAAATCGGCGATGCGTAGCCATTCATTCGAGGGCATTAGTCAAAGGCCAGTAATGTCGGGCGCGATAATACGACTGATACCAAATCCACGTTTATACCTGCATACACGGACATCGGAATCGTAACCCAGAATCGTTTGTGCTCAAGTCCTTGTCTTCGTATTTAAAAGAAAATTTCAAACTTTTATAACTGAGAACTGAACAAAAAAATGAAAAAATTGTCTCCGCATCAAAGTCATCAATCTATCCACGCCTCCACTCTTAAATAACCAAATTCCCTTTTGATCCACTAATAGCAAGCTGGCCTTTACCACTATTACATGTATACTAAGCACGTGAGAGAACGTCGTTTCTAGACTCATGCCCTTTTTATTCTAAGTTACCAAGACGAGCTGTCCCTGGCCAATAGGATATAGATACGAAGGTGCGCTGTTGCTTTCCGAGGTATAGTAATGCACTTATAAATCAGGTTCAGCTCCGGACCACCATAAAGCATTGCTATGTTCCGACGTTTGTAGGTATTCTCGGATGTGTTCGCGTTTGATTCCTGGCGTCTGATGCTTGTGACTGTCCGTGTATATGTGCACACGTACATTTTTTTACTCGTGATAGTGCGAGAGGACTTGTCCACGGCGATAATGGTTTATTTGTCGCCTGGCCGAGTCGCGAAGATATGTTCCGGTTTCTTTGCTGACCACGCCGAGAATTGTTTATTATGCGAATTGAACGAGCTGAAGGCGATAAAGATCCCGCCTATGCTGACCGCTAATATTAATGGGATCGAGGGACTCCATCGCTCTTCGGTCCTTCCCTGCTTCCAGTCAAGAAATAACACTCGCTTTATTCTACCAATACCTGTTCGAGTCAATTCTAAAATTTGTTCGCCCTTTGAAGTGATCGAAAGCCTCAGATTTATTGCGATCTTCATTATCAGCCGATCACGTATCGATCGACCATTTCAACGATTAACGAAAGAGGCCGGTGTCTCGGTGGATCCAAGCAGTGAAAATAATGAGAGAGATTGCGGTAAAAGTTCTCAGTCTCGAAAGGAGTAGGTAAATAAATGAGGGAATCTTGTCGAAGAAAAGGAGCAAATAAACAGGGGAATCGGTAGGATAATTTTTCTGGACGGTAGAGCGCTCGCTGCAGCCAATTGCGGTGAGAATATATGTCCTCGCTTGCCTGGACATTTGTATCAGACGTGTTAACCAAGTTGGTTATACTTAATTGCGAACTACAACCCTACACATATATTAATTCAACCCGTTGTAGATTTAATGAAGACCTCGAAGGCGAGGAGCCGTGAAAGTGTTACTTGAAATAATTATTGTATCCATCTGTGACATTCGGTCATTTTTGTATAAAATCGCATTTCAATCTTTCATCGCATAATTCCAATCGTCGAGACATTATAGTGTCGATCCTGTGACGGCTGTCCGATACGGTATACGTGACAAATGCCATCAATAATGAACTTATCAGCTAATTTGTTGCTAGACAAGACAAGCTTGGTGCTTACCTGTGACTAATAGGTGTACAATATTTGAGATAAAGACTGGCCGAGACTGGAACGTAAATACGGACAACTAATTTGTCACTATGGTGTTAATAACCCTCTTATCGGGAAATGAGTTATTCCTGTATAGGTTCGAGCTCTTACTTATCGATGCCATTAAATGGAACATCGTTTTCGCGGGTTTGAGGAATGATACGTAATGAACGGATATCTCTGATCATTTATCAACTAGACAGAATGCTTTAACTGAAAATATCAAGCGACATATTGTTTCTTATATTTATTCTTAGACCTTAGTCACGAGTGCGTGCCAAAGTCAGTAGTGAACGCGCAGTTGGCTCAAATTGTCTGTTTATAAATTTGTCATTTGTCAACGGTTAGGTTTGATTGTGTAAAACGAGCAGCTGTTCTGTTCCCTGGTTGGATATTATATTCGCACGAAGACTTTATAACTATGTAAAAATTTCAACGTAGTATATGGAAATGTTTCGGGACCAATTAATTGATTCGACATTCACGTTTGCGGCTAGTATGAAATTATACCCGTTGACATATTAAGAATTTAGAGGTACGCCTGTTTCACGTATTAATTTTGATTATGATTATATTACCACGTCGGCCTGCAGTTATTCCCATATTTCACTGTAATTAATTACACGCATCTCCCCGAAGGTAGCATATACATATGTAGGTATAAAAAAGAAACAAAAAAGATGTTCTGCTTAGATTTAAACTTCCAGGTGACTACCACGTGAATGATTTTCGCAGAAACATAGAAACCAGTTATGAAAGCGTGTAGTATCGTTATTATATCCCCCGTCACGTACAGAGATGAGCGGTGATAACCCCGAAGAACAAATACGATACACGAGTCTTCGCCGCTTCCCTTTTCCCCTGTACACCTCGTCGTCCTTTTCCTCTCTTCACCCGTTTCTATACGGTTCCACGGTTTCAGAGTTCCACAATTCTTCGGTATCTACTACAGTTCTACCTGTTCTATACCGCGATCTGCGATCTGTGCTCGCTGATTGCCTGAGTCAAGGCCTCAGTTAATCACATGACCGCGCTGAAAACTTCTCAGATCTTGCGGACTCGGTAAATTACGATTATGACGAGTTTTGCACAGTTCAAAAACTAAGATGTATTCCAGTACTCGTTCACAAAATATAACTAACAATTACCATTCGTACATCGTCACAAACGGATAAATTCACCTACCGTACCATCTTTTTTCCAAGAAATTTTATGCTGATACGAAAATTTTCCACTACTTACAATATACTGACGGAAAGGCCCGTATACTTTGATTTATAGGCAGTTGTGCAGGGCATTCTGCTCAAGTCTCTACCATAAATATTGTTCAATGTAAATGAAATCGCCTTCGCTGGAGCGAATATAGACGTATATATCGCGAGGTAATCTCTTCTGCAGTAATATTAAATGATGTTTAAAATCGTTCGCGGTATAATTGCAATTATTAGAACACACTTTGTCGGCGGTGGGATTAGACATGGATGTGGTTTGGTAAAAGCACTAATAAAATGTTTACCAGCGAGCCCTGCACGGAGTGTTCACAAGCATATATATTATCGCCTACGAACAATGTGAATAATACAAATCGTACAAACTGAATTATGAAGAATAGAAGTGCGTATAAACGAAGAACACTTCAGACAGCGTGGTCCCAGACCACAGCCCTTACTCGGAAACAGACTTGCGGAACACCGCGTACGGTGCACTTTAATTATATTGGAAATGAAAGATGGTAACGATGTGGCTTTGGAGATATTCAAAGATGGCATTCGGAAATCCGTGGGTATACCGCTTGAAGGATGTATTATACGTATGTAGGTAGATGAATTTTTATTTTACAAAACACAGATGGCTCACGCATCTATACACATTGCGGTGAAGCGTATTTTGAAAATAAAACGAAGATTCATCTCTCTTGACGGTCGCGGCTATTTCGGACGTCATTTGTTTTTCGGTAAATTCTGAATTTCATCTCGGAAAATTACTGTTCCCATAAAGACGTCGGATATGCTGATCCTTGCTAAATTGTTCCCAGTGTCTCTTGAGACAAACGGTTGTTTTAGGTACTCTGTGTTCAGACGTACGGGTATATCTACCTACATTCTATATGGATATATGTATACACATCTCTGTCTCTATGACAATTTCGTTTCCTTGATCTAGGAGCTGTGCTCGGGTGGGCAGTGACTACGACGCTTTTGCCCGATGCAGCGATTTAACAACGTTGAATTTCCTCCTTCTCTCGCAGTAGGTATATACCTACATCTGTCTTCCTCTTTTGCTTTATTTTTTCCCCCTTTTTTTTTTATTTCGCTGTTCTTTCTCCTTCTCTTTCTCTTTCTCTTCCGTTTCTTCTTCCTCCGCCAGCTAGCGAACTTTACGACTGTTATTTTGTTGTTGTTTTATTTATTTATTTTTATTTTTCAGTCGTATATCAGTTTCTGTGGTTTTTAAATTATTTTAACTTCCCGCCGACAAAGGACGCCAACGATATCAAGCCCAGCGGCTCTTTCTTCGTTGGGAACGCGCCTACGGCGGCCTTCAGTGCTGTGCTATTAGGCAGGCCAATCCAATTTTTTAAACAAAGATACGAACTCTGCAACGATACGCGGAGATAATAAACCCTCGCTTATACACGTAGGTATACAATATATACCTATGTACAGCTTTGCAGGTATCGTTAGGGAAACTTTTTATATTATCAAAGATTTTATCAAAAAAAATTTCACTCAATTTTATTACCAACTAGATACATATTTACCATTTCATTTTACCAGGGCTTCCACCACCGACCAATTACTTTACACATTCATGTATGTACGTGTCCAGCAGCACCAGTCCCCGGGAAAAGTTTCCCGTCCCTAATAGACAGAGACACGGACAGCTGCAGGACAGTATAATTACCGGCATTAACTCTCACTTAATAATTCTGATGTTTCTCAGGTTTCAACGGTAACGTTGTTAGCATTCGTTCACACATACCAAGCGAAATAATTCAACGATTTATTTAACTCAGTGTTCAATAGCTGACATCTCGTACCTTCAAAGGAGACAGATTTTGCCCCAGTTTTGCGGTGAGGTAAAATATATTTCATTATTCCTGGAGAATATCGTATAGGTCTCTAGTGGTGGAGAAAGATATTTCTTATTGTCGCTGGGGATTGGACAGCCTGCTAAGCTGGTAGTTCCTTTCATCCGATAAATCAGTCGCCGTAAATAACATCGAGTGGTTGGCTGCTTCGCGAACTGAGCGAACCAAGCAGACGAAGAAAAGGAGATCTCGCAATAGACCAGATCCAGTCTTTTCGCCTGGAGAGGGTTCTTCCTCTTTATCTTTCGCTATTTCGACCCCTCAGACTCTCGGCCGGGAGGCGAACTACCAAAGAAAAATATCTATTGCCGGGTCACCCCGATCAAAATCAATTTATCTTTTTTTTTTTTTTTCTTTCGTTTCTCAGCAAGAACGATTCTCGAATACACAACAGCGGCACTCCAATCTTACCAAAACACCCCGATATCAACCAATTATTATTTTATCAAATAAACCCCATTTACAGGTTCTTATTATATTCCGCAGCCAATTCATTTGAGTCAAAAGCGTTTCACGCGGTAACACTTGGTACTATTGGGACATAGAATGTCGAAATTCCTGCGCCTCAGACAAGTTTGTATATAGGTAGGTATACGTCCAAACCCTAAATATATCTTCGGGTAGGTCTTATACGGGAATCCATTCTGTCGGATGCGACAGGCACCATAAGTGGAATCGAAGAGCTCGTGTATCAGAGCGTCCTCAGGATCACGCCGCGTTCGCTAGCGACACACATTGATTTATACCAACGGAAAGATTTATACGAAAGACCCGGGGGAATTGAGTCACAACACGGAGTCGGCTTATTGGGTGTGGGACGCGACACTACGGACATACAGGACATCGCGAATATACGACAAATAGTGGCAAAGACGTATCGATAATTGGTGATGAGGTATTTCATTGATAAATGAGACGATCGTTGCTCTGTGTCAAGTCCGGGATCTTTATTTCGTTATTTTCGTTATTTCCGATGCCTTTGGAAGCTCGAATCTCGGGGAACGGGTTATCGTTGTTGAGAAATCGTTTGCCAAAAATCCTCGGCTTAGCTGTAAGCTTTTCTTTGACATAAAAATATCTGGCGATATAGTCAATTGCCATATAAAAGGATTACCATCATTTTGTCCTGTTGTGCAGAAGGACCTTCGCTTAGCAAGGTAGGTCAACCCGATGGCCAATTTGTGGTGTTTTTTCGTAACCGTTACAAGGGTGACCGGCGTCAGCGTCGTTTTGAGTTCCCGCGAGGTCATCGGGCCATCTGCTACCCCCTTGCGCTCCTTTGTGTTATTTTGAGTACTTTCGCGAAACGACAATGTTACTTTGGTAGCGTACGCGGATGCCCGCAGAACCCCTTTTTCGCATCGCCCCCCCGGGCTTCTCATCCCGGTATAATATCTAAGCGAGGATCACGTATAAGGTATACGTACATGTATATCCCTATCTATATATCTATATGTAAGTATATATGCGTGGAGCTAGCTAGCAGTAATACGGGTTGGTCTCTGTTTTATTCTGATTAAATTAATTCCGAGAGGCTGCCACCGCCCACCTTTTTGGCCCGGCCATTCTCCTTTTTGTCACGTATGGCTTTAGTTGATTTTATAATCGGCGAAACTACCCGTTTCCCCTGTTTCATCCGTTTTGTCCGTTTCGCGTAGGTAGTGGGTACGGCCATGGAAAGCTCGGAGAACCGCTCGGACCCGGCTATATTCTAATTCAATTAACTCTCCTGTGGATAATTGCCGACCATAATTGCCGCATCTTTTCCAAGAGGCGTTCAAGGGTCGAGTATTTCGAACAAAGCCCAAAGTCGTACTGAAATCGAATTAATTTTATTAATTTAATACTCGTTCCCACGTGATCATGTCCCACGTCGTCGCTTTCCTATCATAGACGCAATTATACGTTTACCTAATGTAATCCCACCTCGAGACAAAAAATCATGTCTTGGGATTCCCATCGATCCTGAGGAGATAATGGAATGACCGTATGGATGCTGGACTGAATGTTTGAGTAAATGCACAGAAGGGAGTGAGTAGAATTACGATTCGAGAAATGAATTGCCTGGATACAGCGAGGAAATTTCAAAAGTCCACTTTGCTTCGACAAAATTTTCCGTCAACCAGCGGCACGATAATTTGAATCTTTGAGCAAAACTAATACTCCGAAGACCTATTAGGTTTATACTCTTCAAAATAAAATGGGACGTATATTGTTCAAACGGGAATCGAGCAAAAGATAGAGGACAAAGTTTTGGTTCAGCATTTGGCCTGTTATTTTTCTTTCGTAAAATATTCAGAATATACGTGAATATTTAGTTGAAGAGATGTCGTTTAGCATAAAATCATTTATTCTTAAAAAATGCACTCGGTTTTCCTGCATCTGTTCATTTAAAAATACCAATTTTATAAGCCATTACATCGAATTGAACGCCCGTAACGCTGGTCGAGAAAACAAGGTACTTCTACGTCGCAGTAAGAGGAGAAAATCCAGTTTATTCCGGCTTGATCGAGTACGAGAGTAGATTATAGAATTTCTGTTCAATTTTCTTGTATTCATTTATTTTTTTCTTCCCAACGCATCCGGCTTCTCCGAGATTGGCAATAGGATCAGGGTATCTCGGCGATGATTGAGAGCCCCTGTCGACGACGAAACAAGCTATAAAATCCTGAGGCCAATATTACAGAGGGCAGCGAATTCCAGCGGTCAATTCCAGATCCCCCCGCGGACAGAGACCAGCAGATATCAGCACGGAGAAACCGACCAGTACCTACGCCAGGCGCTACAGCGACAATAAAACATTTGATCCGAAAATTACACGAACCGGCTTGCCACAACACGCTAATAACGCCCACGACAAACCTACCTGTACATATCCCCCCAGTCTCTTCTACGTTCAATCTAATCCACCCTAACCCCCTCTAGTTAAACCTAACTTTACCTTACCTCGCCTAACTTGCCCCGTAGTTATAGGTAAGCGTGCCGTCGTATTTACAGGCAACAAAAACCTACGCAATATGGTTGTTGTATCTACTCCGTATTTACAAAGGGACCGAATTAAACAGCTCCCGCAGTCGTTCGCCGCATATACCCTTTACTCAAATGGAGTCCCCAGTAATGCGGCAGTGGCTGATTAAAATCATCATTTTCGTGTTTTTATTTCTTCGGACAGCAGAATTCAATGAGAGGTGAAATCTACCCTACATATAGGTATGTATAAAAATTTTCCAATTATTTTTATCAATTATTTGACCAGAACTTGAACTTGGACCTATCGCTCTAGCGTCAGCTTTACTGCTTTCCTATAGGTATATAATAAAGCTGGTAACGCGTGAGTTATATGGTATACCGCACATGATCAGGTGCCTTCCCGCCTCACCTAGCCGTGCGTTCGTCCGCATAAATCTTCTAGGCACGCGATGATCGAAAAATATTACAAGAATATATCAGACCCGTCGACGCGCCCTACCCGATGCTCACTGCTTCGTTGGAGCTCTGTAGCACGGGGTTAGGTACGGGGATGTCGGGATAGGTTGGGTGAGACCAGCGAGAGTTATATGGGGTGTGAGGTGAAGGCGATGTCTATATCGCGGGACAATGATATGTGACCTCGGCAACATCAATAATTTTCGCATTTTTCTACAGTATATCTTTCTCATTTTTTCATCGAAGTGGGTATATATTTTCCCCTATTCTGCCTTCTCTATTGCTGATATTATCCAAAAAGTTTCGTCAGATGTTTGTCAGGTGAAGAAAAAAGGAAGCAAATTAAATAATGAAATTTTTTCCATCGCTCAGTCCCTTCATCACAATTACCTTCAGCATTTCGTTTCTCGGATGAGTCAGAGTCGGTACAAGCACTTCAATGAATCGTTTCGTTATGGGCACTTGTTTCGACGTTCTGAGCCCATTGTCGATGAGGGAAAATAATAGTTCGATACCAATTAACCAAGAACGAGCTAGAGCGAGCTGACCATAAAAGAAACTGACCAGCACTGCAACGTACGTGTGCCTCTAGCATTAACTACCCTAAGCTCTCGGACGAGGTTGAACCATGCTGGACCACGCAACTGCGTTAATTGAACGCAACGGTCTTAACGGCCCCGGTGGCCATCCGCGCAGCAACAAATCTATACCACTTACTTTTATGGTTTCTTTGCCTAGTCGACTATTTCCACCGTGTATATACAGTCGACACGTGTATAGACAGCAACACACACCCTAGGAGTGATCCTCTCATATTGTTAGTGGATTCCTACCCAGCTACCTACCCTTTGCAGGTCAATAGCTGTTCGCTTTTGGTCGGTACATCGGAATGGCCTACGCCAACGTTAACAATTTTTTAGAACAGTGAACAGACGTTATGTAAATGGAAGGGTGACCTTTGCACAGGCTAGTCTGTAGGACGTTAACGTGAGTTCGACTAGCAGGGTAAACTGGACGGAGCCAATCAGCCAATCTAGTGGTAACAGCTAATAGAGATCCCGGGCCAATAGGTTCGTATCGTTCTGTTAGCCGGATATCGTTGCGCATCCTAATACAACCTTTGGGACATTTACTGCCCCGAGATGACCAGCCCATTTCTATTCTCTTAGCGGTTCTCAAATTCGTAGGCTAGAGATACTCACCTGATCTAGATTCTCCTCGACGAAGCTTCATCGTATCTTCTTCCCTTTTGACAAAATTGCAAATATCCATATTGACGAACTACTGCTTCAAAAAATTCTCAGCAAACTGCATCGACCTTGAGTTGAAAAATATTCAGTCTCATCTCCTCACCGTCTCAAAAAATTTCGAAAAATCAAAGACTGATCGTCAGAGTGACGGTGTTGGTTAATTTTCCTCTAGTGTTGCACCGATTCAATTCGTGACATCTATCGCGAACTGGTAGTATATTTTCTTAAGCCCTCGGTCGTAGCTGTTACTAGAGAATTTGCGATGTTAGCCACTGCCCTCTCAGAGAGGAAAGCTGTATTGCGATGGTAGGGCGATAGCTACGCAGGCTAGTTTAACTGTTCGGAAACCCCAGGTTCCCCAATTAAGCAAAGATCGTATATGAGGGTCGGCGTATTGCTGGCCACATATTTAACACTACATAAATCGCGACCCTTCTTATTAGGTATTAATTTAATTATTTTCCTAAGCAATTTCCTAGTAAGACTATCTGAAAATTAGACCTCGAAAATTGCCACTATAATATGTGTGCCTGCAGTCTGGGGAGAGTGCCTGAAACAGGCAAACAAATTTCAATTTTCATCACACCCGCATAATATAGGTGGGTATGTAAATGATATGCGTATATATCTCGTAAAAAAGTCGAATTTACTTCGATACCTTGGCGATATCAATTTCACTAACAATAAGTGGGCAATCAGATAACTTAGGCCTACTCATGTATTTATATATGTATTATGATTATTCTCATTACTTGGCTGTCTGAGATGTTGATTTTCTCTTATCAGACCGCCACGTGGACTCTTCAAAGACTGAGCAATGAATAGTGTATCAGCGATCATTCAGCCCGAGAGAAATAGAGTGATAAAAGGGGCTGGTAAAAGCGAAGAGTATAAACAGCGGATTTATGCGAGCTCTAACTACGGGTTGAGACAGACAGACAGACAGACGTACGTATAGACAGACTAGCACACGAGATGTTACAAACGAACGCACAAGGGGACCCCCCGTTGCCAATCGACGACCTTTCTCTACGTCTGTATCCTCGTATGATATAAGAGTTTGTAACAAGTGACTTCTGATTGAAGTATAATCACCAAGAACCCATCTATGCTCTCCTCGTGGCCCGGAAGGGGCAAAAGATCCTCTTTTAAGGCAGCTACAGGGGTTACTTCCTCGATGTCGGCTGCTTGGTCGACAGATCACTAATATCGTCCGTGTATAACCAATGCTCGTTCAAAATTTTGGAGTAAAAATGAAATAGAAGTAATTCAGCGATGAACAATTGTTCATGAAGGTGAGTATCGATCATGTGACATTCGAAATTCGTCACGTGAATGGCGTATGCTGATATATCGAGCTGGTTACATCCTGAGTATAAAGGAGGACAGTGATGCGAGTGTGAGTGAGGTCCGAGAGTTATTCTTGCCAAGAGTCAGACAGATATACAGACGGACAGACGGCGACGCTCGACGGCGCCACACTCTCATGCAAATCAATCCATTCAATTCTTTAGGACCATCCCACAAAGTGCTCATAGTCAAATGTCACGACAATGCCCCTTTCTATTGTTCCCGAAACTATAAAATTAAAAATTATGAGCAATTTATTCGGAGGACAGATCAACCAGATACGGATCCGACTAATAAATTTTAAGATGGCGGGTGCTCCTCGCTGCGGGTGTCGGACACCCTGGAGATACGATTCACTGTTTGGGAGCCACCAATAACAACATTATGTTTGCTTTAACTGAAATACCAGCCCGGCAAGTATACAATAGTGTTTCAGTCTAGCGCTACTCAATTTTTCATCCTACTATTGAATACTTTATAATGTGAAACTGAGAAACGGAACTCGACTCAATGAACAGCTTTGTTGATTTCGATTTCTTTTTTTTTTTTTATCATGTTGGTATCGAATCGTGAAAATAACGAACAATATCCATACGCCGAGTATCCTTGAATCTAACTTTTGCTGACAACAGAAATTATTGTTGCCAACTGTGTACCTACTTTGTTTCCGCAAGCCGGCAAGGCTGAATGATTCTTAGAACCCTTTTAATTAACACGTGTAAGCGGTTGAAATATTTTATATAATTAAGGCCAGTTATCGCGAGGTGGTACCCGCTCGAAGGAATGTTTTCACACAATATTAATATCATAACGGCCCTAAGCAAACACTTTTGGGTTATGGGGAGGCTCGCCTGAGGAGCCCGGCCATCTCTGCACCTGTTTAGTCCTTCGCCTGCTTCACTGTTTCACTGCTCCACAGTGTTCTCTTTTTCGTTCTTCGACTCGGCTGTTTGACCGTTCCCTCGCCGAACGCTGATCAAACACCAGAGAATTCCCACAGCCACGATTTTAAAGAAATTATACTAACATGAAGTCGTGTGGTTTATGGGCCTTCGAATGTACGTGGCACAGGGACTCGAGTACACCTGCATATTCACTGTGTCAAAACTTTTATCAATTGAATTCTTTTACACATTTTCTACAGCGAATGAATGTTTGTTGGTAAAATTTATTGGATTTTAATGCATGGAAATTTTATTGTTGCAATCCAGTGATAATATATGCTTTTTAGAAATATTCACAATACAATAAAAGAAGCGAGGCACCGCGTCGTGCTACCGTAATTCCGGATGCTATAGTGTGAATGAAGTTAGTTTGCCTGATTGTTGGCATAGAAAAGAAAAAAGACGTCTTGTATTACCATTTCGAAAGCTTTACATTCGTAATTCCTCATTTTACGACATCGATAACTTATATATAAAAGTTATATATAAAAGTTCGATATCCACTGGTTTCCCGCATATTGTCATGTCGAGAATTTCTGGTATTCAAGAATCTATATAATTATAAAATAATCGAACGCTGATAGTTTCCTCAAAGCTATAAGTACGTCAAAGCAAATATTCCAATACTTTTACCTGTATCTTATACCAATAACTGTCGGTTGTAAAAGATCTCTCCAATATTTTAATTCCGGTGAAAGAAGCGAGCGATCGACGCGTTAAGAACAAAAAAAATTAACCGTTAAAACTATAGACTTTCTCGTCGTATATTAATTATGTAAAAACAATTTGTAGTGTTTGGCAAATATTTAACATCTATGAGTTTGACCCGAAAATGTCGTATTCGAAACTGAGTATAAAATAACTGTAAATTATATCAAATACTATGAATACGTCAAAAAAAAAAAAAAAAAAAGAACTTGCTTATGTGTAGATATACTGAACACCGTTTCGATCGTATAGCAAAGCCTGGAAAGAAACGGCGCAAGAAAATTTCTACAAAAATATAACGGGTGTGTAGAGCGATTAATCATAACTTCAACACGATCAAGAATTTCGAATAGAACGAAATAAAATGAATGTACTTCCTTTGAAGAGACAGCAAAAAATGACACACCTACACTGATATATAACAAATACATCTATGGAGACGTGAATATATGCGTATAGTATAAGAAAAGATGAAGCAGAGTCTAGTTTGGTACCTCAAAGTCGATCCTATGTTCCACAAAGAGTAATTTTGACCCAGGTCTTTTGTTTCAACGTCGACTTTAATTATTCATCAAAGAGCGTTGTAAAAGCACAATATCTACTCGCTAGACTTGAGACAAGCTCGGGAACGTGTAACACGCTCTTAGCATCAGGCTTCGTTCGGTTGTATTATACATATAGGTATTCTCAAGCAATAAACCGATCTATAAATCGCAATCAGGTGCTGGTTCGAGGGGCGGATGAACGGGAGCGGTACGCATTGCAGGGGGATGTGGCGGCGGGGCGGTAATAAAGCTGACCGTACTATACGGCAAGAAAAGTCGCGATGTTCCTTCACTATGTTAGTTAGAGCAGCAGCTCTAATTGATTTTACTGATGTGTTAAGTGGTTATTGCTCCTGAACGACTATAAAAATACTATAAAATACGTCGGTCAGGCCAGTTTAATGACCGATGCCCGATATGATTGTACGTGAGTTTTTGTCAAGGGCAGACTCGCGGGTTACTGGTTCCCGAGGCCTTCTTGTTATAATGGGATTGCCTTGATACCGACAACGGGTGTAATCTTAGGTATCAAACAGCCATGAACATAAATTTGTACAGAAATAGACGTACTGCATACAGCAGGTACCCCAAATGATAGTTCAACGTCCATATCAACGGTCAAACGTGTAACGCGTTATATGTGAATTAAATCGCAGATCGCAGACGTTGACGTTGATGAAAATGACGTAATTTCCGCCGGTAGTGATTCATACGCGACCACGAAAGATGAACAACCGGAAATTCTCGTGAAGAGCTGGAGCGTTGTTTTGGAATTTAAGGTCCCCAGCGTTGACATTGTTTCCAATATCTCATAATTAATAATAGCTATTAGCGAACTTCAAAATCTTCCAATCTTGTTAAAACTTCGTAGGAATTTCTCCGCGGTATACAGACTCTGCAGCTTTGCTTCTAATTCAGCCCAATGAGAGGAGGAGAGTGATGCGATTATGTCAGTGCAGGGTACCGCTGAGGTGTGACTGTCGACAGTTATATTAATTCTAGTGAATGTTTCTCCACTGATTGATTCCAAAGTTCTCTCTCGTCATGGTAATTCAATTTTATGCACGTTACATGTAACAGGTATAACTTGAGCATGACGTGATCCAATCGCTTTGTCTGAGACTTGAAATACACCTTGCGGAAATCAAGGTCTGATTTTTGAGCGATCGTCATTTTATTACCGGATGTATGTACACATATATACGTGCACACGTCTACGGATAAAACTAATGTGGGAATAGCCTGTATGTGTTATAGATAATTAACATGACTTGTTCTTCTTGCTGGAATTATAACAGAGCACGATTCATGTGGCTGTGTTTAATGTCCGTGCATTACACTAATTATATCAAAAACTTAGATATCGTTTGACGTCAAAAGTACAATAACCCGCGTCTTTTTCAATAATAGTAACACTGTACTGATCGTGTGATGAAAAATTAGGATGCCACTTTATTTAACATCCCTTATCGCTTAATTGCGACGAACAAGTTCTCCTGGAAAAAAATTCACCTGGATCATTCTGAATCGTGAAAAAGTAAGTTTCCATTCAACAAGCTGTGGTAAAGCCGAAAAAATCAGTGAATTTTTTTGCAACTCGGTGTATCTATAATCCTGGGATTAATTAGTGAGCGCAAAATGAATAAGAAAAATGAAAAAAAAAAAAAAAAACTACTGCAACAAATATAAGTATAGGTATGTATGTGACAAGTGCAGTGAAGGTATCAAGAAACCGTGAACGTAGGTACTTTGACTCGTTAGTTTCACCGCAAGAGTTAATTTATAACTAGAATTAATTATTTTCCACAACGAAGATTTCCCATCAAGGTGCGACAAACGGACGGACAGATAGCCACGACTCGGGTACGCGTTGATTACCCTGGGACATTGAATGCAGACTGGAAACTGCCCTAATGAACGCGACTCATCGTCAAACGCGAGTACACGTATAGAACCCGGCGTGGTATTGCTAAGGTAAAACGGTACGGTATACAAAGCCAGTATAGCGATAGTCGTTGGTAATTATAATTAATTAGCTATAATTGCTATCCGCAAGTTTCCGAGGAAAAACGAGAGAGAGAGAAGAATAAGAAAAAATTTATTATATATATAAGATGTAAAAGAAAAAAAAAAAAAAGAAAAAAACGACCGAGTTTATTGTCACTTCATGTGTGACAGATGCGTGTGTGGTGTATAGCACCGCAAATTTACTTGCATGCAACAGATCCCATATCGAAGATACGCATTGTGCCTTCTACTTATTATTACACGTTGCGACATGCTTCGCTGACGAAAACTGTGGATAATAAGTTTTGAAAAAATTCAACACCTTCTTGCGACAGACACTACCTTAGACTTAATACCTGTCTGTACACGTGCGCTACGGAAATTGCATATATACACGCTCACTTCGCTCGCTCAGTAAGACAGAAACTTGGTGAATATTCAATCGGAAAAGTAACGTAAAGTTGTATAAACTTATGTCGCTATACAGAAGATGAAATTTTAGTCAGTTTTATAAGCAAGGCGATCGTGGTTGTTAGGAAAATTAACATCGTAACATATCTCATATTTCGGATAACCTGTTTGCCCTATTAATATTGATGCGGCTCCCACCAAATCCAGGTGGAAGAAAAAAAAAAAAAAAAAAAACTCATGAGGTATAAGGTGCTAATAGAAGATGGTGTCTAGACCAAAAACGCAGAATAGAACTAATACTAATACCGCGGGTGTACCACCAACTGAGTTATAGAAAACAAACAACGGGCGTATATTATAATACGAAAGTGTGAAAATTTTGTAAAGTGTACTTAAGCACCTAGCATCTGGTCCACCAATCAGAAACGTGAACTGATGTTTCCATATAGTGTCAAGTTTGGTTAGTCTGTGGAAAATTTGAAACGAGAGACAAGGGAGCCACGCGTCACGTTACCGCGGTAGCAAAGATAATGACGAAACCTGCAATAACAGACGAACGATATTTTATAGGGAGATCACGTGAGCTACGAAAAGAAAAATGACACGCTCCCCGGTCCTCGGTTCCTTTTGACGTGTTTCGTATATATATTTCATATATTGAATTGATGTTTATATGTCGCGTTTGGCGAAGGATAAACCCGCGGGATAGCAACTGCCGATATTTACCGTTACCCACACTGTTTCTGGGGACAAAATATAACCATCACCATTGTACGATATATAATACCGTGTCCAAGGGATCAAATCCATATAAAGGACGCCGCAGAGGTGGAATTTGGGAGGGGTTTGGTATAACGTCTCTCCTTGCGGTTATATTGGGATTCGAAAAATCATTCGCTAAAAGAAAAACGGTTCATGGATACCCGTGCAAAATCAGTTTGAAAGAGTAATAAGAATGGAAATAAAAGGCAAATACAATCGCTGAGAGCCTCTGATCTATAGGCGAATGTCAAATTAATGCGGTAAAATTTTGCGGCTTATTGAGCGTATTAATATCAACGAGAAAATAAAACCCACTTACTGGGATGGCTAGTTCTCAAAACGGCAGATCAGAAAGTCCCGAGAGGTCAAGAGCCACATCTGGAAGAATCCAATCTGACATAATACCTCAATCATTGCGGTCGTTACATTTATTACCAACATTTTTCCTCTCGACGCCTCGTTCGGGGCATTGACTCGCATCAATATATCATCTGCTTGTCTTAACGCAAACTTGACCTGACCAACATCGTTCGATGTTGAATTCAGCCATTATTTTCAACCAAAAGTTTAGCCACTGGGTACAGACTAATGTCACGAAGTCTCATACATTTTGTACAAATTTCGAATGCCTGGGTGTACGGTACAATTGTATCGTGAAGTCTATTCCAAAGTGTCAAGAGAAATTGGTCCTACATCATTACCCTCGGCAGGCTTATATAACTACAGATATATCAAGTTTGCTTGTATAGATAGTTCCCTCTGTTGCTCCCTCTTGCCCCTCTCTCTCCCTCTTTCTCCCAGCCATGCGTTTCCAATTTGCGTATTTCATCGCAATACGTCGCAAAGCATGGATGTATAAGCGGCATGATGCAGCGTGAGCCGTGTCTTTGAATATTAAACTTCATCCGAGGACGAAACTGGATAGAAAGTAACCTGGTTCGCTACGTCGCGAGGTCGTAAATCATCGCTAACGTCAGCGACGTTATCGAAAGGTTTAATAACACCCTAAAACTTGAATAATTTTAATCGCTCAATTAAGTACGTGGCATACCATAGCTCATAATATCGGTGAAAAAAAATTGGAGTACATAACATGCAGTTGAATTCCAATGAAAATTTATTCGGGCAGAGTTTTGAGTTACCTACCTACCCATCGCCATAGAGGCAGATATAGCAACGGGACCGCAAATCTCTTCGGTTTTCCTTTTATCCCGCCCAATCGTTCGCGATGGATCTGGGGCTCCTTTTACAAGTGCACAAATCTCCGGGTTCGCGAGCCCTCGCATGGGTGATTTACCGGGATATAGGGGCTCCCGGGTAGGCCCGTCGAGGGAACTCTTTTATATCAATTGAGACCGGACTCTATCGCAGGGAATCAAACGGACCAAACAACCCAAACACTCCAGTCGCCACCACCACTGTAAGCATTGACACTGGACACACGACCAAATCTTCTACGTAAGTGAGATAGAGATTCCGAGAATACGAATATCTGGCTGGGCTTTTGGGATCGTATGCCGTCGACGAGTTGAAGTGGCGAATAAAAATCGGCCGTCCTTCTACCTTCGAGTCCGTCCGGACTTCGAGATCAAAGAGCAGTCCTTTTCGGCGTTATCTGACCACCACCATCTGACATTTGTTTATAAAAATGAGATGAAATTTCAAAATATTGGATTCGTCGACACAAATTCCAGTACGATTTCACATTTCTATATTTTTGACTGAAAAATGAATATCTCAAAGAAAAATTGAACTGTGTGACGTATAATTTACCGCATACCTATAATTTACAAAGTAAGATTTAGAAATGTAGTATAACAATAAATTTGCGTAGCGACCAATGTTCGCTCATCGGGGACACTAGTCATATAGTTTTGATAAGAATCATTTGGGAGTCTTTGAAGTTTCGCCTACCTACGGCGCTCCGTAAACTAGCTATTCTTAATTCAGTGATTAGGCAGGCGGAGCTCTCTCATCGGTTGAGTTAATTGTCGAGTCCAGTGGACGAGCTTGCAAGGCAGGTACGCGGGTGGTCTACATTAGCGTCACAAATAACCCGAGTGTCGAGTATAGGATCAATCGTGGAGAGCGCAAAATGCACAAAGCCCCGCGCCGGGTCTGGCGCGGCACGTCACAAGGCGGCCAGGCGAGGACGGCGCGCGAAATGAGCCGTGAAATCTGTTTTGAGCCGCGACGGCACACTCGATCGCCACCCTCTCTTTCTCTTCCTCTTTCCTTTCCTTTCCTTCCTTCCTTCCTTCCTTCCTCCTGATACCTTGCTCCTTTTTTCCAGACACCGTTCAACCTTTCACCTAACCTTCTAACAGCACCCATTCCACCCGTGCAACCATCAATCGACATTTCCGAACCGGGGCCTTAAGCGAGTTAAATGTTATCAACGGCTTTGTCATCAGGCTCGCCAATCGCTAGTCACTACCATCTGCAGGCAAGGTTTATCGATTTGTAATTTGACTAGAAGAGTATGATGATACTGTTGATCAGAGCAGCTGAACGTCTGACACGTCAAAGAAGAGGAATCGAGTGCCTGATGAAGTCATTGAAGAGTACTGAGTGTTTAAGATTTGCTTTTCCGATTGAACTTTACTGCTCATGAAAAGACGGAGCCACTTGTTATGGTTCACAGATCAAAGCGACGCGCAGCAAAGGATGCCTCTCTATAGATTTCTTATTTGAATTCAATTTGAATTCATTGAAGTGCATGATTTGCGGAGTGGATGAAAAATCCTCGTCATTAAACGACTGCCAACCACGTCAACGCTGTCCTCTTAGGCCGACTCACAGACTTTGATGACTCTGTTAAAAAAAAAACTCTTCCTTCGAACTCAGGGCTTATATATGGAAAAAGTCAAACTCGGTGAAGGTGCAAAATGAAATTGAAGCATATTTGAGTCGAAAAAGTAAATACACGTAGAACGAAGACTATTTTTGACAAAACGTTTGATTAGACGTTCGTGTGGCTAGGACTAATGAAGCATCATTTCTGGAATCGAATAACTACATGAACAAGACTCACTGATTCCTCCTCAAAAAAACAATGAATAAATGTGCCCGTACAAAAAAACAATGTCTACTTCAGTTAATTTTTAAAGCGAGCACGATCCCAAGAGAAGGTCATTGATCCTTCCAATTAATGACTGGATTTTGATTGATTGTACAGAGACTGTTGACGTGAAGCAACCGCTGCAGGCTATTATGCTTCTGCAGGGATGAATTCGTCTTCAATATGCCGTTTGATTTTAGGAGATAGATGTCTACATGACGTGTTTGGATTTCAACGAACGAGGAGTATTGGGTGCATATGTTAATCAGCAATATGGCGCAGCGCAGATATTGCCTCATACCATTCCGTACAACTATAGCCTCCTCTCAATTCACCGAATACCAAAGCCTGCCTAGAAACGCGGTGGCATAGCTTATATTCCGTACCATCCCTATATCACGTACATCTCGGATTTCTGATTTCGATTCTGTAGCTGTATCCATCCGTCAAATTTTACTGTGCATATGCTGCCGCAGTGGTTCCCAAACTCATTACTACGGAGATAAATTCAAGTTATATAAGTCGTGTCACTTTAGAAACAAAAAAAGAATTGAAATCGTTTCCGATTGATTCAAACTGCCATTATTTCCACAATCCACATCCCGGTGTATTCCTAACGCATTGGGTTGCCAAATGCTTGCGTAACTAATTAGGTATAACATTTCGATCGAAGGATCTGACAAACAGCGGAAGTGTCCAATAAATCGATGAAATCAATCTCTCATAATCAGCTGTTAGGTAGCTAAGAGAAGTGCTCGTTGTTTTGACAGGAAGAGAAGTTAAAGTGATTGGGATATAGACATTTTCAAAGCTCGTCGCTGATTGAAAGGTCGACGTTATTTTCCTGCCGGTAAGATTGATGGTTTTATAATGTATAAAAGTCAATCTTTGTAGTCGTAAATCCGGTGGTGAATGCCGTAACAGGGTTGTTTTGATGGACGCTTTAATAGCACCGTCACCGAGAGGAATCAATCAAGCCGATACTCATACTTGTAGTACCCTGCTCGCTTGCCCATGAAATGAATCACTCAGTGGATGTCTATACGTCGGGTTATTGCTAAACGGCTACTGCTCATCCGGATATGGTTCAATTTGTGTGAGAAACATTGACACGGAGCGCTCGATTCATTCGGATATTTCATCAATTCACTTTGATCAATGAGATCCTGAAATTGAAAGCTCGTCGTGGAGTTGGCGGACGTCTCTCATTACTTTTTTCTTTTCATAGCTATTAACTAGCTCAAGAGGAACCGCGGCCTGCTGCCTATCGGCATAGCTACGCCAGGGAAGAGCTTTCTCGAGTATTCAAACTCGGCGGAAACTGGCTTTGACGAACTGACGCTGCGCTAATCCATGTACTTCTCGGTGTTCCCCGGCGCCTGAGTTACCGTCTGTCGAGTTCGGCTCAACCGAAAGAGAGAACGACGTAGGTATAGACGGAAGGCAAATGAACGGCTCGCTTCATGAAAGGAACTCATACTCACCGTACAGAAAACCTACACATATGTATGTACAATTTTCGCAATGGTATGGCCGTCGACCGCCTAATTGCGATTCGTCAGAACTCGGTCAAAGTAATGCATTTTTTTCTATCAAAATTGAGACGCGCGTTGGCCAGCTCCATCAAAATCACTACCTCGGAGATTTCGGCAGGAGGTCAATTACCTTACCCAGGAATTCAGCAGGTTATCAAAATGAATGATTAAAAATCCACCTTTCTATAACGAGTTACTAATCAAAGCTGAAGGGATACTTGAGGGTCTGATTTCCCCCCCACTGGCATAGCATGTATCCCTTGAAATTCTGGCTTTTGATCGGTTGAACCTAGTTTATAAACAAGTCTAGCGACACCAGGGCTTAAGCATCGCTCGGGGGCCTTTGTTGCGGTCAAGCGTGGTCAGAGGTAGACGCGGCGGTGGGTGCGGGTGGTTGAGGGGGTGGCCGAGGAAGAGGATGAGAAGGAGAAGGGAATGTATTTTCGCAAACGTAGCTACGGGTCTCCGACCACCCTTATGAAATTATACCACACCCCTCTGGGAGCGGTAAGGGAAATAACAACGCAGCAAGAATGATTAGAAAAATTAATTATTTGTCGGTCCTCTTAATTAATTTTACAATTTCCCCATTTCCGAGGGAAAATGCCTCGGTACGGTCCGCTGACTGCATCGGCCGTAGGTCTTTGCTTTCGCGCGAATATAACAACTCTATGTATGCACGTGTTCCTTGCTGTGCTCGGGTATACAGTCACAGTGGTCGATAAGCTTTTACTTTGTAGTTGTGACTTGCAAGCTCGTTAGTAACCAAGTTATATAAAAAAAAAAAAAAACTTCATCTGTATGAGCGTACCTGCACATATCAACAATACTAGACACGTTCTTCTTGTTACATACATTGACCAAACATACCTGTATTCACGTTTATTCACTAATCGCGAAGTAGAGGAATATTTCATAGGTTGATATACCTAGATATACCTATAAGGTACCGGGTATGGATTTAGTAAATTGGACATAACCGCCGCAGGCATCTTGAAGCAAGGTACGAATTTTCGAACGGAAATTCGCGGCGTTTGAGAGTACAAACCTTGGGCGGCGGGGTCCTGTTTGATCATTGTGTTATATTGCTCCCCAGCCACACACTTGCCATAAGTGTATTTTGAATTTTCACGCGTTGTAACGTCTACCCGCGAGCCTGTGCTCGTTCGCCTCGAATATCTGTGGGTTAAAGTGTACGTATGGGTATGCGTCGGTGTGCGTACCTCTGTTTGGTCAGTCGGTCTACATAAAGGCTCTCGAGAAATTAATTCTCTTGGTTCCAGCTCCAGGTCCAAGCCACCGTATGTGTTTTATTATTGAATGGCCTTCTCCTCTCTACGAATCAACTAGGCATTTGGTTTATTATAATTGCATTGTGTTTTCGTTAGCCAAGTTAATTAGTACCGACAAATTTCCTCGGACATTATTCTCGCTTTAATACAATCCCACAATTTTCTAAAACACCCCCTTTGTATATTCACGCTATATGGTTTAACCCCCGTCAATGTAAGATTAGAAAGATATTTTTCTCTATTTAAATTCATCTGGATAGAAGGAAGACTCGCTAGAGTCTGTGCGTCTGCCTGTGCGTTTTTTTTTTTTTTTTTTTCTGAACGCTTGACTCGATCCCCGTCAAAGTCAATTCGAATCCCACAGCAAAACATTCGAAAAAGAGGTGCTCGACTCAAAGCGCTTCCGCTAATCGAATCATTCGGCCACCAGCGTAACTCTTGATGCCGGAGGGATGGAAGCGTTTGATGCCACGGCGGTAGTACAAGCTTTTGCTGAGGCAAAACCCTGTAAAAGAATTGACAAAAATCAGACCCGCCAAGCCTGATTTGACGCGGGAAGCACGAAGTTAGACACGTAGGAAATCGCTTGGGACACGGGTTACGCCTGGTAAGTGCAAACAAAACACGTGTGGCAACCGTCCCTCCGGAGTGTCAGCCTCGGCTCTTCGGCTACGCATTTTTCAAGCATTTCGAGCGAAGAGGAAAAAAAAAAAACAGTAGGGAACGATTCAAAAGAAAAAACACCAATCTGGACAGCATCACTTATGGTACCTGCAAACTAGCCAATCTAGTTACACTAGCTAGTCTTCGATCTTTTTGATTTTTCATCTAATCATAGTGATCGAGGAGTTAAGATGAACGTGGATCACTCGGTATGATGCAAGTAAGGTAAAATATTTCTCACATTGTGTTCCAGGGTCCTTAGGGATGCACCTGTCCAGATTATGAAGCCTAAATTCTACCTGCCAAATTGTTTGGTTATTCTCGAGATCGGCGAACGCGCAAGAGAATAGGTAAAATTAATTAAAACGGAGATCTGCATGAGCTGCTTGATTACGTAGTCTGTACCTCCCGCCTCTCGGTCGGACGATGAACGTCGGATCCAACCGATTGAATAATAGATAAAACAACATCAAAGTGATGAATTTTGACATGAAATTAAAGACCAGCCTCATACAGTAGGTATATAAGGAAGCTTCGTCATGTAGCCTGAGTCGTGGGACGATAATCACTGTCCGAGAGGCACTGCAGGGGCCAAGGGAGGTTGTAGACAATGTTTGGTACTCTCGAAGAGAGCATACTTCGAAGCTGGAGAGTTTTGCTCTTGAAATATACTGGCTCGGAGAGAACGAACTGAATGAATATAATATTTATAAACGATTGTTACCAGCTCGCCCTCTATCCCTCTCGTTTGCCCCTCAGCTCGCCCCATCTCCGACTCTGTGCCACACACCGAGCAGTCCTCTTCGAGCCCGAAGCTCCCTAAAATCTCATCGGCTCGAATGGGGCATCAACATCTATTATTCACTTGCTTCAGAATATTAACAATACCGTTACGGTATTCCAGAAGCTAAATTAGTGGAGATTATTACAGGCGCGTGTGGCTCGTCCCGCGGGCACTCCGTGTTTCTGTGCCACTCTATACCACGTCCGTCCGTTTGTTCGTCCGTCCGCCTGTCCATTTGTCCGTGGTTCTGTTCTCTGGTAAACCTACATTACTGACCGTGAATACAACAGGTAACATTCGCGTGCCTGCGTCACCTACATATAGCTACGTGCAACCCCTGGATCCCGGGAATCTCTGGATCGTCACGCGGGTTGGTATTTTTTGTTTTTTTTTTTCAAAAGGTCATGCCATTCATTTTAATATTATTGCATATTGCTTTTCAAATTACCTGAAATATTGTGATGGGTTTATTAATGGTGATACATTGCTCGACTTTTTCATGTTTCACGATTTTTCATCACCCTTCACCTAGCCAACGGCCGATGTCAACTTTCACCCTCTGCAACCCTTTTCTACTGAGTATTTTCCGGTCAAGTAACAGTCGCCGAATCGTTACTGGTCGTAAGAGGAAAGTCGGATTCTATACATAATACTCCAGTCTCTGAAGGGCCATTGATCCTCTGTTCCCTTATTCAATAAGAAACTACCCCAAGGATGAGAGCGCGGACTCTGATAAAATATTCAGGGGAGCTTTGAGGCAATATTTTACGAAGGAAATCGGTCGGTTGATTTTTATAATACTGGTCAAATACAGCCTGGGGAGCCAGCATCCATAGTGTATAAGGGGCATGGCATAACAAATAGATATACAAAGGGTCAATACCAGCTATAACCGACCGGGATAGGGTCTGCGCCGAAGACTCACGGGAATAAATCTGAACTCGACACTATTCTCTTTTACTTGTTTTTATTCAGGCCTCCCGTTGCCTCAGCCAACCTGCGGGACGTCTGACATCACTATATCCTATGACCGGGGTAATCGATTATTGATAACTGATATCTGAAAAGAAAAAAAAAATCGAATCTCGCTACGAAAGCAAGATACTATGTCCTCCGACAGGGCTGAACGATGCTTTTCGTTTACCTTGCTTGTGAACCTATAGAAAAATACTGTATGGTCTCACATGGCTTTTCGAATGCAACTTTTTACCTGCATATTACGTCGCTGCTTCCGTGTAGTCGTGTTACCTGAGCAAATTGGTCTTCTGAGGTCCTGTAAAATAGTACATAGACTACACCTCCGCCATGCCTCTGCGGGGCGAAAGTTATCCAGCAAACGCATATTCGTATATACATCTACGTATACATACGAAGCATAGACGCAGACGTGGGTCGCTCTACGGGTGCACCGGGGTTTCCCCCAATAAAAGCAAATTGCCCTCCCGCAACGGAATCCCATTGACTCGATAAAAAAGACCGTTGGTGGCTATCGGCACCCCCGGCTATCGAGGGATGGAGTGGAATATCAGTGAAATAGGTCTTGTTAGAAGAAAATATGTCTTAGGGACGTTAAGGTCCGTTTTATCGTTGGGGTGTGCATGGATTTTGGAATTTTGGTAGTTTATCGCCACGCGCAAGAAGGCACGTTCTATAAACATGCCCGTCTCGCGTTACAAGCCTCGGGGCTTTCGACCCTGACGTTAACCCAAAGACAGTTACAAAGCGAAGGGCAAGGTGTATCGCGACAATCCGTCAATCGGCTACTCGTGATAACGTGAGGGAATTATTGATGCGGGATCCTGGTACAATGCCGCGGTACTCAGCCGACGAGGATTTCGGGATTTCGGCTGTATCTGTATCGCCACATGAGATATTCCTGCAGGATGCTGGCCACTAATCTGGCAGAATTATAGACGGTGACGTAGCTAATTGTCTATCTATATGTTCGTGTATAGCAGAGGTGGCGCGTGCCTCAATGTCGTACAACGCTCGTATGGGGCCCCTTGCTATTACGGGAACCTCGACATTCTATTGTCCTGTGCAGAATCGCGCCGGCGTATTGTGGATGGCTGACCAACAGACGGACTCTGTATAATAGCTTGGTAGAGCCTGCATTCCTAATAATGAAGACAACGATAAATCAACACGTAGAATATGCGCACGGATGTGCTCTAAATAATCTCTGCATAATATGCCATAATTATGTTCACCTTCATCTTCGTCACAGTCACTTTACATTCAACGTCAAAGATCTGCAACAAAACTACGACGAAATATGATCATTTCAATTTTTCCTGAGCTGTAGGTATATTTGACAATTTTGATTCTAATTGGATGACCATCATTTGTTAGTTTCACTACGTTACGTTAAAGACTACACCTCACGGGTAAACCCTGCAGGTTGAGACTAAAGTCATCAACTCTGGTGACAGTCGATGCCCGATGATGGAATGCGTTTTCATGATGATTGGTCGAATCTCGGTCGTCGGTGACCCGAACATTTATCCAGCGTGGTGACCCGTGACGCTAGTCATCAATTGGAACACCCACGGGCGACTGTTTCACCAAAACAGGAAACCATCCTTCGTCGAAATACTGATCCGTTACGTGATATGTCACGAATTCAAAGGCTTGGGCGCGGAGAACAATTGTATTTGTATAGGCTTATCGGGAGCCTGAATAATCAATTTGATGTAACAATCAAGGAATAAGGTATTAGGGCAATAGCTGCAGTGAAGGAAATTGAATAAACGAGTTGTACGAGGGAGATGTGACGCTGCTTGCGCATTCAGAAAAGTTTGTACGAGTTGTTTTTGTTTATTTATGTTGTTTGGTTGTTTTTTTTTACACTGAAAAAATGATCCGTCCCAAAAGGGCCATTTTCGCTAATGATCAATCCACAATTCGCGCTTCGCCATATCCCTGCTGACTGTGAATCGCGTTGCAATAACCATTATTGTTACCGTTATGGACACTCTGGCTGGGCCCGTGTGTCTCACCGCCAGTTTAATTATAATTAGAGACGTCACGTGACGCCGGCCACAGTGGGACTATACAATATGTACGAAACGGTACAATCCTCTGTGGTTATAAATCACATTTAATTGTTAGAGAATTCGTGGGGTTCGTTCGTTTGACGGGATATTTTATTTCTGTTTTGGTTTTTGTTTTAAACTGGGAATTAGATTGCTAACAATTAGGAGAATCTTCCGGGTTCTGAATCACCTTTAAATCAACGAAGCCGAAACGTTGAGGTAAAATTTGAAAAAATATAATCGAAAAAACAACAGATGCAACTCTGCAGAAACCCAAGACTCAACCGAAGGGTGCAAAGTCAAAACGGAAGTGTTACTTAAGGCGCTGTCCCACCGCAGTGCCCCCGTTATTATAGCTTACAATAAAACGAAAGGCGAGCCTTTGCACCTATCTGACAAAGCGGATTGGTGCCAACGTGTTTCATACTAATGAAACAATCGAAAGTAAAATTATACTCCATGACAGACGGTTTGCAGAAGAAGCGGTAACCGATCTCCTTTACCTCCTCGCTTTTTTGCTCCAGTGGCCTACGCGGCCTTTCTGTATTGTAAATCTTATTAAATTACTGAATTCCCTCTTTCCCGACTCTTTATCCCACATCCTGTAGATACTCCCACATCCTGTGTATACTACTACTTCTAAGATCTGGAGGAAATATCCATACCATCCTTCGTGACAGCTGATCGCTCCTCATTGATTCCATTATGGGATAGATTGCACCTACAAGAAGATATTTCAGCGAACGATATCAGGTTCTTCTCGTGTGCTGCGAACAGTTTCGAATAGTCTCCAATTTCAATTCAGCTAAAACTCGATCGCCTTAAACGAGGCGTAATTATTGTCACTCGATGGACAGGGAGATGGGTATTCGTAACTCAACTATTGCAATTTCGGAAGACTGACCTGCAGCTCGGACTGTGATTTGTCACTATCCTCTACTAATGTGTGAGGCAAGTCCCTCGGGTGTATTATGTATTACGATATTATCGACGTAATCTATCCCACTCAATTAGTCTGATCATTGATTATCACCATTTCGTATACAGCCGTGTTCTGCACATTAGATCGATAAGCTTACGGTGAGTGGAATAATGAAAATATGAGATCAAGAGAAATACATCAGATCAAGCCTCTGCGCTGTCGATATTATCCGTAAATGTTGTTGATAAATTAGTGTAAAAAATTATGTGTTCATTGACGTTTAAAAATAAGTAAATCGCGACGATAATTCAGGCAGTCGTTGATCGGAACCACAAAAAAAGAAGAAAAAAAAATATCGAGTGCCTAATCAATTTTTGTGAAAACCGTAAAGCCACGAGAGGGGAAAAAAATCCGATAAAACCAAAGTGCGAAGTGTGCGCAAATATTTTCTCTCCCTCTTTGGCTGAAGTGGTATACCGTCAACGCGTCAAATCGAGTGAATATCGGTGGCGCGGCGCGCTGTGATGCCCTTTGATAACCAATTTGTGCATCGCGCTCTCCCGGCCCGATTCTACCAACGTTCTCACACCCTTGCTCGAGTCCACGTACGGGGTGGCTTTTCCAATTTTTCACTTTTTACACCCCTTTCCATATCCCTTTTTCCACGTCTCCTACATACGTGTTCTAATTGAGTGGCTCGTCGTTTAAGTGGGTGTGCACACGAAATGGCTTCATTCAGCGTGAAGTATAGATTCTTCGCTCATTGACGCTGTTCTGTACTACTGAAATTTTCCTTTAAAGGAAATGAAATTTTTTCTTACAGGATAATAATAAGAACGTATTGTACTCAGATTGAACATTTCTAAATGACATTCCAGATCAGCTTAGGCAAAATTGAGATTTCAGTTTATCCAAATCACCCGCTATATTTTCACCATACATATATACATATGTATAATCCGTAGCATACGTACCAATTCGGAGGAGAAAAGGTTGCAGTTGATATATTTTTATTTATCACCACCTATCTCGGCCGTGTATACACCTGCTGTATTCTCGGCAGCGCGTGCCCATAAGCTTCCCCTTCACCCACGTTAAATCATATTCAGATAAATTGCATTGCCAGGATTTTACAATTTTTCTCCCATATAGAAATGGGATTGTTCTGTATGCCAATTTGCTCTGTGTATCGGAGGAGAGAACTCTGCTGATTGCCCCGCGTTCCTCTCGCAGAACGAGGGTTTGCGATGCTTCCGGTTCAAGCGATAAATACGTTTCTAATTCCTGAAATTCTCGACAACGCGCAGACATCCGACAAGCAATTTTGGGAAAATTGAATTTTTACGATCTTACGTATACACGCAACTACGTTCTCAATCTGACAAAAAAATTTCCTCACTTATAACTTTTTTTATTTCCCTCACCTGCATTCGAAACATCCACGATTTTCTGACGTTAAAGGCGTTCCAATAATATTACCCCTTCCAATATATATTTATCAAAAAATTCAAATTCGCATTCTTTGCTTTCTGCCGTTACTTTATACATTACTTCCCTTCGCGTAGACAAGTGTGTATACGTACTCGTCACTTGTTGCACGGATTGATTTTCAAGTATCTTTCGTCGAGCTCGCCACTCGGTGACTCGCTCACTCACTCATTCACTCAGAGGTGCAAAGTTTGCCTTCAATCGGACACGCCACTGCACGTACATATCACTTACATGCAAATCCTGGGGTAAATCCAGCGCTGGAAAGAGAGAGCGGTTCGACGAGAGCATTGGGGTGGACGGCTACGGACGAGAAGAGAGGGAGGCGCGATGTATTAATTACCGGGTATTGATGTCCATTTGCAGTGAATTGATGTGTGGTCAGTGTTGCATCACGTGCAGGGGACAGAGTACAGCCATTCGAAACTCTGCATGCGAACGAAAGGGGTGAATTGGCTATGGAGTGAGCGAAGAAGAGAGATATGAAAACGGTGCAACAAAACTTACCAACCCTCACTAAGGCCTATCAAAAGAAACCGATTTTACTCAACGATCAGATGCTCAAACGTTGCGTTACGTCTTCAAAAAAAAAAAAAAAAATACAAAACGTGATCAACCCGATATGCTAATCGATAGTCGATCGATTCTAATCCAAAATTGACCTTTGTTGTTGGTAAAATAGGATCAGTGGTTAAGATTAATGGGTGGCGTTCGGTCTTTAGTCGCATATTAGCATGCGGTATATCACCATAGCGGTAGAGAATGGCCGCGCGTCGCGGCAATAATTAGACAGATACGGTGGCCGGTGTCCAGCGCGAGTCCAACGGGTGTGGGAGTCTGGAAGGGCGAAAGGTGGTGCAGGGGGCCCCCTGACCCCCTACGAAAACCCCTGCAGTGAGGGAGGACGACGAGGTTCAGAGGTCACGCCAGAACGCCAGTGCGTCGTATGCAAATGATGACGTCACACAATGCCGCTGCGATACGAGGTATAGACAACGCATCTGCATAGATAGCTTTCAACCCTGCACCAACGTTGTGTGCTACGACGGCTAACGTTGCGGATAGGCGTTTTGATAAGGGTGCTGTCACAACGCGGAGGAATTAACCGGTTTGAATTATAAGGAATAGTCCAATTCGAAAGCCAGTGGATCCCTCAATTCTTCGAATGAGGGGAACTTGTCAAATGGAAAGTAATACCGAACGGTCATCTGTGAGACAAAAATTCTTGCATCCCTCGTGATGACGCGATCGCTTATTCTTTGCGGGATAAATCCTCCGACTATTTCGCAGCGAGGCGATCACGGGCTCTGGAGCGCGGTGAACCGTAACATGTGCTCAACATGGTGGCTTGATGAATGGATTGCCACAGAAGACAGGTACAATTATCGAGATTTCCAACTGTATCTCTGATGCAGCTCGGTGCCCACCGCACGAACCACCACCATCGGCAATGTCACATTGAACGTCACTCACAGATTCCGCGTCATTCCATATCGTGCAGAGTTTCGACCACGTCTCGCTGCGGTAAGATCAGGAGGACATACGAAAGGGCTCTTCTGCGGTTGATCCGCATTGTCACTGAAAGTCAAATCAGAAACTCAATTGATTGCGTTTCGAGTTAAGGAATTTCAAGCCCTACTACGGCTAGGCTGCAGATACCTATTTCTGTACAATACCCGTTGCATTTGCGCGTTAGGTATAGTCAAACCGCAGCTGATGCATACAGAGAATCACATTCGGCCAAAGGTCCAATAATTCAATATAATCCTCACGTGTTGCAATGCGATTGGACAATTGAATCATTAATCGATTTGATTGATCGTATCTGGAACCGATGACGGTTGCACATGTTGAATAGACAGCAGGTATCGCCTCCCGTCCCGACGTGCTGCGGTATGTATGTACGTACGGAGAATCCCCATGATCGCAGACTGATACATACCTATATACGGTATAACGCGTGCTTGGGGATGGCCTCGGTGTATGACGCTAGGAGTATGAGGTTCGAGAGCCACACGTGTTCCGCGACTGTCATTTGTCACCGGCTAATTTGCCGGGTTCTGAGATACGATGACGTCTCTGACGGGGCCGTTATTAAGATGCGAATTAGTAACAATTTGCGTACGGATTCGGGTCCGCGACTACTGATCTGTTTACGACTGCTCAGGATTAGTCAGATAGACCATACCCGTGACAAAGCCACGCAAATCAATTGATTGCATATGAATGTCGTAGATATTCTGTTTGCTGTCACTCCTGGGCACCACCTCCTATAGGTAAGTTGGGTTTGGCGCAGGGGGGCGAAGGGTGCGATGGGGTTGTTCATGGACCTGGTTCCTAGGCCGGCAGCATTATATCGCGCTCGGCTTGCCTCGGTTCAGAAACTTTGCACTGTGGTCGACTCCGCGGCGAGTCACGGAGTGAGAGAAGGGTGGCGGACTGTGAATGCGACCATTCTTTGCGGCCGCCCCATGCAAAGATCAGGCGCACAAATACCCCCGTCTTCTATTTACCAACACAGTCAAAGTCGCGGACTCGCCCCCTGCTTCTCAGCGAGGACACAATGCGTGGTGCCTACCCCCTCGACGCCGTCCATAGACTGTGGACTGGGGCTCGACTGGACTCGACCGGAGTCGGACTGGACGCGGCATTGTCTCCGGTGAATGGGGTCTTGCAAGATTTATTTCGTGTATTTCACTTGCTGTTTCAATAGCGATAACGTCAGGCGTCGCTCGGGGGCAAATGCCAGGCGGTAGCCATTCACGGTAGCCTGGTTAGGTACGAACTTCGAAAACCTACCGAACTGACCGAGCCGACCAAAGCTTACCACTTCAACGTCACACGTGCAACTATCCGATGAAACATTCAAAGGAACAACCCTCTCTCGATTTAATTAGCCTAGCCTAGCTGAGAACCCGCTACGACATTCTACGGACCCAAGGAAACTTTTAAACTTTATACAAAGCTATGCTAACACCTTATACTCGCAGAACAGTTGTTGTTGAGTTAAGGGGGTCGAGGTTCAAGCGAAATACACACCCCACCGTAATTGTCTTACTCTTACGATTTAAGTTCAAGGCTTAGCTCAGCGGGACACGTGATAGTGTTACTCTTAAATTTGATACAATCCCGGACCCAATCACGGGCGCGACGATCCCACGAGATATAAAAATAAATTTCATTATAACAGAAAACAAAAAAAAGCCATCCCATTCGCCTATGAATTACGATCCCTTTAAATATTTATGCACGGTACCTCGGTACTTAAAAAAAATTAATGGGAATTTATGTTCCGTCCTGGACAAGGGAGAGTAGGGGTGCGATGGGCGATGCCAAAGTGCTCCTTGATGATATTAGCTACGCTACCGAAGGGTATCCACCGTACTCTTCGATGGCCAGTTGTTTTGTCTATTCACTCGTCACGATTCGTTTATCAATCGGAGGTCGACCCCAGCTACAGGCATGCGAAGCTGCATATGACTTACCAAAGAGGGTAGAGCTATAGAGCTGCCCATTTGAACTAGCTGCTCTATGTTTCAAAAAGTACATCGATCTCATTGGAAAGAAAATCTTTGACTGAACTTCTGCTCTCAATGTTTCAACTACCAATTCGAATGGGATCCGAAATGTCTTCAAGAACAGCCAGCTGGTTGAGATGAGCTGGATTTTCCTATTACGTACATAAAATGCTACATAGGTATGTGTATATTCATATGTGTGAAGTTATTTGTACGCCTTTTGTAGTTACAACGTGTCTTGTAGACGTAGGTATCATATGGTAGCAGCAAATTGATAACGTTAGTCGCAAATGCTAATTAAAACTAAACAGCACCACAAAATACAATTAAAATACTAATTATTAAAGATAAAGAATACCAAAGAACCCCAATAAAATTAGCATGAAATATGATAGCTACGCCACTCCATTTCATCTCAGCCCCGCGCACCGAAGACAATAAAATCCTTATCACGACCACAAATTAAAAATAATTATTTTTTAAACTGGATTCTTAATCAAAGAGGGACTACGCAAGGCACTGGTTCCGTGAAGAAAATGGGTTCCATTACGGCCACCCGATGAGATTCTTGTCAATGAGTTATTGGCGTATTTTTACAGATGTAGCCGCAACCCTTTTATTACTTCTCAACCCTCCTAGTTCGCCTCCCTACCCGCTTCTATTTTATTTTATTTTTATTTCATTTTTTTTTTCTTCCTTCTCTTCATTCATTCACCCCACGTGACGCTCCCTCGGGGACTCGAACTCTTTTACTAACTTCAGAGTCCGAGGGACGTAAGTTTTTGTTACAGACGATTTGCCTCCCATTTCTAGTTTTTTTTTTCTTTTTCTTCTTCTTTTTCTTCCATCCTTTGCGGTGACAAATCGAATTTCAAATCACGCAAAAACTCGTTCTTCTTCAACATTTGAATTTTAATCCACCCAGATTCGATATCCGGAATTGTGACCCTATCAACCATTTCTCTCTGGCAATACGCCAACTTTGATAATTATGCGACAACGTTAGTCTGGTGCGTTTCGAGAATGGCTTTTCCAACATTATCAGAAGATTACTCGACTTTAGTTTTATCGTCGATAGTATTTACTCAGTTTGAGTATGAAGTAGCTGTGCATTATAGTAGCGTGAGTAAAATTCCAAAATGATTGATTCAAAAATGAGAAGAATAAAAATAAAAAACCAAAAACTCATTTCGGAAAGTATCCTATCTAACCTTTTGTATTAAACATCTTACTTGAGTCCATAGTATTCGGAGAAAAAAAAATTTATCTGAGGGAAAAGGGTTCAACCCTTTTCTTTGGCGTAGCAAAAGATCGGTATCGAAATTTATTTGACTTTTTATTTGCATTGGTTGGCTTCAAGTACCGAGCGTCGCCGTGGACCACGGATCGACGCTGTGAACGGATGGTAACGGAAATAATTGGCTTCCCGTTGGCGTCGCTGGGCGTCGCAACCCTTGTCTTTATCTTAATGAAAGCCCATAAATAAGGAGTCTAATTCCGCGGGAACAGCAGTCGCGAAAGAAAGCGGGCCGCATCGAATCGAATGGTACTTGTCGTAGGTACGATTGCAACCCTGTTAATCCTTTCTTCGAACGAAACAACGGGCACCCCCTTCCGCGTGATTAACCTTTCCCAACTGGGTGATTCTGGGCTTTAAATCCCCGCCACAATGCTTGAAAAATATCGTTTTTGTTTACATAAACGACACAATGTAGGCACCCGATGATTCGAATCTTGTTTCAACATTAATCAACGGTATTCGTTGGACAGTCTTCTCGGTTAAAATCAATAAAATTTTGACCTTGTTGAATAATGAATGTGGTTTGAGAAGAAAAGAATAATAAAAATTCGTATGAAAACCAAAAGTTCGAAATTGTGCAACTCGTGCGAAACCGTTCAGAACAATAGACACAAAGTTACGGTCACCCTTTAACGCAAAGTTGTTTCAAAGTCTCGGGACAATAGACATATCGTACCCCCTTCGCTTTCTCCTTTGCTCGGTTATATGGAGCGAAAAGCGTACCGAGTATAGAGTAGCAGTGACTGGCGGTCACTGCCCACTGCCCACTGCCCGTTGACCACTCAAAGATACGGTTGACGGGCTGCCACCCTACGCTGCCCACTGCGGTATTCTAGGCCTATTCAATTCTCTTCTGTCTCAACTCTCCACACCTATATAGTATGTCTACATTCGCGATATATTACTCTATGGTTGTTAGATTCTGCCCTTGTTTCTTTGTCGAAATGTACAACCTTGCTCAATGCGCAGAGTCTCTCTCGTTAAAGATCGATAAGCACATTACAGAATATCATTGAATACGAACCAAAAACTGGCTAAAATTAAATGAAAAAATGACAAAACAGATGAAAATAATCATTCTGTCCTATTTTGGGTTTATATTCTGTAATATCTGAGATGCTGGTGGTGGTGAATTCATGTGTAAGCTCTCTTCAATTTATCAGAGTTGATCAATTTTTATTTTTCATTAAATTTTTCTTAGAATTAGATCGATATGTGGATTCGCGAGATACTTGGAATGGGGTGACCTGCACATAAATCAAATTACTTCTAATTTCTTATTCATTCGGGAGACTTTTGGGACTCTGCAGTTTTGACGCCAAGTATTGCAATGTGCCGAAACTTTCTTGCGCACATTGGATTTTGAAATTGATCTAGTAGGTATATCGAGAGTAATGATATGATTGATTGCCATCTTTGGAAGTAGGTTCAAAATTTGGCTATGAATTTATATCTCATCGATGATAGACCCCCAATCGCGAGGGTGCATGTTCGTTTTTAATTTGGTTGTTAGAAACTGTTGCTTAACTTCACCTTGTACTTATAGACCGCAGAATTTTACCGTAGTAATAACAAGATATAAAATGCCTCAATATCCGCAGCAAAGAAGAAAACTTTATACAAGCCGGAAAAGTTTTGTCACGCGAGTAGTTTGAGCTTCCACCACGCGGTGGCAGCTGCTTCCAGCTTCCCTGTTTGATTCAGGTATTCGCATACCCCAGGACGATGTCGATCCGAATATTTGAAGAAAAAAAATGGATTTGACAGGGTTCAAAATAATTTTGAAAACTTGAGAAAGTAAGTTACTTTCAAAAACGTTGTACTGTTAAAAATTACAACTCTGATTACATATGTTATGACTTTCAATTCCAAGTTACAGTTTTGAAAACGCATATCGAATCACCGACAGATCAGCTGCATTATCGATTACGAATTGAAAACCGGAAATGAGTACAGGCACTGTGTGAAATACATGTCGAAGACGACCTCCCTTCAGCGTAGGGAATCCGGGTGAACTCATGAACGGAGAAGATTACTTTTCGATAAGAAATAATTAAAAATTTTCTCGTTTAAAGTAGCTAATTTCGTTTCTCCATTGCCTCGAGGCGGTCTGGGTCGAGGGCGAGGGGATAGAAGGAGGGGTGTAACCGGAAAAAATAACCGCTAAAATACTTGAAGATAAAAAAAGATAAAGCTCGAAGTTTCACCGGTTGGCGGCTGCGCCCAGTAATTTACATCGGCTTTTGATTCCGGAGCGAACTCCAACCGCGAGATATATTTTACCGCCAAGAAGCAGATAACGGTAATTAAAAATTACTACGGCCAGTTTCAGGGCGAGAGATGACGGGGAATCCCCTAGAGACGTTCAGGGGAAGTTTGGGTGACACCACACCATGCAAGAGGGGGCTTAGAGCTACCTATATATGTATGCAAGAAAGCGATACGATCGAGTCTAGACCGTTGTTACTATATGCGTATAATAAATCAAAAAGTAATGGTAACATGTATATCGTATACCCACACATACATCCACATGGTAAAGCTAACACGGTAGAATTTTATTGATTCGAGGTGAACCTGCTCGAAGATCAGAACTCCGATACCTCACTGCGGTATAACGAACTGTTACACCGCGTGTTTGGCTTATAAGCAAGGAAAAAAGCAAGGAACAACGAACTTTTCACTTAGCTGTTAATCACGAGGAAAACATAAATTCGCAATAAAAATATATCGCGTTCTAGTCACGTCGTATGTCTATCGAAACGAAGATATAACTTCGCGAATAGTCTCGTCTCTCTTCTTGATTAGAATATCTCTCGTACGGAATTGCAATACACCACAGAGCCGTTTTAATTGGTTGGGTCCGATATGAGTTTGAGGTCTTGCCCGGTACGGATAGGTCCTGGCCGGTCCTTGGGAAGGGCGAAGGTGGCGGAAACGCGACAGTTTGGGGCGTAAGACAGCTGACCTCGGCCCGTGACCCCCATTTATAGTCTATTACCACTACATTAGTTTCGGCTATGGGAATTTGTACCTTCCAGGCTACAACGTGGTTATCGTACAGTCTTAGCGAAGCAGGGTGTCAAATTAATATACTTCAGACGAAATTCTACTACGATATTGAAATTTCCAAATTCAACTAAAAGTTAGCAATATTTAAATCCATCGAGATCATTCGTAACCCTTTAATGAAAAGAAAAAAAAAAAAAACGGCGTTTGTATCGGAAGTCGTGTGATAGCTCGCAATTTATCTTCCACCGATCAAATAAATAATTCAGCGGTTTGCCTGCGGCGCCTTATTAGTTCCGAAGAGCGATAAAAAACTTATTACTTTCCCTCCCGTTCCAGCTATTCTGCCCAGAGGTATTCTTTAGGGCTTGCGTCCCGTGGAGGCTGCTGTCAATATTGGGGCAACCATATTGAAAGGTGCTGATAGCCTGGCATCAAATATTCACGACTTTCAACGGGCGATCCGCCTGCCTCTATTACACAATATTATCTCTCGGATACCGGGTGGTAAAACGGGACACAAAGAATAACCACAGCAAAAATTTACACCCCAATTTTCTCGTAGTAAACTGATTCTCGTATAATTTATTATCGTCAAAGTTCGAATGGATACAGTTTCCAAAAATTCTTCCTCTTCCTCGTCGCTCCCCGCGGTTTCCTCTCTAATTGACACCTGACATTGAATTTTTGATCGAAGCAATCGATCTGATACGTAAAATAATCACTCTGATACGATACAGGTTTTAAAAATCGGGTTTATTTTGCCTATTTCTATCAGAGCCGAATTTTTTGTACTACCCTTTGTACAAACTACTGTCGCGTGTTACGGGGTTGTCGGTTGATCGAGCTAACGTTACGGGGATGTTACCACGTATTATAGGCACGGCTGTTGTATATATGTATACCGATAATTGATTCTTGACTCCGCTTACATCCGGGGGTATGTATATTATTTATTCACTTATACGCCGAAGCTTTTCTTGCCGCAAGTTTTTTGAAGATAAAAATTGAGTTAAAAAAATAAGAAAAAAAAATGAAAGAAAATTTGTTCGAAATAATAAATGAAATATAACATCAATATAGGTATGGTGGATGGCGGAAAAGAAGTTTGACGATCTCCTAACGGCGGTCTCCGTTGGCCCTCAGGAGTAATTCTTATTGCCATAACGCAGGCGCGCGAGCGAATGAAAATACTGGTATAAGAGTTGGATAATGTTATAACTCGGGCAGCAATCCATAGCCATTTAGAAGTTTTAATAACATTACAATATATCTCGGGGGAAAAAAATCGACAGAAAACTGCTAAGCGAGAGACGGAAGACGGTTCCCGCAGGAAGAATTGGCGAGGGTCTTTCGAGCCAGGCAAGAAGAAAAGTTTATAAAATATTTAAAAGTACGGAAACGTCTCCTATCGCCCGGGGCGATAAATTTCCACTTACATTTTACATTCGTTTCGTTTCGTTTCGTTTCGTTTCGTTCGCCGAAGAAATCGCGGACTAAGATGCCAGAGAAAGAGTGGAGTGTAGGATGCCTCGAGTGAACAAGTGGGTCGGGTGGGTCGGCGATGGGTTCGCGATGGGTCGGCCTGCAGTGATGGCTTCGAAGTGTATATAGGTATATACCGTACAAAAACATGTCTATATACAGCAGTAACAGGGAGAGTTATTTTTTCCCTTTTTTTTTTTTTTTTTGTTTTCTTCTCTTTTTTTTCGTCTCCTTTCTCGCAATCACGAGATGTCTCTGCCAATCTCGACGAAGCGAGAGGAGAGGACGCCGACGGGACGCGTCCGGGCGTCGTTTTAAATCCCGGATCACCCGGGTCAGCGAACAGAACCGTTTTCCTCCCTTGTCTTTGTCCCAACACCGAATGAAAGAGATATCAATTTTTTTAATTGTCCCGAACAAGCTCTGAGGGAACGTCTCAATTTGTACGACTAAACGTACACCGCGGACAGTTAGTGATATTGTACTTTGCTACAACCTCAATGGCCACGTAGAAAGGACTGGGAACCTGTCTCATTTTCTTCCATTAAACGACCGCAAACCAAAGACCCGAACCCTTTGAACGAGGCCACGTCTATATTTGAACGCTAGATATTGTTTTGTGTATCTTATAAAACCGCAGGTCCGGCATTAGTCTACCTCGAAACCGCACCGGTACCAGCCTATAGACGAAAACTAATTCTCTATCCCGCAAATGGTTTACGAAAGATTCAATTATTTCATCTACGTACTGTTGGAGTTTGACAAGATCTCGGATTTTCACGTTTAATCATATAAAGTGCTTTCGGTTTTTGCTTCAATTAATTCTTTTGTTTTATTTATTTTTTTTTTTTGTAACCTTGTACAGAATACCTTCTTCTACCAGAAATTGATCAGTTTCCCCAGATTATAACAAAACGAGTATCCGATTATTCAAATTACTTTCAGGACATTGAAGGCACATGCTACGCCAATTGCATTTACGTTATCGAAATTACAACAACGATATACAATCTCTTGCTAGTTAACAGTAACCATTTACAAGAGAAACAATCATTCGCCAATTTAGAATTAAACCTTCTCTGACCACTAAGTTATTGCTAAACGCAAATTAATTTGTACCCCTGGTGAATGCGAACGAGAATTTAGTAACTTGTTCCAACAACGGATTGAAAACCAAAAAATTATCAACTACACGAACAATGAAAATTAGAGTCGATTTCGAAAATTTTTATAGCTGTATAGTATGGGGTAAATATATTTCGCCGCAAAACTCCGACGTCAGCGTACACTAAATATACTACTGAAAGCTTATCTCCCGGTAACAATGCAATCCCTGCATCTTAATGGAACACATCGATATACATTACGTCGCAAACAGGGTAGCAACGCGCGACACATGTGCTAAGAAGAGTACGGGGGTTGTCGCTCGTTTCAGGGGTAGGTGGTATGGAGGGGTGTATATTTTCTGGTTGACGATGCGAGACCTATTTAACGGGCGCGCGTCCGGTAATGGGATTCGAACTCTGAGCCCCAGGGAGCCATCTCGTACCCTTCTTCGTCTCACCTCACCGTCGCGAAGACCGCGGTGAGCGCGCGGCCGAGCATTCAAGAAGCTTGCAACCATTCGTTCATATCCTTGCCCTAAGATCGTTCCTCAATGCGAAAAACAAGTCGAAATAAAACGAAAACATGAAAGGCACATACGATTTTTCACAGAAATATATATTATACATATTTTAATACCTGGAGAAAGGTATGTACAACATGATATAAGCGAGGACTTGAATTTGCAGGCCGGATGACAGGGGTTGCAGAATAGGGATAGTCTGTTTGTCCGGATTGTTACAAATTAGGAGATGACGCTACGTCATCTATTAAACGGCGTTTAGCCCTCTCGTTGGCGGGCGCCCCTTATACACGACTGAAACCACCGGGGGTTGTGGAGTTCGAGCTGCCCGCAGCGGTGGTCGCCTGTAAGATCAAGTGCCGACCACCCTTAAGCTTAAGCTCGCTACCGACCGGTCCCTGGATGGGGTGGGGTGGATTGATAAACCAGCCCTGACCGCCGAAATTCTTGCGGCCGTCCACTCGCCTGCCCTCTGGTTCAGTGATTCTCACTCCTCCAGCGGAATCTCCTACTTGATAGACTAGGTATACGTGACTTGTTAATTAGATTCAAATTTTCCGTTCATTACGGTCGAAAAATCGAACCAAATCCGATTCATAACTTCACCAAGAAGAGGATAAATATACGAGGGTAGAATTAATAATTTATAGGCAAAGAAACGTAGCGACATCTTCGAGTCTCTGAACGCATGGAAAGGATTCGTTCAAGCAAATAATATTTGTTTCGCATGAAAAAGAAACGCGGTGAACAAATTGGCGAAATAAATTTCTTCTTGGTTAAGTAAAATACAAATTGATTCTACGAAAAAGTGGTACGGAACTATAACGGCAGAGTTGTGTTTGAGGATTAATACAATCGAATGAAAAATACTGTCAGTCGATTGATTTTTCGACCAGAATCGATCGATTGATTCAACAAATCCTTTAACTGCTTTTCCCCTAGGATTGTTTCACGGTGCTATTCGAGCTGTGGAAGAGAGTAATAAATTTCCGCATCGTTATTACCACCTCTCGAAAAAAGCTATCTCTACGAAGCTTATCACTATTTTCAGAACTAATTTTCTATTCAAAAATTTCGATTAAATCTGGCTGAGAACCACTCGCCGTGATATTTCGCGAAAGAGGCAGGCAGTGGGTCAAGCCAAGCCAAGAGTATTGTCGCCGGAAGTTCCCGCCGGGGCTGAAGAGGTTGGGGGTAATTGGATAGAGGAGATCAAGCATCCCCTGACCACCGTGCCCCTACCCTCTATCCCTTACATAAACCTATCAAGCCACTCTCTTCCTCTACTGTAGCCAATAAATGAAGAACCATTACTACTTCTAGAGGTAGACTCACGCCATGTCCGAGGACTAGATTTGAAGACAGAACAAGAGTAGATTTGATTTTTTGCGATTGATTTTCCTGCATCGAACTTGATCGGGATTGGTGTGAACGTGATGTAATGGAATTGTAAGCCGATTGTCATAAACGTGTCTAATTTCACGCAAGAATTCTCTCGCCTGTCATAAAACGTACATACTTTTTCCTTAAGCTTAGCTGATATCACCAACGATTTTACTACCAGTAACGTACACTTTTATGCCCGTATTGTATTTAAAGTTATGCTAATTCCTGCACAGAAGGCGGACGTGACTCGGAGATGATAGCTGGAACGGGAAGCTGCATCTAACATATTCATAACTCCTAGCTCTTTATACTACACCCGGTGACTTTCTTTTCTACTCATCGTCAACCAAACAGGAAAACGTCCGCATCCACATACTGATGGCAACAATAGACGATGTTTCAAGATTTTAGAGTACATGGAAAGGAATATGCGGGTACCCAGGTTAAGCAATAAAGGGCGTCAATGATAATTTCATGGCTTATGCTTCGTCGTACCGAAGGATGACGTTTTTTTCGAACCCGGTTGCCACGCTAGGCTATAATCAAATGAGGTTACTAATCTCCCTTAGGCGATTATTGTCACTGAGATGCGACGCAGAATTCGGTATATTATCAAGAGGGATGGGCATTAATGCCTAAGGAAGTACGGCGTAGTCTCTGATAGGGAAATAGTTTGAACGTCGTAAGTTGGCCCGGGTGCCCCGGGTCCGCGGAGGAGTTGGGCGTCGAGGAAGACGAAGAGGACTACTACAGGGAGGAGAGACGGTCACTTGGATTTGTGTGGTGTGAACGCGGGGGCGACTAGTAAATCCCTAATCCCCTCCTTCGCTCCCCTGCACCTACTTGGCCGGCTCAGAGACCCGTCTCCGTCTCTTTCTCTCTCTCCCTCTTCCTCTTTTCCCATTCTCCACTTCCTCTTCCTCTCTCTTGAGTAACTCTGGTCATAGATCGCACAACTATCACCCAACAACCCCCGTCCATCCCTTAACCATAGCACTCGAATGCTGGACGCCGGTCGACTCGGCTACTAGAATCGTTTCTCACTATGCCAAGTTTCAACTATGTTGATGGGTTTCAAATAGGTTTAGAATTGCCCTGTAACTTTTAGTGGAGAGTGCGGCTAGTCGCGGGTCTCGAAGAAACGTCATTGAGATTTAGCGCAGGTGTAGGTATATGTAGTATGTAAATGATGAATAAGTAATGGATAAAAGTTTGGCAATAAATTATAAGGAAATTTAAATCGAGGTAGATGTATGTACCATTTTCATTTTGGCATCGAAAATGATCGGAGCTTAAAACCACAATAGTTGACATTTCGCCCATCGTTTGAAATAAGAGGGTGATCCCGTCCTTTGTGATATTTTTTAATATCGCGATTACATTTGACACGCAATAATCATCAGTCGTGGCTCTGCTATTTATCTCGGCGCCTCTATTCCGACCACCCCCCGACCTTGCTGCCCCTGTACTCTTGGCGCGGCCCGCTTTTGCCATTCCAGTCGTCTTCCTTATAGCCATGGTTCGTGGGTTTTTTATATTTCAGATGTCATCGCGTATTGTCCATACCGTAGCGGCGCTTACTTGAAAAAGTACCGCTCGTTAGCTCCGTGAGAAATTAATTATTTGCCCACCATCACAGCCGCTCGTGTAATGGTGAAAAATATCTGGATTGTATGGGATTATGTTGAGGTAAGGGAAGGGGGAACGGCCGGGAGGTAACGGGGGGGATAAAAGAATAAGAAGAAATGTATCGGTGCGCCTCGTTACACTGAAATTGGAAGGAATGACTGAGTGGTACCGTTATTCACGACGAATAATATAGAAAAAGTCCCACCCGCCACTCACTCTTGTTTTCCAAAGCAGAAATTTTTTTCAAAAAAATCTAAAAAAAAAAAAACAACGTATTCAGCTTAACGTCTTGCGGTATTATGAATCACAATTGAACCTTTCACTGATCCCTACTCTCTAAATCTACGTTTGCACTACTTGGCCGATTCTTTCTTATCGAACTTAGCTCTTCTTGTAGGTGTCGCTGCAGCAAAAGTCTCCCCACTACAAAATTGAAGATGTTTCTCGACTTTGCCTTAGTTCTACGACTACGACCTTGGAGAATAGAAGAACACGTGAGGATGGAGGTAAGAATAAGAAATAAAAAAATAAGCTTATATATATATTTGGTACAAATTTCTTCTTCCTCGTGAGAGATTCAGCGGTTTGAAGCTGAAGATATCTAATGTCGCGTAGCGATATTAAAACGGCATAAAAATGAGGTGTAATTTGTATCTGGATTCGCGGCTCGTCCCCGTTTCGCATGTTATTATTATAAACGTCGACGTCGTCGTTATTATTATTATCATTATCGTCGTCCTCGTCGTCGTTGTTATTATTGTTAAAGATCGCGGGTACTTAATACGATGAAAAATCGGCGGACTTCTGTATCACTGCGGCTACCGCTTGGGGGGTGAAAAAGTGGCGTCACCGAATCCTGAAAATGGGATGCGACGCACATCAGTCCGGGGTTAAGTCGGCAGCTGTACTTAGATGCCTGGAGCCTTGATGAAAAAGATCTTCCATCGTATCTTCGGCCCATTTTAAGAATAGCGAATACACGCCCTTATACCATTAGCGACAGGAATAAATTTGCGTTGCCAATATTTTTATTTAAATGTTCGCAAAATAGTCCCGTCAGCATTCTCCTATCGTGCAGATGAATAAAGTTAATCTGCATTGTATAACCCGGGCAATTTCTTTGTCGACTAATATTCATTCTTCGAATCGTGATTGTTGACTGGAAAAAAAAGAAAAATTGACGTAATGGGCTTGCCAATATCGTGACATTAGCAGTAAGAGTCTATTTTCCTTCCAGGCTAGCGGAGTTTTGGATAAAAATATCATTTGAATAAATCGCGTACGTCGTCGGTGTCATTTATAACACGTGACAATAAAGTGGAGCCAGTAGTAATCTTTATGGTGTGATACACAACGCAACACTTTTACGATATGCTAAGCGGGGAAGCGATGCCCTTTTTTGAGATTCAAATTCTTCGTCACTGTTGAGTGTAGACTCCATACCTTTCACAGCAGTCTGCTGCTCTAGACTCTCTGCCCGAAGCTTACCGATGGGTGAATATTTTCTGGCTACTTAACCACGGGATTAATGATCTTTCCTAACAAACCAACATTCGCCAACGATAAGTTCGTCCTTTGCAGATATACATTTGCCTCTACCGTCAAATCTAGGTTCAACTAACATAAGCCGCACTATCGAATCTCTTTTCTTCGTCATATGCAAAACGTTCCGGAAGCCGATTTCATTTTTGCAAAATGCAGTTCCTTGTCGAATATTTGATATTCCGCGAGCATGAGTATAATACTATAAAGGAGATTAAAGATAGGTCGATGAGAAGCGTATGAGTATCAGCTGTCGACAGTGACAGACTCGAGAAATTTCAGATCCAGATTGAGGCGGCTTGTTTATAACGCGTTGTGTTGTCGGCTGAGCTAGTTTGGAGAGGGTTGCTTCGCGTGGATTGACTTTCATTAATCCGGTAACCCTATCTCCTCCCTGGCTGTATATATTATAAATTGTAATATACTCGGCACTATAGTCGGATACCTACTGTATACCACACAGATTCCGTATAAGCGGGTGTAGAGAGTGTGTGAGATAGGGTGGCGGGGGTAGGTGAGAGAGAAAGATAGAGACGAAGAGAGAAGGCCTTAGACTTGAATATTTCAACGTGCCCGCGCATTAAAGCTACCCTTCTTACACTGCCTATTAACCCCCACCACCACCGACCAAACTATAAATAAGCTGATTCATATTTCAAATGCTATTTCCCTGTTAATTTTCTAATACCAACCCGTTTGTCGGTGGCCTCGTAAATCCGGCACTCCCCAGAGGTACTTTCGGAAGCAAAGGGAGAACGCATATCGACGAGGAACCAGAAGAGCAGCCTTCTCTAGTTTTTGAACCGTTTCGCCGTTTTCAGCAAGGAAACGTTATCAGGACTGATTCCGATCAGATATTATGATGATTTATAATTCGAAAAAATGTTCAACTGCAGAATGGAAGCAGCCCAGGTTTATTCCGTAGATCGTAATGATCTTTCGAGGTTTACGAGTATCCTACTTGCATATTCCGTGAGCGGTGACGTTACGACGCTAACAGGAACCGTCGCCATGGCTCATGGCTGCCAATCGCAGTTACAAATTAACGGCACCCGGAATACGTAGGACCACCAGGAGGCACTGTGTTGGTGGAGGTTGAGAAATATCATCGAATAATGAATATTCATGCCGATGAGTCGCAAGCGAGAGCTGGAGATGGAGATGGAAGGGCGGGCTGTAAAGTTGCTCCATGGAGAATCGCATTGGCCGCCATATTTTGCCTGATGTATTCCCTCCCCGATCCTCACCACCACGTATTCTCTTCTCCTTGAAATTACTCGAGCTTTTCCCCGTACAATTCTGCAATTGGAATTAATAGCCGATTGATTCCCCATACAGGATGAAAATCGATCATCTTTCACTACCCCACTTGAGTAGAAACGGAAAAAGTTTAGTTCCGATTCATTGCAAATCGCACGGTCCTTCAGTCGGCGAACGGAATTGCAATGACAGATACGAGTATGTCTAGATATGAAGGATAAGTCCACATTGTCAAGCTCCCTGTCTACGCATCACGTATCTAATTACAGTTGTAATGGGTAAAAGGAAGGCCTAGAGAGCTGCTGTGTGGGGGAGAGTGAAGACAACCCTTCTGGGTACTCGCGTCGTAAAACCGCCCCTCGCCCGGAGGACACATTATAAAAATGTATTATATATATATATATACCGGTAGATATAAATATAAATTAGTCGTGGGTAAGAGGCTCGTTAGGCTTAGGGTACTGTACACAATGCTTAATGAACCAACCTAAGAAAGGGCTCGAGGGGGTGTCTAGGTGCGAAGTTACGAAGCTCTCTTGTGTGCTCGTTCACTTAACCAATTGTTTCAATTCCTTTAGGAGCCGTGCAAAGATTCCTAAATCTTACGGAAAATATTTTTCAATAGTTATCTCTGCCGTCGAGTAAAAACGATTTGGCCCAACGTTGAAGAGTTCGGTATGTGAATCGGTAGATTAAGAATGAAAAAAAAAAACATTCTGTGTACTGTATGCCATAGATTGTACCCATGTGAATATACATACATGTATATATGTGTTTAGGCATTGTACGCACACATATATCTCCAAGCAGGGGATGCTTCCACGGCAGGTTTGCCTTTACGCGCGCGTCGACGATAAAACTGGAACAAAACTCGAGATTTTATAGGCTAATACCAGGAGGGGAAAAGGATTTCACCTCATATATCGTGATTTTATATAGAAAAATATTTTATGTATGCGTAGTCGACGGCACAGTCTCAATTCCTGCCGCATAAAAGGGTTTTAGATTTTATTTCCGTGGCTTCGATGCCGCCAGTGTCGCTTCTGAATGGCCTCGTTGTTTCCCCAATTTAAAATTCATGTATGCTACCGTTTGAATATTATTTTTGCATGAAATAAGCTTCAATTTTTCGTCCCGTTGGCTTAATTCTTTCTCACCTCGACCACTTATTTATGATTCACGGTCTTCGGTTTATCCGAATCTGATCAATCCACCGTCTTAACTTATCAAGAGATTTTATTTTTTCTTATTACGAAAATTACTGCAGTTATTTTTCCCTCCTTTCCCTTCTGATTTGCTCAATAATATCACACGCGAACGTGAACCATGAAACGTCGACTACATCTCTCCTCTGAAACTAAGGAGAACGGAGCTGGATAAATAAAAAATTCACCTAAAAGGAACGTAGCTTTTGCATCGTTTAATACGTGACAAATGGCTTTATGATGCTCTCCCGCGAGTGAGCCACGCAGCTTTGCCTCGTAAAGATAGCGATCTATTGATACTTTGAATATCGTCCCCTTCCTCCATATCTCTTTGGCTCGAACAGTCGATGCGCATCGTGAAAGCGATATGGAGATGCCCCGAGGATTCATTGTGTTTTTTTATTATTCGTCGGTCGAGAGGAGTCGTTGTGTTTGGCTGCGGCGTGGGAGTGATTTGCCTATAAATACGAGCCGAACGGAAACACCGACGTGAATCGGCATCAAAGCAAAAAAATATACCAAAGAGCAAGTATAGGGGTCGATCGCGGGGTTTTAGGGCGCCGAACGGACTGAGTAGCCGGAAAATTGGTGCCCAATGGGCATGTCGATCACGCCGTATTAGAAACGTGAATAATATTTCAATCTCTGGATCGCCGGAAAGCATCGATCTGTAACTTTGACTCGACATTTTCAGCCTCGACGCCTGGAGTATCGAACGACAAGTCTCGTTTCGATACGATATTTTATCGGAGTTCTAAAAACACATTTTTTTTTTAATTTCTTCGACGTAGTAGCAAAGGAAATGATGGAAAAAAATATAGGTCGCTTTCTTCGAGCTCGCAGTATTTGCCACATCACGGCTGCGAACAATAAGTTCATAAACTTCAGCGGCAAGTAATAAGAGGGGTGTGGGGGATGAGCACCAGTTGAGGCGTAAAACATAAAACAGCAGTATCTATAATGCCTCATCAGAATAATCAAACAATTAATATGTTTATTAGTATTGGCAACGGCCTGCCCTGGAATATATTAACTTCAGCTACAATCCTAAGGGTCCAACGGTATGGAGTGAGCACTACATTGAGCAATATGCACCATCGCACCCTATAGATTTCATGTTTTAATGTCCGGCTAAAAACTTCCAACCGATTCCCATAACTTCTCCACTGTTCAAAAACAGAATGAAAAATAACGTCGAGCTTACATATCTCACTGGCGCTTTACTTTTCGATGCCAAAATCCAAAGATTCGAGTCACATAATAAGCTCAGATCTTATGAGGGTGAACTTTCAAAGTTTTTGAGGTCATGGGCATACAATAGTTTGATAGGTCCCTATTCGCCTGGAGGATGGCGATTTGAACTTGAAATTTTGCCGAGGGTAAAATGACAGTCGTACTTTCATCCACATGAAGGATATAGGTACGTAGAAACGTACATGTAGTATGTATACTTCCATTCCATTTTACGAGGCGAGAGAGATAGAGAGATCGCGAGAGTGGAGGATGATTTTATATGCAAAGAGTAGTTTAGAGCTAATTGTTAATAATAGGATTGGTAAGGTGGGAATTCAGCCCCCGCATCTCATTTGCCGGTACAGTCGACGCGGCGCAACTGTTACCCCGTCGGTCCATCCGTCCATCCACACGTACTACGTGCATGTATATACACACAAACGAATTTCTTCCCCCTTATACATACGAGTAATGGTAAAGGTGTGTATATGTGTTGAGCGAATCCGCGCGTGGTTCGCATTCGCTGGCACGTACATTATTACAAACCTACATATATACATATATACATATATGAAAGCGTAATTCTGAGTTATATGAGAGCCTTGTTAATGATAATTAAAATACCTCCCACTATACCACTTTTTTACCTTAATATATTACGAAATTCCCATGTTATTATAATTCACATTTAACTTCGGACTATACCAAAAACCAAGGTCTTTTACTCTTCTCCCATCATTCACACCGAGCATCTGCATAGGTGCGAATACTGTGGCATAGTTATTGTAGATGATTCAAATCTCCTGGCTGCATGGTGTTTGCAGAACCTATTGTGCATGGCGAATAAATGAGATGAGATTTTTGAAAATTGTCTAAATATAAGGCGTTCGTTTTATTCTATTGCGTGAACAGAATCCTAAGTGAGATTCACGCGATCGTTTCCATTTCCCCACAAAATAAACACGGAGTAACAAAGTAATGGCAGCACTTTAACCGTAGCAGTTACAATAAACCGCTATTAAAAGCATTATTAATATCATTAAAATAAATATGAACAACATAATAAACTAAAGCCGTGCGACCCGGCATTGCGGAGAGATATTTCGACTGGAAATACTGGGGAATATAAGGATCTCGGTTTGGGATTGAGGTCAAACTGATACTGCACGACGTGAAAGAGCGATTCGAGTTTTTGGTGAAAAAGAGAGGGAATAAAATGACCTGTGCAGCTTTACCTTCCTGAAAAAATTTTTACGTTATCTTTGAGGAAGTAACGTTCAGTTGTGGGTAAGTTCAGTTGTAGTTTATGCTAAGTAATTGTTCTCGACAAAAGCAGAAAATTTACAACTCCCCGTTTCTGAAGGCAAGTTTCTCTATGAAGCTTATAATTTTTACGACCCAGATAAGCAAGCTCTTAAGCACCCGGACCGCTGGTATCACTCGGGTATCACCTGAGCAAGAAGCATGATTTCCCGAGCGGTGATTCCCGCCAAGAAATGACACCGGCTTCCGAGAAACCCTTGACTTGACTCACGGTCGAAATTTCTACTTGGAGTATATTTTAAAATCAAACCAGTGTAGATCGTGGCACGCAAGTGCTGATGGTATATAGGCGAGGCAGCCAAATGATCGTTAAAATTTAACAGAGAAGCAAAAAGTAAAAATGACGGTAAGAACCACTTGGTGGTGGGCATTCGCGTTTTGCGGCTCGCTGCTCAAGTGATTAATTACCCTATTCCTCGAGAGCAAGAGAAAACGAACTGGTATAGGTATGTACCTACAGCCGCGTGGTCGTCAGATTTATAACGTCCGAGTTGTCGAGAGGGACTCCATGAACGAATTTTCATACAGTATAAGAGTGGAAATCCTGAAATCCGTGCTTCTGTCTGATCTAAGTAGGCTCAGGTGTCCCAGATAAGAAAAATATGAAGCAAGTTTTCGCCATAACCAGCGAACGCGCGAACCGAGAGACATTAGCATAGTAATGAATATTATTACATTTCGGGCACACTCAGTTTAATTCCATCTTCCCAGTCGTAAAGATAATAAGCAAGTGGTAGCTACTCCTGCCACGCTATACGGGTAGCGGGGGGCCAGGAGGGTATGGGGGTGAAAGAGGGATAGGAGGAGGCTTTAAGAGGTTCACAGGAGAGGTAAATATAAACTTGGGAAAGTGACAAAGATAATTCTAATAAAAGCGACGACGCCCGGAGAGCACTTCGGTCTCTCCTGCTTAATTTGTGACATATTCCGGCATTGCATTACCTCACTCAACGACCACCCTGCCGACTCTGCAGGCCCACAGTCAGTTATACTTTATGTCTCTTTGCCTGAACTTTGTCGCATAAAAATCTGCGCGTGGGAAAGGATGATTGAGAAGTAACCATGACTATTTCGCCCTTTTTTTTAGAGCCAGCAAGTTGCCCTCGATCTCTGTACCATGCGAATGAAAAAAATTCATGTTCGAGTGCCTATTTTCGAAAAATTTTCAGCCAATAGACGTCTAATCCAGAAAATGTAATATTTAACAAAGGGAAAAATTAAGTGTCTACCAATTTCGTCTTTCTGGATCTCCCATAAGCGTGCTTTCGTCGGTATATATACGCCGAGCAGTGCTTCAAATAAACGGAATAATTAGGCGTTTGGCTTCTCTCAGAATAGACAGAGACCCGTCAAAAACGCAGCGACTTGACAGACCTAAGCGGGGCTGCTTAGCTGCCTGAAATTAAAGGGCAACCGTCGACGGTAACGGTAGAGCTGACGGCAGGGGCGACGTAGACTACGTCGAGTTAAGGTACTGAGGAAAGTTGTGCGATGAAGCAGAAGTATTTAATCAAGGGATCACCACGGCAGCGTCTAAATAAACCAACGTTGAACGATGGGGGTCGCAGATTTTAGCGTACATTGCGATGGGGTGGAGGTAGCTGTAGTGGTAGTAGTGCTAAGGTGGTGGGTGGTCGAGGTTAAGGGAAGGTAAAGGAGCCAGGGGGCAGGAGGCAGGGGAAGAAGGCGAAGACAAGGCGTGACTCTAAGAAGGGTTAAATTACTTGCTTCTCGTTATAACTACTACACATTTACCAAACTCACACATCTCTTAGCTGGAGGAATGCACGGCGTGCTCAGCTTGACTTAGCGATGAATACGAACCAACGATAATATGAATTTGTGCAAAATCATTACGTCGATTTCCGTCTTGAGAATAATTGTCACTTGCGTCTGTTGCATTTCGTTCATAAGCCCAATCGGATGATCTTCAAATTGCGCTTGTGGAGTTCAGCGGGGGATGATTTCATTCCTATGGATGTAAGCGAAACTGCTTGCGAGTGACTCGCGCCCGTCCCTATGCCCTCGACACACTTAGCTATCTGTGACTTCACATAAGACAGAAGGAGGAAAGGTTAGGAAAGGGAATGACGAAGGGTTCGGGGGTCGGGGGTTTGTTGTACTGCTTACACGTCAAACAATCCTTGTTTAATTAATTCTACGGGCCCGATAACTCTGCTTCGCCGTTTCCGAGCCAAATGCCGTTTGACATTTCGGGGCACATAGGTATGGTGTGTACATATACCATCGTTTGGTTCACTGATTACGTATAACTTGAACGTAAACAATTTGAGCAATGCTCATACGAGAAGAGATAATGTTCACAAAGTGTCACAGATGGGGACGAAAAAGAAAAATATTCACATCCCATATACCTTCGGAATTACGACGACAATAACTACGCCATATATACCTATACCTATATGTATAGCTTTCATCTTCACACAGCTGATAAATTAAATTCCAATTATTCCTCGATGAAATTTAAACGACAAATTTCCCGCACATGGAGGAAACCACGTGAGAACTGGGCACATTTTCTTGACGTTCCTGAGATCGCATGAACAGGGATATTATAAACAACTGTGAAGGGCTTGTCTAATGACCGGAAGGAAACTTGCACCTCTATATTTCTCACCTCTCCTGTTATTCGTGTCTCGTTTTATACCGCCAACGCATGGCAACCCCTTGCACCAAGAATATCGCTAATTATATATATATGCGTATATATAACGATCTTAATTGCAGTAATAAGGTTGAGTAGCGTAAACTGTCACCCCTTATTTCCACGGCCCAAGAAGTATTTCTTGACACGTATAGCTACTAAATGGTTCAGTTTCACTGTTTACCTCGAGGATCTGATAACAGCTACTCAGCACCTTCAAAAGAGGCTCTGGGTTTCAAAGCCCGTGATCGCTACGATCAGTTTTCAGTAAAGTTTACGTATAACGAGTAGTGAAACGAGACTCTTACTCAAATCGCACATTAGTGCTGATACCAGTAACGGTGTTGGTATGAAATAATTTATAGATATTAGAATCTTAACAGAAGCGTGAAACTTCGAGGTACAATTTCCCGGGAGCATAAAACCAACTGACTGAATTCCCATTTCTGACTTATAATTTATTTTAATAGAAGAGGATTATTTTACCGTTATATTTCGAGTCTTCATTATTTGCTGGCCGAAAATATTGTAGGTACAAAAACTTTTCCAATTTTAATCCATCATTTGAACCGTGGAAAAACTTCTGTTTCGTTACAACTCCGCGTAGTGGGAGAAAGTAAATAAAAAGCCTCGTTTTCTAGAGGATGGTAAGAGGTGCGGAGGTGCGGAGGACATACGGCGGTAGCGCAGGGTATGAGGCGAGGGGACCGGAAAGAGGTCGGATCGGAGACAAGAGAGGATTCAAAGGGTTGGACCGTCGTATAAATAAAAGAATTAGTTTTTAATGAACATTAGTCACTATTAATTGTGGAAAGTTAACCCTTTTTTCAAGAGGGTTGCGGTTGCCCTTTGAGACTGACAATGGTGGGGTGGTCCTCAGGGTTGACGCCGGGGGTGAGGGCGCAGAAGGTGGCAAAGGAGCAGACGAGAAACGAGAAACGAGAAACGAGAACTGAGAGCCGAGAACCGAGAAACGACGAGGAACGAGAAGTGGTTAGGGGCGACAGGCGACGGCAGGCTGCGGGGAAGGGTGAAAAAACACACGGACCTCTTTATTTTACATTTCCGCGACCATTCTTTCATTGTGCCATAATTAAGTTAGCGTCCCAACGACCCGCGACGCGTACCTACCCCGCGACTTCATTCATCCATAAATAATGAATATCTTCATCCTTGAAGTAGACAAATGATGTGTTTTTCCTGCAGTGGTACTATCAGCCAAGCAATAACTATCGCCAACTATCCCCCCACTTTCTTAACTCAAAAGTAATCGTTTTGAGTACGTCGCCAAATGCTCGTCGTTCTAGACTGCCACTTGTCATTCTTCGGGATATAATTCCTCTAGTAATTCGAACACAGAGTTGATTGGAGTCTAAACTTTGAATGTCCTCAAAACTTGTAGCCGTGAGATAATGTAATTGAAATGTACCATAATTGTATTAACTGCGACTTGATTTAATAATACAAAATGAATTTGCAGCAAAATTCAAAAAAAAAATTTTAAACAAGAATTTTTCTGATCTGGCGCTGTGATAGTAATTAATACGAATGGGAGCTCCTCGAGCAGTCGACGGTGGCAAGCAACCCTTTAACTTGTTCCTTTCTCTATAAATTAATAAAGTATTCTAAACTTTATTACAACTTTAATCAAAATAATTATTAAATATTATGCGCTATAATGTCAACGTGGCGCTGAGGACGAACAGCGGAAGGAAGAGGAACGCGACAAGGGCCGTGGATGAGGGTGCGGGCGGGGATGAGAGCGAAGAAGGGGTTGGTGGTAGAGCCGGTGAGGAGGTGAGCGGGTGGGACAGGGAAACTGCGAGTTGTCTGAAAAATTAAAATATGGCCAGTCTCGTCCGGCCGTTCATTTTAATTTCATAATAATTGTGATATTATAAACTGAGGCAATGGTTCTCGCCGAATCCCATCGCGCAGCACGCATTTCGTGTGTAGGTACAGCAATTTTATTTGTCGATATGAACGAGAAAAAAAATTGACTACATTGGAATGGGTGTATGAAAATTTTTTGAATGTATAAAAGTTACGTTGATATCATATGCAAATCGAGAATCATACATGAATTTATTTCTCCGATGTAAGCACAACCCTGTTGAGTTTTCTTTCACAGCCTTTTTCAACGAGGTATTTACAAAGATGCCACTTTTCTACGCATTCAAGTTTTCTGAAGTACAGAAAATAAAAAACAAAAAAAAAGGGGGGGCAAAGAAGATATGAAAAGAAAGGTTCTTCGTTTGTAATATGCTTTTTAACCTCTCCTTTTCTATTCTTATCTCAACCACGCTGTCTATCGTGCACGCCCACCTTCACTTACACATTAAACATAGGTAGGTATATGTAAAAACATATAAATAACATTATGAACACTCTATGGTCTGCCTTCGCATTGAGAAGTGGAGAGAAAATGTTAGTGTATACACAAGTGCTCGGAAAAACTTGAGCCGGAAACATAAAACTCTTTCGTGCATTTCAAACTCTTTGCTTATACTCACTGTTATATAAAACTGCGTACGCGAGGTTTGTAAACTTTTCTTCTTACGTGAATTAAAACTATATATAAAATATATATACATGCATAAGTATGTATACATATGGGTAGGACAGAAGCTCGAGGCTGAGCAGACTGGGCGGTTGTAAGCACACCAACTCACACTTTGGACGATTCATTGTAATCAGCCACTGAAGTTTCCCGAAATCCTTACAAAAACCAACCACACTCATTGTGAACTATTATTAAAAAATTTCATGTCAGAGATCAATGGATAATATAGCGATTCGAAATTGATGACACTGACAATTGCTCAGTGTGTTAAGCCATTGGCTGCTTTCGAAATGACTGTTGCCACTTTTGAAGTCCACCTTGGATTGTGAATAAATTTGACATCAAAGATTGTCGAATTCTTTTATATGTGACTATTTTTCCGGAGCACTGATCCCTTGAAAGAGGCGATTTTGAGGTTCAGTAACCCTGCACTTTCATTATTTTCTGGAACCAGCGCCAGAGGTTTAGGCCTCCCTTAAATTAGCTGCGGACATGCACCGTCGGGATTTGACCTTTGCTTTTTTTTTCTCATTTGATTTCCGTGTAAAAATAACACAGAGTAGTGTTGAGTATAACAAGATTGTCCTAATTCATAACCCAGGCCGTCCCATCTTACGGGATCCTCTTCAGAATAGTCTCTGGTATCCACAAGAATCCAGTTTCCGAGTTTCGTATGTTTACGATATCAGGCGTTAGAACACGCGTATAATAAGGTGTCATCTTATCTTATAGGGTTGGGTTGGGTTGGGTTGGGTTTGCTCGGTGGGTTGGAAGAGTGTATCGCCACGTATAATGGTAATTAAGCGTTATTAACAAGCCTGGGGGTGGTGGTGGTGGTGGTTGGTTCTTGTCTAATTAACGGAGTTTACCGCGACACCTGCCCCCGTCTCGTATCTCGTCATCTTCCACGCCTCAACCGGTACCTCAAGATTTACGCCACTCGCCAAAGAAACGTGCGGGGTTATCCATTTTCCACAAGCCACTACCTCCGCTATCCACTATCGCTGTTTAATGATAAAGTCCCGGCTATGCGTGTGTGCAAATATACATTCCGAATGGGATTTAAACCTCTCGGTGTGACAACACCTTTACACGTTTAACAACCGCGTTTAATTGTGAAGTAAGTCACCGGCGGGATACTGCAGGATAGTATACCTATGTGCTCACGTATGTATACCCGTGTGTTTCTTTGACTATTCGTGGTATAATTACAGGGCAGAGGGTGCAGGTGATAGGTAGGTAAACATACGGTGCATAAATGCATTTGGGGGTAATGTGACGTGTGTCTACCCCGCTTTCAATCCCGCAAACGTCCCGCGAAATTCCACCCCTTATACCCTCATCCTCATCCGCATCCGCATCCTCATCCTCATACTCATCCCGCGTGTGTCCCCTTAGTGATCCCCAACCTCAACCTCATTCTCCACCGCCCGTACACGGTGTGGTCGTCTAAATGGTCGCATTTAACGCAACTCCTTTTTGCTTCCGGTGCAGAACCCCCAGAGCCGTCAGTGTCACATAAGAGCCGGCTCTCCCGTTCTTTCTCTCTCTTGTCCTCTCGTGATTCTCCTGCCTCTGCCGTTGACTGCGACACACGCCATGGTTTGCTTTCTGTACACGGTGCACAGTGAAGTCCACCGCGTGGATAAGGGGCATATGCTCCAGGGTAGAGATGGAGGTATACCCACCACCGAGCCGACTACGCGGCCTGAGCACGCTGGCGTAAACATGAAACAACGTTATGAAAGGGTGACGCCACGGCAGGTCGCCAACTCTCTAATTTAAACAAATATTACAAGTTGTCGCGACGTCCGCCGCTGGGTTGGTACCTACTCTTCCTAGTGTTCCTCGAGTGGGCGTGTCACCCTATTCGTGGACCACCGACGTCAAACGGTTGCTGGTACACCAGAACCGCAGCTCGTCGTCCAGGACTGAAAATGACTCCGAGTTGGAAAAACTCTCAAGAATCAACACCTCTGCAACGTCTTTGCTCAACAAAAAAAAGCGACACACTCTTAATGGCCTCATTGCATTTAACTGATCCCACGTTTATATACATTTGGTGCATACTGCACATCGTTCCAATTTCAATTATATGCAATTATGGATTCTTGTTAAAGGTCTAATTGTAAGTAGGTAGAGAGGGGCACACTGCAGTCGGTATACGCGAGAGGGTTGATCAAGGAAGACTTTGTGGCCACCAAAGCCAAATTTGAAACGGGGTAAGTATGAAAAACCTGGTGGATTCTGGTCTGGAGAGTAAGTAGGCGTGGTGCTATTACATCGGAAATGCTTGCTTAACGAAGGACAATGCGGTGTGGGTACAGTTAGTAGGTGGGTGAAACGTAGAAAATCTCATTCTCTGCCGCGTCTGGCTGAGAACGAGACCCTGGTGTACGGAAGGGCATTTAGACCTTTTTGCCACCTCATCAGCTTTGTGCTCGAGTCGTACGAGGATAGCACCGCGTAATAATCCACTTCCGTCGACCTCAAAAACATGAATTTTCACTTCAACTTTCTGTTAACTGCTAGCTCTCCTAAGTACAAAGTTAATTTTTTAATTATCCCATACATCATTAGGCAGTCCTCCGCTCTTGGGATACAGAAATTGCAATAATTTTCAATTACCTTGCTTAATTGACCACGTAAGCGAGCCTTTCTTAATCGAGGGTATTTTTGATAATGGATCGTTTATTTCGACTCGCTTTAGTAAAACAAATACACAATTCGGTATTCATTATATCATCTCTGTACCCTTCCGTTCAACGAATTCTCGTTTTATTTTTATTTTTCTTTTTTTCAACCTTTATTTGACACATTGATCTCTTTATACGACTGGTTGAAAAAACTTCTCCTCGACCATTTCACACCATTTGGATTTATCAAACACGTTTGAAGCGAACGTAAATTTGATTCAAAAGTCTAGGAAACTGTAAGATTGTGTCGTGAGTTTGTATATATGCATGTGCTTGAGGAGAAGGATACTTCACAAATGATAAAAGTCTAAAAATTCTAAAACCATCAACACTCTCTGGTTTCCACTTTTCGCCCGAGTTCTTGCTCCCTTCAATTCAAACTTTCTGGATACTGCTCCAGTGAATACTACTTCTCCCTTTATCTTTGTTAGTTTTATTGTTGTTTTCGTAATGGGATCATTTGGATTCTAATACGACGCCCGACGTCTCCGGTTTCTGACGTTCGACGTCATCTCCTGATTCTTCTCCAACCCCCCCTTTACTTCTCTAAATTTTCCCGGTCCTCTCGCCCCCTGCTCATCGGGCGATCCTCGTCACAGCGAACGAATAATTTATTCGCAGATTCCTCGAGACTCGGTTGAGGCAGAATTAGTTTGATCCCCGGCATTTAATTTATTGTTTACGAAGTCTACTCCGAGACTTCACTTGATCAAGTTTCCATCCTCCACCAACCCTCCTCACCACGTCTGTGCCTTAAAGATTGGCAGATGGCTCCTTTCCAATGCGAATATTCTAGTGATGAAATTTCCAAGAGCTGAGATTAATCTTATCGACATACGTCGCAACAATATTTCTCAGAACTCCGGGCTACAGAACTTACTGGAAGATATTTTATGTAGACTGGAAAGTTTCACGTCTAAGCAACACACCTTATTTCACCGTTAGCCAAAGATTTATTGGAATTTTTCAGACTCATTTTTTACATCGAAAATGCGCTCCAGGGACACAGTGCAGTGCCAATGCTCCCGAGCTAGAATAAGACAGATCCTATGGACTTAAATCTTGAATCAGAAAGCGTCCACACATCTCACTCTTTACCAGTCAGCGTATAATTCCCTCGATTCCCTCTCGGCTACCCTGAGCCAACCTGTCTAGTGACCTTAGAGAGCGAGATACATTTTTAATTCAACTAAAATAATTATACTTTGAGACGGGAGGGCGCTTTGACGGGGCAAAAAATATGCCCGTGTGTGACATAAATGTAATCTGGCCGTCGTCCGGTGGCTCGGGTCTCGGGACTCAGAGCTGGTCAGAAAGGGGTATAAATAATAACTCTCTGCGAGTCCCATATCCACTTTCACCCCCGTCCCTTGGTCTCATCTCGCCGCGTCTCTCGCGTCAGCGAGGAAGAGCCAAACCGACGCGCGTAGACGAGGAAAAGATAAAGAAAGGAACGTTCGAAAATTGTACGGGGTAAACGTGAAAGGATTATTTCTCGCTCCTTGCTTTGGACTGCTATACTGCAGCGAATCGTGAATGGCACGAATGGCTGGGCGAGGTTCAATTAAAAATTCTATTACTCTTGAATTGCATTTCTAAGCAGTTAGTCGCCATTAATACAAAGCTATTCGCTGGCGACTCGTTGACCGATGTCAATTTCTCGCCTGCGATTTTCGCCGCTCTTCAAAAAACGTCAAGGTTCGAGTCTTAGAATAAAAGCCACGGGTGAAAGCTGTACTGGCAGTGAAAATTTTCAGAATTAAAAAAAGCTTTTAATACAACGGTATAATTTTTTATTTTCCCATCTCAAGTACGAGGGACACTTGTGTCTAAAAAAGCCCCACTGTCACCGTGTACAAGTATTCAACAAATATATTCCAGCTTCTTTTCTAATTTAATAAATGTATAATATTATAGTTTAATAAACTACACGGAGATGAAAATATCTTACGGGTATACTGCTCATGTTTCGTCTAACAGAATAAAATAAGTTTCAAGACTAAGAGCAAGACGCCTACCCAAGGCTGTTCAGAAATTTCCTTCAAAATTATCGATGCAAATGAAATGACTCCCGGCTTATCCTCCAACGACTAAACCAGGGGATGAGGATGGTGTAGGGGATTCCTGCGCTGGAAGCGAGTTAACCCTTTTATGGATGGATTGGCTTTATCTCTTACATTTTCACCTCTCGCCGCTGCCCACCCTAGCTATATCGTGGCCTGCCACCCACTCAATCCTCTCCCAAAATCCCCCCGGCGTTCCTTCGTAAAGCACAACATTTCTTACGTTGGGTTGCCGTGGAAACAGCCGAAACACGTTTACTCTGGTTACCATCATTTCTCGTCGGATAAAAAGTATATATGTATATAAATTATTCGAAATAATGAGCTTACGAACAATTTTCATTTTGTTTTCTTTTATTTGTCATTTCGTTATTTTTTTTTTAACTTTTTTCATGCAAAATTCACTAAGGTATATAAGTATAGATATTGTATTTTTGCGAAAAACATAATAAACAGTCTCTTCCATAAATGGATCCGACCGCAACACAACGCGACGCGACAACGTCAAAACTGTTGGAACAAAAAAAGAACAAAAAAAAAAAAATGTGGTTGGATATCTTCTCACGATATTACGCTCTGCCAATACACTCAGACCGTTTCCCTAACCCCCTGGGAATACAAAAGAATATTAGGTATTTTGAATATTGGCCCCGTTTTTGTTGCGGAGTCAGGGACATCACGCGAAATACTTTCCATCGCTACACGATTTCCAACTGCAATACACTTAGCTTGATATTTGCACGCGTGTACACATTTCGCGACGGGGGCGCGTGGGATGCGTTAATATTCATACGCCATGAAGCACGCATCCACGCACACACTCCGCGCTAGCACCAAGTTCCCCGGCATAAAGTATCGGTAAATAAATCATAATGCGTTATTGCTTATTTGAATATGTTTCGTGCGGAAGTGCATAATGTATATGCTCGTACGGGGAATGTTCGTTGAGAGTTGTGAGGTCAAAGGGGAGAGACGGATCGTCTAATTCCATACAATTCTTTCAAAGAACTAAACGAAATTCTTATGCGGTTGTAGAAAAATAATTGACAAAAGAAGCAAAAGATCGTCAGAAATATGTTCAGACCCAAGTGAAGCGGCAAGATGATTGTCGTCGTAGTCGTAGTCGTCGTCGTCGTCGCCTGGTCGTTTGTACCTACCAGAAACGTTGAAACTAACTAAAGCTACTCTATCGCTTTTGAGATCGCACTTCGTTATTGATTACAACATTCGAATGATTCATTGCTTTCATCAGGGGTTGAATCACGCGAATCTCTGCGGTAATAAAGGCAGCCATTGTGAGCTTCGAAGTAACACAATATACGCCACGCATAACAAAGCGTCAGGGTATAGGCGATATTGATGTTTTAAAATACATATCTGCATATACCTCCTCCCTCTCTCCTCCTGCCCCTGTTTTCCTCCTCTACATAAGGGTATGGTATTTAATGAGTCGGGGTGAGAGAGCCATTTGGCTGTGGGGTTCGGTTCTCAGGGGATGTTTCTAGCCTCTCCTCTTCTCTTACACCGTATACTCTCTCTCCCTCTATCTCTCAGGCGGCCCTACTCTCTCGCGGTGTTATTCATATCGTAGTCTGATTTATCGGTATTCATCAAACCGCCATTGTAATAAGACTGAGTGAGCTTCTGAACCCGCTTTAGCGGTGTGGGGTTACAGAGTGCTGTAGGTACTATGCTATGCATCGATGTGCACATCGCGCTTATATCGATTCCACTATGTTTTAATGTACCAACTCCTATAACGCGGACTCTATACGTATATCCGCTCAATCCCTGCGGACTTGAACCTTTCCAAAATATATCGAAGCTCACCTCTTTTTGAAAACTGTCGTACGGATACCGCAAGTCTTCGACATCCACCAACGCCGATTTATACACACATATAACTCGAAAGACACACCCTACCTACGTCATTTGACGTCGATTATTATACCGTACTCAAATGTTCTTGTTGTTGTTCAATTTGATACCCCTCGAAGCATTGTTCCACGACGGGTCGTTTATTAATGAAACAACGTGTGCGATGTGACAAAGCAGATTGTTCATAAGTGCGTTCTACATACCTATAACTTCTATTCTGTGCGTAAAACTCCTGAATAATACAATTTAATCAAGGTGGAGCCGTTGTTTTGCGCTTAAATAACACCTAAAGGACGTGAATATGGGGTCCTGGGAGGAATATGAAGACTACGCGTGTAGGTACACTAGTAGCTCGTATAATACAGTGTAAATAATCGTTGATGATCATACCGATTGCGTATTGAAAATGGTTGTATCGAGATCTTCAAGGTTTTGTGAAAAATGAACGACACTGTTTTTTTCTTGGATTCTAAGGCCAGGATTTGTTTAGATAAAATAACAAGGAAGGACCTAAATAAACGGTGCACAATGGGGCACAACGACGGTAACGAATAATGATTTTCGTCATAAAAGCCAAGCAATCAAGAGTCGCGGTAGAGATAAGCCGAGCGTTGTAAGCAAGCAAAGAATTCCTATAAAAAGAATGTATTATCTGAATTATAAGCAGAAGCTGACATAAAGCAGGGCGAATGGGACAGAGCTGGTACTGCCGTACCGAAGCAAAAAGGCACGCTAACATCCGAAAGGAAATATGTTAGATATGCCCGTGAAATCGGCCATAGACCCCGATATCGACAAAGTATAACATCGTTCATCATTTTTACTCGCAAATCGACCCGATTCTGTGCTGCATTTGCTGGACTTTAATTCGTAGATTGAAGACAGTTTTTGTATCCATTCGTTTGGGGACTTTTGAAAATTATTTGAAAAAAATTTTACAGTGAATTTTCGATCTTTGGAACGTGACCGTGAATTTCTTTCTGACGGTGAATCTGACGGTGTTTTGAATATTCGAAAACCAAAAAAATGTTTCGAGTCGTAGCTTTCCTCATTTTCTTTACCTCGGTATTTCAGACTCCTCGTTAATAATCGTTTTCACGTATCTGCCATGCGGTCGACTGCACGGTATTCTGAACGTGTCCACTCCTTTGTTTGGCGAAATAAAAAATAATGCTCTCGGGAATCGCTGATACGAGATATGGTATGGGGTGCGCAGACGCGGTTCTTGATACTACCTCCTGACATTGGCTGTATATACGTATAAAATGCCAAGAGAAAAAAATGTGCCCAGTATCTCGGAATGACATTCAGCTACCACAAATCATATGTCGACTCGGCATGTCTATGCAAAGTGGGGTGCGCCCGTCCTCATACCCACCCCTCGCTGTTGTTATTATTATTACCATTATTGTTATTATTATTAATATCTTGCGACATCCCCGACTCGATATACGGTATACAGCTAAAGTTAACAAAGTCGCTTGATCGTAAAATCTGTATACGTCTGGATATAAACGTACTTATATGTATATCTACATTTGCATGACGCTTTTTTAACGCGCTGATATGCTACCGAGACGGTAAACGAGTCACCATGCCATATCGGTATGAAACCAATATAGAAGGATCGACAAGCGACGTCTGGTTTTTACCTACGTAATAAATGTAGAGCTAGAACCCCGCGGTAAAGTAGTTTTAACGGTTTAATGAAACGGCAGGTAACCGTCTTAATATGCCGCGAAATACAGTGGCATAAACTAATCCTTTGCTGCATTGCCTATTTCCGTGCAATTGCTTCTAATTATTGGCCCGAACGCCGAACTAATAACTCGCATTAATTTCAAGCGATTTAATGTCGAAGGCGCGTGCGCTGTTTAAACTTTAAATTGAATTGGCTCGACTTGGCTTTGCCCAGCCTGGCCTACCCTTGCCTTGCCTTGCCTGGCCTTGCCTGGCCTGAATTCGCTTTGGCGGGACGGCGTAGTTTCCAAAACTATCGTATCCGAAGATCATCGACTGGAGAATACCACCCTGTTTATGGGACAAGTAACGCTTAGAGATACAGTTCAACTAATGCTGCGCACACAAACGCTTAGGTGGGTACATGGTTTGTGTGTATGTAGGTGTGGGGTGAACCAGCTCCTTCTAATACACACTGTGCCCACGAGGGTATTGGAGAATGTTTCTTGTTTCGAGTTGTTGCTTATCGGGAATGTATAGTGTGTTGGTCAGGTCGTTAGCGAATAGTCAGGATTAAATGCTTTCCAGTGTATCAGAAACTGCGGTATAATTTTATCACTAAATTATACCTATTCCTATAGATACGTCGTTAATACATCACGGTACCGGTGGACCAACAGTTTCTACAACACACTGCACCACCGCACTAAACACCAAAAATTTTCACAGTTTTCAAGTTTGTTAATTACGGATTCAGCGTTTCGCTCGATGTAACGTAACTCAGTGGATAATTTGTTCGTCTTAAATCGCAGATGAAAATTTGTGTAGATTTTTATTATACACCGTGGTTTGCATCTTTCTTTCTATATGACGTCCACTACCCATGTGAATGCTGGTTCGAGTATATAAGGGCGGGAATGTTCTTGTCCTCCTTCGTTGGCTATTGATTTCCTATCATTTCTCGGAGATGAATAATTAGTTAAATGAGTAAAGTAGCTAAAACCCCTGCGGACTTTACGTACGAGATGAGTCCCCCGACAGCGTTGCTTGGCAACACACGCATGCGTTCATATACGTCGGTTTTACAGGGGTGAGGAACATTTCTCATGCAAATAAAACACTGGACGCCTTCGTATTCCTAACACGATGAAAAATTTTTCAGTGAAAACTCTACATTATACCAATGCACCATATGACCCTTTTATTTTACTTCCATAGTCACCTGCATACACCCTCTCACAGAGTTGCAAATAATTTCCGCAATCACATCGTCAACAGTTTTGATATTCACCTTCGTTCGAACAAGTGAACGACAAGACATTCTCACATTTGTTGTACGTTACTCGATCATTTTTGCAAATCATTTCTGTCCAGATCATTGTATCAGTTTGTCCATCAGCGACAAACTTTCTTCGTCCCGCGATTGAGGCTCAGTCAATTTTTCGATCTGATAGATAAAATTTTTCATAAATTGATTAAGGAAGTGATTTCTCAATTTGAGAGTTTTTCAATCTTCGACGAGTAACTTTGAAAATTTAAGGGCGTTGAATTTATCTGATCAAAAACAAACGTGGGGTTGGTACTGCAGTTGTCGATGCTGAACGTCCCGACGTGCCAAACGCCCTAGTTGCTGCGTCGCGAGTTCCGATCGTGAGAGCACGTTTGCGGTGATATGTAAATACCGTCTTTCAATTCGCTAACTCGATAACTCAGCCTCGGGGCTTTCATACGGCGTAGTTGGAACGTAACACTTCCCATACCGGTTTACCTCCATCTCTGCTACACAACCCACTCCCTAATCAGTCGATTTCTTCCCCCCTTCGGTCCCTTCTTTGAGTCAAAATTTAAAACCGTTTTCAATCAAAGTTTTGGTGTGGGTCAAAAAGGTGTTAGAATTCGGAGAACATCGCCTTTCGCAGATATAGGTATAGGTACATGTGCGACCTATTCCTATTCCTATTCCTATTCCAATTTCAATTTCTTCGCCGACCGTTCGTCCTCGTCCTCTGAGACGCAGCCAGCTCTGGCAGCAGGTAAAAGCGATATATTCCCGAAGATTGTTTTCTCTCGTCAGATAGCCACATACGTCACGGAGATCCTCTGGGACTCTCTCATCCCCCAACAGTCTCCATGTACACCCACTATAGATCACAACTCGGGCGGCCAGAGACTCCCTGCGCATCGGCGCGTATCAACTTCCGTCATTGCCCACCATCCTAGGGCTAACGTCCGGCATTTCTCTCCAAAGGCTCTACTTCGCCGGATCACTCAGGCTACCCGTAACCGAAGATCCCCGGACCTTCGGGTCACCAAGCAACATGGTCCTTTTCCTCAATCCCTAGAGCCAATTTTCAACGCGTTAGCAATTTTCTCAGTGATTAGTTTCGCTTGTTTTACCATTTGGTTTGATTCTTTTTAAATGGCATTTAGAACAAACAAACAAAAAAAAAAAACAGTAAAAATGCGGATATCGTTATTGCGCGATCTGTCTTTGAATAAATGCCCGTGTGGTTTAGCCACTTCGCCCCCTTGACCGAGAAAAATGACGATCGGCCGAGGGAATTCGTTTACGGCCGCACTGGCGCGAGTAATTCCATTACCCGAGGTTTTTTCGCTTTATACATATCAATGCCCTATATTTTCGGATGCAGGCCGATGCGCATCATTTGTCCACGCAGGGGATGGTGATCATTCATCTGTTCCTTTCTCGCTCTCGCTACGTTTATCTAGAAAAATGTTTAACCTAACTAATCGAGATTTGGCAAAAGGACTCACGTTTGAACGTTAGGTACAGTTGAATTATGTGAAAGAGATATGAAGTCGATTCATCGAGCCTGAAAATCAGAAATATTCGAATTTATAGGAAGTGGATGGGATAGGCGGATGACATAAACACGTGGGATGGTAAACAAACAGTAGATATAGCTTGTGAGGCGGAAGAGGAACATCGTATCCAATATTGAGATTGCTGTATTCTTGAATATGCTAATACGATAATACATACAAATGGCCCCATAAACTATAGAATTTTCATAAAGAAAATGCAAATACTTTGATATTAAGTGGGGTACCATGTTTTTTGTAAGAAATAGCGTCTGAAACGCGTAAGTAGTGGATAGACAATTTTTTTCCAGCTATTAAATGCCAGCGTTTCCTATCAGAGAATTGAAGTTCTTCGCTGAATTTGTGTCCTCGATCGCCACCCCATAGTCTTGATTAGAAAAAAAAAAAAAAAAAAAAATTGAAATAAACTCGTCGATTACTTTTTCGCAGAGATTAACGCGGCAATGAATCTGAAATAACGAATCAAGCGAGTGAAATTAATTTTTCTAAAAGTAGCTGTAATTCCATTGTAATCTATTCTGAAAGGCTGGTGGAAAATGTCGTAATTTATTGGTGAATCAGAGCACAGTGGAACGAATCCATATTCCAATTAAAGTTCATCCTCGTGGAATGTTTTTTTATTTTTTTGCTTTCCACTCCATTTCGCGCTGTAAACTCAAAGTTTATAGCCTCAGGGTATGGCTCGTGTACACGTGGGCACGAGTAGTGGCACGATGGAAGAGAGGAGCTGGGGCAAGCCGTTATTGGTGTCACTGGAGGGTGAATTGCACCCAGAATGCTAGCCTCGTGGCGCCATCTCCTGAAGGGTGGTCGTACCATATATCGTCGACTGACCTATATCCAATCAACTAATTCATTAACCTGACCGGAATTAATTGAATAGTTTTAGAAAAAATATTTTTACACCAAAATTATCAATGGCCAGGTAAACAATTTCATGTTAAGTGCTCTGATACTGGTAAGGAGCCCGCATACGTGCAGGCCTGTCGCAATTGCCTTGAAGTGACGATATAGGTTTTCGTTATACAAACTTGTTTCAAATCCTTGTAATACCTTGAAAGGTATATGGATAACACGCATTAGCCATGCGTAGAAACGGATAATATACTTTATACCTATACTTAATAGTAAAATCGATACATGACCGTGTATAAAGACTGACGATAAAGTTGTATAGAAGTTTATTAGTTGGGCAGGGGGATGGAACAGCGGAGGTAGCGGGGTAGGGGGCAAAGACAAATTCGTAATTGAATTTTTAAGTACCATGGACTGGTTGAAATTGCCAAATTAAAGATAAATCTGTAAAATTTAATGAAGAATAAGAAACCGTAATGGAAACAACGTAAGTATAATATCAAAAACAAATTTCCCTTTTAAGCGGCCGCAGGCTATACAAAAATGAGGCATTACTTCATTCATCTTGTACGAGTTTCGCTAATGGCGTCGTTATTTTAAAATACCGCGATCATATTTTTGCGCCGTAGCGCACCAAGAATATGCCGGCGAATCGAACTTAATCTACGCGGTGCTTTGTCCTAACCCTCCTCCCACTCCCACTCTCGCTCCCTCTCTCTCACTCTTTTTTTAAAACCCTCCCGCCATCCCCCTAGCTCGGCTATGTCCTTACTCCAAACAACCCCCGTCCTTAAATCATATAAGGATTACCGATGGGCAGGGGGTTGTCGGATACGTATATTTTGGAAACATTTAAATTCTTATACGCGAATAAATAGCAAAAATTTCACGCGCAATAAAATATAGATTTCCTTGGGCTGCCGACGAGGGGAGCACGATGCGCTCATAAAACCATTGATATGAAAATATAGAGCTCTGAGAGGTAGGACTGGTTAGGTATATTCTGGTAGCTGGGATTCTGGGTTTCCCCGGGATTCTACAAAACGGTCTTCTTTTGTTTCGCGATCTCGGTCCACCGCCACGAAATGTTTTCTACTTTTTTGCCGCCTGTCGAGTTTCTAAAGTCACCTTATTCATGAATTTATACTAGTCGAGTTAACAAAACATCCTTATTTCTCTCTTTTACTTTGACTACGATAACACAGAGTCGAGCACGATCGTATTGAGAGCTCCGAGACTTTCCACAAACACGGGAAAAGTGAAAAACAACGAATAGGTAAACCCATAACCAAAATTAATCTCAAGTAACGCAATCAACGAAACGTTTTCCACGAACAATTTCACCCCAGACGCTGGAGGCACGAAAGAATAAGTCTTCTTGAAATAATATTCAATAAATAATACATGCGGCTATGCCCAACAACGAAATTTTTTTACCCAAGTGATTATTCAATGCTTTATGCAAATTTAATGAGCAGACAAAGATTATGGGTAGAACAGGCTATCTAACTTATTTTTTCAGTTTTTCAGTGAAACACACATCACTTTTGTTGTTCCGAGAAATCGCCGACTAACTGAAAGTCCTTTACAGATCATGTCAAAATTTTAACCTGCTGTGAATCCCGATTCGGAACTTATGACGGTCTTTATTTCTCAGAACAGGATTTCGAGAAAAACGGCTCTACAGAGTTCCTAGTTTTGGAATAGATGAAAAATGGACTATCGATGAACAATAGAAAATGAAATAGTCGACTTATGGAAGTCATAAAACTCGCTACCCCTTGAAAGTTCAGTTATTCCAGTTGTAGAACACCTAGTCGTATGTATCACGACCTACCTCAAGCTGCGCAATTGTGGTTGAGCTTACGCACAAGCTTTTCGTGCTCTGCAGGAATATATTCTCCATTGAGATCTTATTGAATTTTACTAAAAATATATCGATCGTATAAGTTGATAGGAAAACTGTCGCTTTAAGCACGGATGGTATCCGGAAAATAGTGCAATCAATATAATCATAGGATACGGTGTCGTGTCGTCGAGTTCTGAAGCAGATATTAAATCAAATCCAGCTCAAGTCTCAGCCCTTAATTTAGCTATAAAATATTGTAGAATTCGGTGGATACAAAGGCAAGTTGTAAGGCGGTGATCCTCTGTCTAAAAGCAGGCTATCTATTTCGTGCCGAGTTGAGTTCCACGAGTATAGAAGGGTTGGCGACGCTGCCATCTAATCCAATAATTTAATTTCGGGATCCTGGCTGAAGGGGATTCAAGTATTAGCCTCTGAATTTGTGTATCTTTGATTAGTATTCCGTTCGAGCATTCGCTCGCTCAATCGCAACTCCAAATCCTAAACCAACTCGCGTGTCTTTGCCTGCCTGCCTGCCTGCCTGACTGACTGACTGCTGCTTGTTTCAATTCTAACAATTCCACTTCCAATTTCTCTTACAGAACAAACCACCAAACAGCGTATATTCGTTCATTTTTTTACACCTCTAACTATCAACCCGAATCACACAATTCTTCGGCATCAAATTTCGAGTGAAACCGCATCATCGACGGGTCGCGATTCAACGTTTTATCAATCATGTTACAAGTTTTTGCACATCATGTTCGAAGCTCGGTAAATACAATGAAACAAACAGTCCGCCAGCATACGGGGCACCTTGGCAGGAATTACACCGGCGAACTAGGCAGCTTGTATAAATCATGCATATTCAGGCGCTGACAACATTTCCTCGAGTAGGTACCAGTGATCCGTCTAATTTATAGTTTAACTTATCTAAATGCGCGCAGCGCTTGGTGTCGTGGTTGGGGGTTGGATGGGGCGAGGAATGGAGCGAGAAAAGGGATGAGGATTGAGGGGGTAGCACAACGTTCACTAGCTCGCAACGGGCGAGCTGACGACAGTGTTCGGTGTTCAACCCTTCAACTGCTTAGCATTCTATCTTCGATTGCTGCCAACTTGCTTTCGGGGTACTCCTCGTTCTACTTCTGTGGTAGCAGCCGCGGGGATTCATGTACTCTTAGTTATAGGAAACTGATGGAATGGAAGCTACTGTTTCAAATATATGCAGCAACAATTCTCCACCTCGTCGCTCATCTTTCATAATCGGATAATAATATAACGAAGAAGAAATCACGCGAGTATTAAAATTTCTATGCGGATATACCATCCTGACCAAAACAAGTCCTGAACTGTATACTTCGTGGATGAATAAATTCATTACAATCGAACAGTAATGGACTAAAAACTGAAGACCGTTTCTACTTGTCTCCGAAATTTGTACGGGTCTTGTTGTCTTTTAAAAATAACAATACACCCTCGCCCTCTTAGCCAAGACTTTATGCTTTAAATCCTGCCTATAAATATCGGCTGCCTCCTCGGACTTGGGGTTAGTTTCCGAAAGATTGGCTCGGTAGATCCGACGTGGGAATCGCTCTCTGCTCTGCATCGATATATTACCGGATAACCAGTTGGGGCGACGGGATGGTAGAGTGAGTATAAGGGTAGGTACCTCGCCGTTGTACAGCCCACTTAAAAGTACATAGAACAACGGCAGGAGCTTTCATACTTTATATTCTTTATAACGGGGAGGAAACCCATTCATTAATTAGTCACGTGAGATGGGAATCGAGAAGCGACACCGAAGCCGATTACCTGCTTAAATTTTAAGTTCAGGAGATGAGTTATCGGTAAAATTTCACATCGCGCTTTCTAAGCGGAGTGAAATTAATGAATTTTAATCGGATTGACGTTGAACTTCTGTCCGCAGAATTTTTGGTACAAGTAACACCGTTTATTACTTACGCATCACTCAAGAATGGATGCATTCACTTTTTCGACCCTTTTTCTTATGTCTTCTATTCTTCCTTCTGTCTCCTCCCGCACCCCATCCTCGTCATCCGTATCTTGTGGTCCTTTTCATTCCACTACCACCGCCGCCGCCACTTCTGGAATTGTCATTCTTTTTACAACGTCTCCGACATAGATATAGGGGATCGTAGTACCTCGCTGCTATTGGCTGCCACGAAACGGAGCGGGGACGAACGAGATGGAATGGGATTCTACACGTACAGCAACCACTAAAGTTACCAAAGAGTATAGGTAATCGGGAGCGCCACAATAAAAGAAAACTTTAAATAAATTGTACGTGGCTCGACTGGGGATCGACTTTTGTGGACCTCGAACACTTTTCGGGTGAAACTAGCTTTCTTTTTTCCCTTTCGTATAACTTGTCTTACTTTTACTTCATTTCTTATCTACACTATACTTCCTTCTTGGACTTTTTACTCACAGAAAACGTACACAGCTCTCCGACATCCTGTCGCTACAGATAATTGTACTTAACAGTGACTTTGTGCGCCATGAATTATACTCCGCAATTAAGAAAACATTTCTTTAATCACGTGCTAAAGCAGAAATCGAACTAAACGCTAGGAAATGTAGAAAAAGCTCGCTCCTGGTTGCCGCAGGAAAAATTTCAGAATTGGGACTAGGTCAACTCGTGAGCTGCAGTACGAGCAGATTTTCTCAAGTATTACAGTCATTTGACTGTAAATCTTTGTGAAAATATATCGGTCCGATATCATTTCACGTAGATGAATTATAAGTTCATGTCTTAAGTTATCTATACTTCGTGGGAAAAGTCTCGCGATCGTATTTCTTTGGTAAACTTAAAGTTCGTTCGAGCTATTGTTCAGGTCTCTTGCAGCAGCTAAAATCCCCTTGCATATCGCGATGAATTGTTCCGCGCATATCAGCGTGAAAATCCATTTAAATTTACAGACTTTTACAGACCTTATTACAAATGCGGAAAGTTTGCAACAAATCTCCATACAATAACGTCCCTGATAATAATCATAATAATAGTAACTCTCAATTTCCTCATCGTGGAAATGTGGCAGGGGAAACGGTAGATGGTACCTCGGCACCGTTCCCGGATAAGGGGAGTAAAAAGTTCTTAATCCAATACACTACTTGGTATACATATATACGTATATGTATATATTTGCCCAATATAAATGGGCCGATATATAACTTCGACTTGGCGCCAGGATAAAATCCTATTACAAGTATCAGAGTCCGTCCTACTTCCCCATACAGTGACGTAACGTTGCTTAAGCCGGAAGTCCTGAAGGACTCACTCGTTTGAATTCTCTTATTCCAACGAACGAGAGTTAGGCTTTTTTATTAGTATACTTTCGAATGTAGAAGCGCAAATATTCTAGTTGCAAGTTGACATCAGGATGTCCAAGACTTGATGAAAATTTGGTATCGTGTCGTTTTATTTGAATATTAATATGAAAAATGAGAATCACTTTTTAGACACCATTCAGGGGCCCTGTATCTCTTGATACAGCAGTGCGTTCTCCACCCCGAGTTCTTCCCGCGATGAGTACCACCACCACATCCGCTCTGATTCTCTGGTGAGATCCTTGCATGAATATGTAAATCCTTATTTTCGGATTGAATGCACTCGAAACCAAAAACCAACCTGGAGAACCGAATCGCTCCGCACGTAACCCTCCTAACTCATCCCGGAACGAGAAATTGATTTATTAGCCCTCGGTATTATATAGGTGCCTAGTGCCCACCCACTTGCCTAAAGCAGTAGATATCCACCCGTTGCGGTGCTTCGAACAAGTAGTACCTACTTTGAAGCGAGACATTCAGTATTCTCTCCTCGGCTTACGTGACTTTTGTCTTTCGAGTCGAAAGCCTTTCCCTCATCTCAACTACAAAGTGATCAATCGAACGCATTCTACATAATTATGTATCGTCGCAAATTGATTACTTTGAATTTCTTACGCAATTATTATCGTGACGTACCGAATTGCGAAGAACTGAATAAAAAAAAGTCCTAGGATATGTAACTGACTACTGATTTTTATACTAGTACACGAAAATACCTCAGTCTCAAAAGCCGTTTCATATACGAAGCTCAGTTTAAACTGGCAAGGGTGATAACTCTGGAACATGTAGCAGCTCCGTTTTCACCCTTTTAGTTGCTAGCCTTTCCTCACCTAAGAGAACCAGGCAGACGCTGGCAGTGCCGGGGGATGAAAGTGACGGTAACATGTAGTGAAATACATTAATCGCACCAATACTCACCCGATAAGACCACCCCCCGCCCACGCAGCGCCGGTCCAAACCCTCGCTAACACTCAATACACCCTTTACCGTGCCGCTAATGCTGTCGATAATGTGTGTGCCTATGTCGCATATAGTTATACCACAGAGCTATTACTCTTCGAAAGGGGGGCCTGCCTGTCAATGGATCGCATATTAATCCATCAATGCTCTATATATGCATGCCTTGGACGTGGAGCGCCAACACTTATCGAGAGGGTGGTACGGGTTGTCCCATTCAAATTTCGATTCAACCCACGATACGATACTCGAGACTTTTTAACCGCGGAGAAGAGAAGATAAAAGGGGAAGATTTTTAAGCGGCGTAACTTTAAATTTCAAAAGACTCAAAACGTAACATAATTACACCGAAATGGAAGACACGATATATTGGTCGAAAACTTTGTATACCTATTTGAACAAAATAAAAGAAGAAGAAGGAGAAATTTTCAAAAAATTCTATCATAAATCTGAGGTAACTGTTACGTTCTTCTCATTTCAAAAATAATAGTTCAATTTTACTTTTTACTTACAATATCAACTGCAATACTCTCTTTGGAGCGGCGGAATGCTGTGGCCTGCGCCACTGTACCACTGGACAAATTAAAATAATAATTCTTGCCTATCAGTAGAGCGCGGGTAAAGGGGGTTGTATCTCACGGGTCAACCGGGGGATAGGATGGTCATATGAGAGGGTGGCTCGGGGGTCACTACAACATGTACCTAAATGAGGCAAAAAAAGGGCGAATTCTGCAGTGTTTCCGAAGATATGTAGCTCGCTGATAAAGCAAAACTCAGGTGAAGTTCCTGGTCGATAATTTATTTCTAAAAGAGTAGAAAAAAAAAAAAAAACCGGCTCAGGACTCATGAAAACCGGCTGATCGTACTAATAGTAAGAGAAAAATCTCTGTTGGAGGGTAAAAATTCAACAAATTTTCCAGCGTCAAATGTTTACCATAGATTTGAAACATCGATCAGTAAAACTCATTCACATCTTACAATCGTCACCGTTGACCGCGTCACCTTTGCTTTCAGCGGCCAATCCGTTACAATAAAGTGACGGTATCGTGGTTATGATCTACCCACCAGACCGCTGTCACGAAGACACATAAACGTCAGCAGTTCCGCGGTTGTTCCGTGACTATTCTATGCACTAATTGTAAGATAAGATTGATATATAAAATAAACTAATTCATATTTTATTTATCATCTAAAGCTGGCAGGATAGCGAGGAGTGAATTTACCTCATCGCTTTAGAATAATAAACTGCAATCCGGGTGCGTGCGAGACAGGACGAAATAAATTTTGACTGCAGAGATCAAGCAGAGGCTAAATTAACGCCGTGCCTACCCGGTGGATTAGACATTCACTTTAGACGTTTTGATCCGGCCACTCGAGCTTGCAGGAGCCTCTCAGCCACTCAGCCTCTCAGCCGCTATATCCTCTTTCGAATTATTGGCTCGAAGAGAAAAGAGCCAACCCGACTGCCCTTCCGTTAGTCCGTCTCGTTTGCAAAGTAGAATCCGGATATTTGGTGAGAAATCATGCGCTTTAAGTTGTCGCAGTAGAATGGTAACGAGACCTGAAGGCCTTTTGATTTCCTCTTTAACGAGTCAAGTAGCAAAATATGGAGTCAGCCATATTTGTTATAAACAACACAAAGTTTACCTTTGATAATCACGGATTAAATTTAAAGATATTCTCGCTTGTAATTCATGGTCTGATTCTCCATGATTTTCACGCGAATTTTCATTCACTTGATGGGATTGTAATTCGGGGAAGCTTTCAAGCCCAGTGCTTGCTAAAAACAAGAGAGGTTCTTGGTCTGAGGTAGCCCTTGCACGATGGGATGATAGAATGAGATATCGGTTGTTCAACCCTCATATTTCCTCCATATTTTCCCCCTTCTGCTCGCGGTGGCGTCATCCCCTACCCTTTGATCCCCCCAATAATCAATATATTCTAACATAACTCTAATGGCCACCCCATTTGAATACAACAGAAACCCCGACTCTGTATCTGCAGCAGGAGGCTTCGACAATACCAATCACCTAAAATATTCTCTCCTTTCCAACGATCTCTTATAACTGTACATTATATAGTACCGTTAAAGGTTCGAGAGGAAAATATTTTGTCGAAATAATGCAAATATGCAAAGTCAAAATGAGATGATGGAATAGCGATCGTCCTGACGAATACTTGGATAATTACTTATATAGCATAAGGAATTCAGTCGATTCAATGCGGAAACGGTTGAACCAATAACAGAAAACCAATTTACCGATTCTGCGCCTACTTTAGAAAATATACGACCCTCGTAATAGTTCGAACTACTGTTATATTGATTTATTGATTCCGCTACTAAATTGTTTGCTCAACATAAGCGAATGGACTTTGGTAACGTCGGTTGTTTCGTGCTTCAATTAAACTCTGTGATTGAAATCCGTAATGTATCTCCTGACCGAATGAATCCAATGGATTTAACCAAGGAACTTTTATATCTGTCACGGTTCGGTTCTATCATAGTTATCCGTTCCAGGCACTGGCACCTAACAGCGCGACTCGATCGTAGTCATTTTCTTCACATCAAGGAACCTCTTATTTTTTTATTTATAAGTTATTTTTACCAAATACGTAGATAACCAAATTATTACAAAGGAAACGAAAAGTTTCTATACGAAAATTCACTCGGCTGATAACTTGGCGCTATTGTTATAAAGATATAAATCGTACGGAGCACCATTTCTCTAAATTCTGAACGGCATATCCAATAAAATGAGATTATCTACATCCGCGACTCGAACCGAAGCGTCGATGCATTAGTCGACGAAGCGCGTTATAAGCCGACCTTTTAGAATTAACGAATATCCGAAAACAAATGAGGAACATTATCAGGCATTAGTCAATGTTGAGTACCTACGGTGTGCGAGGTTTTAAGGTTGGCAGGGGGGAAGGGGGTGGGAGACATAACCGACTGGGGATCTGACGGGGGAGAAAAAGGGAGATAGGGATAAAAGCGAGCCGAAATAGAATCGATGAAAGGGTTGAGGGTTGGACATCAAACCCCCTTGGTGTCGTGATCTTCCCCCCTACCTCGCCCATATCCACCCCACATCCGCCTCAGCCATCGTTTCAGTCCTCTAACTCACCGGCACACGGTAGCGCCCTCGTCGTGTACACATTTACATAAATTATTGATCTGTATAAAGCTGCAGACTATTTGCCAATGCCATTTATATACGTATATACGAGCTGTATATATATATGAACATATACCACTAAGAATGAGGAAGACGAAGAAAATTTATTAGTTCGTAAAGAGATTATCGGTACCTTGTTAAATAAAATATGAGAAAACTTTTTCTTTTTTTTTTTTCTATCGTATACGATTATAACGGGAAAAATTGTGAAATTTTTCTGCACCTTATATATGTGCTATTGCGAAGTAGGTATAGGTATAAGGATTTCCTATGAGTTGTGTAAACGCGATATCCATGCCTCCTGCGGAATGAATATTCATTGTTTTTTCATGACGTTCGTTTATTATTTATATATATATATATTTTTTTTGGTAAATGTTGCGAAAAAATAATGATCCGTCATGGTCGCAAGTCACACATCATGCGTCCATTCGAGCTTTGGCGGAAGTATATTTTCGCGTTGTACTGCGGGACGGCGCGCCGCGCCGCGCGCGTTACCGCGGTGTTATTTTTTCAAAATACACCAAGAAAATAATAACACCTAGCCTGACGACTCACAAAGAGTTTCATATCATTAAAATAGAGATATTGACAAAAGGACCGCGAGGGCAACGCCTCGGGGCTTACGCCTCACAAATCAATGGGAATATTGAACAATTGTCTCTGACTACGAACTGGAGCGAGAAACCAAGACAATCACCTCGCTCTGAACAATGCTTGGCTTAATGACGCAAGCCCATTTCCTATAACTGAATGCACCGCTGCCATCAACCTGGATCGAAGAATTATTATAATTAATACTAAAAATATTTCGTTCAATTAACGTATTTGGCCCGCGGGGCCTCGTCGCCGGTCCCCACAAGTGCTTACATTTAAACTGTACCATCCATTTCCTATATCTTTCTTTTTCCCTCTCTGTCCCTCTCTCGTCTTACGTAGATCTTGGAATATCTCATCCTGGGATTCTAATTACGTGTGGTAAACAACGCTAAAATAATTAACGTCCATAAATTATAAATCCAAACATCGGTTGGCGGCTATTATTTCTCTCGACCTGACGCACAGACTTTACCCAGACAGTTGTGACCACGATAGAACGGCAGGGGATAAGCCAAGGGTGAAAAGCCAGGACGAGGAGAGTTGGAACCGAAACTGAAACCAGAGTTGTCCAACGGTGTGATTGATATAGAGACGCGCTTATGCTAGAGTTAGGCATACCGAACCGTTGCTGATGACATTTGCAGGGAGAACGCTGCATAAGGATATTGTATATACCCTAACCCGGCACATTTTTTATACAACTCGGTCCCAAATTTGACAATAAATAAATAAATAAACAAATAAAGATGAAAAAAGGTCCAAGTAGTTAGAGTGGAATTTTTCGGTTATGAAAAGTCATTGGAACCTTGCAGATATTTTCCATGCAAATACAAACGCTCGTCTACCACCTTAATAAAATATGAAAAGCCGCGGGCTCTCTTCTCTTGTGAGGGTTAAAGCCTCGTATGGTTCGGATGATGGGCGAGTCGAGAGACGAAGAGGGAGGATCGCAGATCTGAACCTCAATATCCGCGCGGTAGGTAGCAGTCGCACAGACAGACACACAGCTCAGAGATCCGCACCATGGCTGTACGCTTTAATTCCTTCGGCGGCTCTAATTCTCATATTCGTATTCTACTTCCCCACCTGAGGGTGTTCCCCTTCGCCCCTACGGCAGCCCCTTCGGCAATGCCTCCTGCCCAGTGGCTCGGACGATGCACGCATTTCCAAAACCAATTTCTGTATCCGTTTCTTCCCGGGGGGAGAATCACCCTGTTCTTACAATTACACGCCGTGTTGGTCTCCTTCTGTTTTTTGTTTTTGAATGAAGAGAATTGCCTGGTTTCGCATAGAGTATCCAAACAGTTGGAATTTGATTTCTATAATTTGCATGAAAAACGCCGTACAATTAATTGAAAATCGGATGAAATTTGGAACTTTGATATTTTCAAGTTTAGAGGTAAAGCCAAGCAATTATTGGCCATGACCCCTGCAACGTGATTACGGTCGCTATAGAAGCAGTAAATTAGAGAGTTTATTCCGGAAATACGTCTCCAGCACGTGGAGGGATAAAGATATTCCGGTTTTTGCATGGATTAGTAATGGAAGCTCTCTCCCGGGATAGAAGCTCTTTCGGAGGGCGGTTTGCCGCGGCAAGGAGGGGAACCCCTCGCCTTCCCCACCCCGTCAAAGCTACCATATCAACGATGGCCGCGATCAAGAATTGACCACAACAGAGCCAGCTAAGTCCCGGCGGTGTCATTCTTACCCGGATGAATACTACCCAACGATATAACGAAGGGATGATTTATAAAATACAAACCATCAATAATTTTGCACGTCGTATAATAATAAGATAGCAGCTTAGTTTTAAGCCCCACAGTTCTAATCCTTTCACAATGCAAGAAAGAAGAGAATAAAAAATTATTTCACTACTAGCGAACTGCAGCAATTGAATTAGAACCAGGTTCGGTAAAATCTAAAATTAAATTTTAACACCCGTTGCAAAGGGTCTGTCTTACGCAAAGTGGTCAGTATCAAGAGAGAGACAGATATCTGTAGCTTTGCCCGTCAAGTGTACGTATAAGCGAATAGAAACCAGGGTGTGGTCCCCTTCAAGAGATGAGGGGAAAAGCCTCATATGCATAGAGAAAGAGATATTCGACCCGGTGCTATGCTATACGATGCTACGCGATGCGATGCGATGCGGTAGGGTACGGTACGGTACGGTACGGTGGCAAACGAGACGACGGAAGAAGGGTTGAAAGGATAACGAATATGACGTCAATTTTAAGGCGGTGAGGGGAAATGGCAATCAACGACGCACGGGGCTGGCCAGGGTTGTAGACGGTTGTCCGAGCCCTTTGCCATCCATGCTCAGCACAAACTTATACCGGACATTCAACTCTCTCTCTTCGACGTCTGTTTTTAAAAGTACGAAATGACACGTTGAATCGTCCGAATATTCTCATCAACATCAAATACCGCAAACTTAAACGCGAAATTCTTCAACGGGTTATCGATCTCAGGAATTATTCGTATACGGACTGACATAAATTATTAGCTAAGCACAGTGACTCGTACTGCATTCTCACTGCACTGTCCTCGCATTAATTTCACACATTAGTTGCCGTTGGTCACGACAGATCACTGAGAAATTATATAAATAAAATACCACATTATAATGCCGGATAAAATCAGTGATAATGTGTCATTTATTATAGTTATAGTTACGTATATCAGGTATATGATCAGAGGTAGGTAATATTATCCATATAAACGTCAAATCTGTATTCTGCAAGTTGATTTAAAGCTCTGTCTCACACCATACAGTTATTTGCACGTTGTTATTTTAACGAAGTTGGCAGGCACACTGCAGAAATGAATTCTCAGAAAACGAAGCCCGCGTTAAATTATTTCATATATATAAAGCTTAACGCTATATACGCGTATAATAATTCATAATTTAATATCCTTCTACCTACATAAAGCGTTGCTCAATAAAAGCTTTGCACGTATTTATCTGTATAAACGTATAGGTATGTATATGTATATACATATGATACATGTAAATCTATATACCTACGTATCTATTGTATATACCTATACTATGCAGATTCGCATTTGAAGGCAGGAGGAATACAGAAATGGTTAAGTGGTGGCATTGGCATCCCCCATCCCCTGACTAACGACAGTCTATTGTTTCAGCGTATTAGTCATTCGACGTATCGCAAAGTGCTGGAGCGCTGTGCCCCCTGTCCCCCGCGCCGCCTCCCCCCTTTATACCCCCCTTTTTTCCCGCCGCTACTATTCCCATACCCCAGAAACATCCCCGTCTCACCCCTGAAAAGGTTCGTGATTTAGCCACCTAGCGACGCCACCGTACGGTAAAGCTCGGGCAGTTCCTCTTCCTGCAACATGACCGAGCCAAAACCCATCAAGAACTGTTTTGGTTTTTTATTTTTTTTATTTTTTTTTTCAACGCGTAGAGGTATATGTATTCGGATGCTGACTCCGATTTTACTGGGAATGCGTTGTTACGAGCTTAAACGCTGAAAGCTCACCCCGTTCTCATCACTGAACGCTCGATTAGAGACGCACTTAGCCGAATGGCTGTGCGTTAAGCATTATTGTTATTATTATTATCTTTATTGTTATATAAGTCTGCTTTCGAATCTGCGACAACTGAACGAACGACTCGGTATATACAATCATTATCAACTATGCGTCATTTCGTTCAAACTGTATACGGATCAGCAACGGGGAAACGAAGATTTGACCGATTTTATTACGTTTCGTAAGCTTCAAAAATCATGTACATAAATAAAATTTATATAAATTGAGTCTAAGCATAGTCTTGTACTGATTTTAACACCGACGTTGTATATAGATGTGAAAATATATCACTAAAGTTTGAATGTGACGTGCGATATGTGCACTTTTATACAATGCCGGGAAAAGAGAGAAAAACAGAGAGAGAGAGAGAGAGAGAAAAAAGAAGAGAAATAAAAAAGAGAAAAGAAATGTATCCATTTTACCCGCACGTAGCTTGCAGAATTAGTTGCTAACTATGGCAGTTATAAGAACTTCATGTCGATAATAACTGTATCGTGATGCGCGCTATTGTAATGCATTTGTATTGTACAGTTCTGAGCGTCGGGTAAGTTGTAATTATCACGTACCCATAAAACGATTGTGGAGTGCTCATGCCGCACGTGATTTCAGATATACTTATTACTAACCAGCCGCTAAAATGCAAGAATTTATGATACAACAAGTCATGCATTTCTCTTCACCTGAGTAGAGAAAAAAAAAAAAAAAAAAACTACATTTGATTGACTATGGTTTATGAAAAATTCGTTGCTTCGATACGTCGATCGTAACGAGCGAATGACCGGTACGTCGGGTACTTACTTATACCAGTTGAAGAATCTATCTTTCATTTCGTGTTCATTTCCGTCGAGAGAATCGTTCGATCACTTTCATCGTGGGTCGACGCTGTCGTCAATTATCCACATGCCATTCAATCATTTCGTCAGATCGATGTTGGTTTAGTTTCCGGATCCACGTACCCTACCAGTCACGGCAATCTTCTATTCCTTATCCTTGCCTCGGCTTGCAGCTATAACCGTTGCTTTATTTTCCAAAGTGATTCTAATTCGTTGTCGAAATAGCTGGCAAATATAGGTGTGGGAATAGATAAAGGGGATTGATTACAGGATGAAAGGTGTTGTGATAACCTATTATTGTCAGGCATAGATACCTATGCCCAACACCCGTTATCGGCAACTTGCGTGTTCTTCTATAACGTAGTAGATTGAGCTAAGAAGTCCGGACAGAATCGACTAATGGATCTCTACCAACTTGCGCAGAAGAGTCGACCTTCGAGCGGTTCAGGTATCGGTTAAAATAGAAACCAAGCCGGTATACTGATCCCAGAGACAAATAGCCATCGTTGTTTTATTCGTATACGTATAGTGGGAACGATAATAGAACGAAGGAAATTGCATCGGAGTTGAAAGAGAAGATGAAGGAGGGCATGAATCAGACTCCAATGACAGATATCGACGATTTTTGAACGCTGATCCTCGGATAGCGTGATCCGATCCTACCACCCTCATGTACTCCCAAAGCCCACCACCGCCACAACAGTGGCCTCAATCATGGGAGGAGGGTAGATTCGAGCGAGGTAGTGATCGCAGGCTACGAAGGGGGTGATTACATCATCAGATTAAACCGTGATTGGCAGGTCACGATATTCGGCAATACTCGAACCAACAACAACAAAAAAATACGTGATTTATTCAACTTCCGGCTGTTCGGCTTCCATTCCTCTCCTCTCAACCCTCGATCGCCGTTTCCCTCGCATCGCACTTCCCTTCCTATAGGCGTGTTCCGAGCTATAATACCTACCCGATTCGTTCACACTGCCACTTTCAGTTTCTCTCATCACGTGATCACCCATCAAGGTAGAAGTGGCGCTCCTTTGCCTCAGTAGTTAAAGAAATCAATCAATGACACGATCGTACAGCTTCTCAATGTCTGACCTCCTCGGTTAACGTAATAAAAATTAATATCTAGCGGAGTGAGTAGACTTTTGATCACATCGTATTCTACCCAGATAACAGAATAGATCTTCAAAGGTAGTCCCAGTACACCGGCTAGTCACGGATCAGCTGCCTTAATAATATTGTACCGTATCGAAAGAGGGATTTAATCGTTATGTGTGGATGGTATCAGAGATAAACCTCTCCTTTGATAATAACAACCATGGAGTCGAAACCGGTAACCGTATTCTGAAGGTTTTTTTATTAATTTTTTTTTTTCAACATAACCAGTACACAGTTATATATCCTTAGATCATTGATTGTGTGTCGTTAATTGTACGCCTGGTTTATGAACGGACACGCAACCTGCACCGGTAAGGTACGGTTATAAAGTTCTTGGTACGTTAAAATCACGATATGTTCTTTACAACTGCTGTTAATATCGATTATGGCCCAGTTTGTGGAAAAGAATAACAAGGAAATATTCTTTCAACGACACCGATCACTCTTGGAAGAAAATTTTTCGCGCAAATATATATACCTATACCAGATCTTTCCTTGTTATTCATTGATTGTATCCAACAGATGAAAAGAAGCTATAAACAGTGCTTCATTATTCACAAATAGTGTAATAGAACAGAATTCAAAGGCAGAGTCCTGGAGTGAATTGCTGTTCTTGCACTTGGGTGAATCAGGTGCGGAACCTGCTATATATCTATACTTGGTTACGCTAACGTCCCGATGCTACGGGATAAGATTGACGACGATCCACCAAGAGAGTAATATGTCGGAGGTTAGACCACAAACGCATAAACCCCATATCTAAGGGGTGCTAACCCCTTCGTGGTGCACCCAGCACCTTCAAATGCCAAGTGGTTTCCACGGAGTCTAGAATACTGTATAAATTGGTGAGTCTCTTACCTCAGTAAGTCACATTTTATAAAGAAATGTTATTCAGTGTTGTAATTACAAAGCGAGCTATATAGGTATAGCTCGTGAAATACTTAACAATCGGTCCGACTCGATGCTTTATCCCACTCAACGACACCCTGCAGTCGTTTAAACGCGTTGTTAACGTCGAGACAAGGCTCAATCCGAGAAGAATTCGAATGACCTATGTATATCTTTATATATATGTATGAAATATTATATACCTATGTATATAAGTTGAATACCTAAGGGATATTGTATAAATCTCGTGTAAACATTTGCAATGGATTTCGCGAGCTATTCAAACGACTAAATTCTCTTAAGAATTTGGTTTGTACCGGGGGAGGCTCCTTTCAACCTCCTACCCCCAGCTTCACCCCCTTCTCAGACTCCCTTTGGCACTCACCCTTTGTATTTCTAACAATTGATATTCTTCGCTGTGCAAAGAAACGGATTTCACCCCTCACCGGTATCGAACAAATACGAACGAAAAGCCAGGAAATCTTTACACTTGGGTGTGGTAATTCGCAAAGTATCGTAATTCTCTCTTGTCTCAATTCTCTGGGGTCACAGCTATAGCTGGTTAACTGTATTAAAAAATTTCAAACTTTATAGTACCTATAAATAATATACTTATGCACGTTACAAGATTTCTGCCCGCAACTAGGTATACTATATACATATGTATAGGTGTTATTACGTACTTCTAGTTTACTTCAGATACTTGAAATTCTATGAAAATTGTACCACGTACCGAAGAAGCGTCGGCAGCAAGAAGTCATGACTGAAAATATTCTTGTAAATGTTTTGCTACAGCACAAGAACCCAAGAAGTATAAGCAAAGTTAATCTACCATAGAGGATTGAGCCAGACCTATGAGGACATTGCATATATAGGAGCTGGTGCCTGCTAGTTTAATAAAGCAATAAATATATCATCTGCAGCGGTGCACCTCGCGCTACATTCGAATTGCCTTAATATCGTCTTAATATCGCCCGGATTGAAGATCGAACTACCCCAGCTGTTCCAAGAAGTAAAGCTTTTCAAGGAGACTGAAATCATTTATGTTATTCCGTACATTTTCTTCTATCCTGTGTTTTTTTGGTAGGTACTAACTTTCCTGCTATGGTTCAATTGCTGTAGTATATGAAATCTAATCTGGACGTATAGAAAATAGGAAAGGAGATTCCTGTTCGGTATAGAGCTAGCTGGCAAACCTTGCGGTACAAGTTCTTATCGTAACCGCAGTCTAGGCTCGTGGTTCGTAGGGTGTCTCATTAGTTTTACGAGTGTGAGAGAGATATATTTATATATAAAGAGAGAGCAAGAGAGTAAGGAGAGCGCGTCGCGATGGTCCCGCGTACTTGTATTTTGTAATTTAGAATTTAGATTCATCCCCGCTTATCCGCACGCAGCGCACAGTCGACACAAAGGACTTCGCGACCTCGTTATAAGGGCCGCGTTAAAATAAAGTATGATTAGGGCGATAGTTACGGCGTTTTGTATTATCATTCCGCGAGGGTCGAGGCTGAGGTGAGGAGTACGCCTTTGCTCTCCGAGGAGTTGTTACAGTTTCCCAAAGTTTTCGACTCACATCAGCCCCCGGCCTCAGGGCTTACTTAAAATATTGCCCAGACAATTGATATAACCTTATAAGATCTCAAATTCTCACTTGTCGAATATACCCTTTCCGGTTCTCTGTAAGAATGATTTTTCATTCATCCGTTTTTTCATCTTCCAGAGGGACATGATCATATCCGATAGCCGGACGATGAAATCTTCATTATCCTTTTTTCGATTGGTATTATAGCGACAATCGACACCTTGGTAAGAGCCGAAAATTTCGGGATGTGAAATACCGTTGAAATAAAGACAATCACAAGTTAGGATTTATTGGCGCGGTGGGTTAATTATGCTAATACGCTTGCCAGTGGTGGTAATAAGGCAGTTCTGCCTTCGGGCATACAACCCTCAACCCTACTCCGTTCCAAAAAAGCCCAGAGTCCCTCGCGGCGGCTGGCAGAAAATAAAATAAAATCAGTTGTAAAGCAATTATTAATCGGGGAACATGCAACGTGGGTTGAAACTTTTGGTGGCACGCAAATAAGCAATATTCCTTCTCCATACATATTCCAACTTTGACTCGTCGTGCTCACGGTTTTAATCCGTCTTTGGCACATACAATGTGAAACGCGATTTATTCAGTCTAAATGCTTAGTTTCGTTTCTCAGATAAGCCGGATGAGCTCACCCATGGTTTCGATAACGTACGGATATGAAAAGGAAAAAGTACTTGAAATAAAAAAATAGAAGGAAAAAAAAAGTAGGTACCTGGTAATGGCTACCTACATTTAGGTATGTCGCTATCTGCATATATAAAGAGTAACTTTTTCATCAACTGAAACGAGCCTCAGACATCAGAGCTTGCAGGATTAATTAACACGAAGCCTAGAGCGTAAAAATCTCGTAACTGAGCCACATAAAATAGCAGTGGTCGGTAGATCCGTTTGACGTGTTGGAAATCCGGAACTCCAACCGCGGCAATCAGTAGCGAGCCTGAAGCAGTTCGTCTCCGACTGCAAACGGGCAAGCGTACGTATGCAAAGCGGCCACCGAAACAGCCCAAACACCCGAAACACCCGAAACAGCCCGTTCCCCTTCGTTTCAAGACAAACAGTAGCGGTATCTTAACAAGTGGACGACGCCGAGCCCAAGACAAAGGGTAATTGAGGGCGTGGATTAATACCCCTATACGCGCGGAATCTGCAGGAGCTGGTAGTCTTCGAAGTTCGGAGTGTATCCTTGCGGAGAGCGAAGACCGAAGAGATACCCTCTCCCGCAGACGACGTCGAGATGGGCAAACGGTGGCCGCTTGCTTCGCCGATGGCCCCCAGGGATCAGGGATGGGGAGGTCATCTTACTAATTAAACAATCAAATACGGGCTCGCAGCTACCGACTGACTATACATTCGCCCGTATCCATTGCAGCCACAGTCCAACGGAGGGCAAGAGATCGATTGATTACTTTCCTCAAACTTCGATCACTTTGGTCAAACTTTACCAAGGCCGACGTGATTTCTTGATCAATTAGGTATACAGGGTGAAACACAGATATTCTTGATGTTCCTCATATTACCCTTAACGAGACTAATTAAAATCTTACAGTGAAAAAGCAATAGCTGTGTACTGCTATTAACGTTGTACATACATACATGTAGAAAAATCCGACATCTCAGAACGTTTTTCACATACCTTTTTGGTAATAGAATCCTTTAACTTGTGAGCTTTTTTCGTAATTGAGATTGTTAGGTATCCAATTTAAATGATGAAACAATATATTCTGACGATAATTACGATTCGTTTTAATTCCGAGCTACATTAATTAATAGTAGTTACACATTCGCTGGCTGCATGTACCGAAAATCTGTTCCAAAAAATTCGCCTCCATTAATACGTCGTAATGCTACACCTAATTTCACTCTTAACGAAATAACCGAAGATTTATTCGTAAGTCACTCTCGAGTAACTGGCTCTTGTATATCGATTACCGAAGGACCTCTTATAGCTATACCATGATCGCGAAAATAATGTACTTTATTGTAATGCGTGAGTCAACCTTATCCCGGCGAGACATCTAGCCGCGTAATCTATGGGTAGCACAGTAAAAATTGTGTGAACCGTCTGAGATTGCTTTTCGGTGCAAAAAATTGTGAATCTAATTTTTTGAAATTACATTGACCATAAAATGGTTTTTTTTTGTCTGATTTGTAGTTTAATTCCGGTCATTTCTTTAGCTGTTAACTTTTTTCTTATTGAGAAGATCTTCTCTGCTTGATACAGACTGAAAGAAAATCCCCTCAAGTGCAGAACTTCTGGGATAACAGATCACAGCATGAAGCTGTCTTCGAGTAGGATCGTAATATATCATATTCGTGCGTTTTCTTTCTTCCTCGTATGCGTATGCGATATCTGCCTTATGTTTCCATTTCTATTTTTCCAGAGAGGAAAGAAATGTCCTCACGTATGGCGTATTAAAATGTTTTCGAATGTAAAGCAAACCTCGGAAGCTTAGATATTGAATTTAGTAATTCTTAAAATGCAGAATCCGGGTATAGTGCGTGAGGAATTCGAGATATGAACGAATATTGAAACGACAGTAAAATTCCATCGGCTGCTCCACAAAGACTGCGATGTGATATGAAACCAGACACAACCAAGATATTCACATCCAAGACGCATACGAATGCTTTCCTCGGATCTGCACATATACTAAATTGAATAATATTGTAATATTGGACCTCGCATTCTATGCTAACGTAACAACGACTCAGCCAGGTATATTATTGGAATTTTACCCGTGCCATACTGCTCACATACTTGGAATGCAAATCGTTCAACGACATTCGAAAAATATTCTTCAGTCAACGAATATAAGACCTCATATATCTATCCAAGGTATCCCATGTAAAAAATCTGACATTCAGCTAACATACGTATACACAGATATACGACTATTGGTACAGATCCAACTTTGTTCAAAAGATCAACTGCACATCGAAACATATCTGAGAAAATTGAATTAACACTATAAAACCTAGATTTACACTCTGTTTCATATTTTTGGAATCCTTCGAGATCAATGCCACTAATTGAAAGACATCGAATCACTTGCTTGTTGTCATGACTATAAACCACGCAGAAGTCAGTTTCCAGACATTTCTTGTTCCTAGAATGTTACAGTTGACCAACCCCTGATCCGATCAGCTTTAGACTTTGTACATGATATTATCTCGACTGCAGAGATAAAACGAACAGTTTCATTCGTGATAGAATCGCGTCATGAAAGGTGAAGAATCCCCAATCAAGATTTCCAATTTTTTGTCTTCATTTATGGAAGTAATGTGAAAAAGCAAAAATAAAAAAAGGAATGTTAGGGTGATCTAATCTCACATCGTGTTAGTCGATTGTAAAATTTGTCCCTCATTCAGTAGAACCGTGCAAAATCGACTATCGAACGTACGTATGTGTGTACGAGGGGGGAATTCGTGAAGGGAGCTTGAACGAGCACGTGAGATCGCGCGGGTGTTACAATGTAGCCAACACGGCTAGTGAACGATAGGACATTTGTTTATACTCGATAATTGCTTAGCAACGATACAGAAGTCGATATATTAATTATTGAACCGAGTGTCCGAGGCTAGGCCTGCGGCAGCTACGGCCTGCACAGACGAGAGAGCGAGGGTCGCCTAGATACACGGCACGTGATAATTATTGTTTTAAATTTTACATTTTATAGCCGATCAACAGACGGCGATAGGCATAATTGCGTGCGTTCGATTGTAATACATTATTTCACCCCTACGTTCGCCCCCCCAGCCCCGTATCGTATTTTACATTCGCACTCTATCGTTCGATCATCCCCCCCCGGCCTGACAGCGATACAACTTCTCCTCTACACCTTAGCCTTTCTATACAACCTGCACGTATATGTGGGTGGCGTAGGCACAGGGCGACACACGCGACGCGTGGATCAAAAACGTTGCGTTTATAACGACTTTTTATATTATGGTGTAATCGAAGTAGGCACTAGTCTATAGCAGTCTATAGCAGTCTATAGCAGGTATGAATATCCGTGACTTTAGGGACAAATGATATATTTTTTTTTCCACTTTTCGATGTTAATATACAAATTAGAGGATCCAAAGCGCAGCTTATTTTTTCATTTTTTTTTTTTTTTCAGCTACACACGTACGTAGATATCGGTTCTAGTAACAACGGTGATGATTATTTGCTTAGAGAACGATGAAAGTAGCGTGTTGTTGCGTTGAAATTAGATACCATCTGTAACGATATAATCATAGAGATTATGCTACGAAATGGGGCGGGTACATAGGAAAGTATAACCCTTAGAGGTATATTTAAAAAATCACTTGTCACGGACGAAACATGGATGGATTTATCCGCAGATATTATAATTCAGGTGTAGTAACCGTGCCTAAGGTCAGCTCGGTGGAATAATCGATAATACGAAGCCAATACTACTTGAAAAAAAAAAAAAAAAAAATTTCGCGTCTTTTGACTGTGCACGAATAAGCAACGTGATTCGGGAGAACAATATTCTTGATAAAATCGTGAATTCGGGAATTTCATTCTCACAATGGCCTATTTCGATATCAACTTTGAAACGACTTACCAGCTAGTTAACCCGCGACCTTTGACCTACGCTCTTTGAATCATGCATTCCCGTTGTACGTTCGATACATTAAATAGTCACGCGGTAACTGCAGGCAAGACTTAGGGGCGTAGGTGAACTTGTTACTATACTATTGATTATTAGTTGTTATCTCGGTGAAGTATTGCGCTGATATAACTAACTATACCTATACCCACCTGCCCACAGCCCACAGTGTCTGCCAAGGGTCGCTTATATACATCACTCTCTGTTGAGATAAGGGCGCAAGACTGATAGTTATGCGATGCCTATGATTAATAATTACAACTTCTTATCGGATCCGGAGCGCCGTTCGTCTGTATCTATTAATCTACCTCAACAGCGACATCATGATCAATCGAAGTCTTGTGATTTGAACGGATTGTGGGAACGGATATGGAATACGATTTTAGGTACACCTCGATATCTGCACTTATATACGTCTATATGTATAGCTGCAAAATTTATTCTTAATTTCTTTGAATTATTTATTTATTTATTTATTTATTCCCTTGATCAGGTGAATTAATTAAGTACATATAGAGTTGTCGGCTGTTATGTATAGTAGGTATGGGGGAGTACGGGGTGCAGGGTACTTGACGAGAAAGGCAAATAGAATTTATTCAAAGATTAAATGTACGGTATAAGCTGGCCGGCTATCCGATTGGAGCGGTTTGCCCCACTTTAAAAAAGTTTCAAGCGATAATCAAACTTTTTCATCGGTATAGACCGGAAGCGGAAGACGATAAGCAATAAACCAGGTCTAACATCGCCAACCAGCGATTCCCCATTGTTACCGGGCGCCATCGGTGACAGTTTTGGCGTGTCGTGGAAGTCGTGAAAGGCTCATGATTACAGCTCGAGCCTTGATCGCGTTCGTATTATTATCGCGGCTGCGTGTCTATGGCTTAGAAATAGAAATTTCGTCAATAACGAACGCCCGAGCTGGAACGCTCTGTATAACTCTTGAAGAAACATTCGCGTCCCACCAAAATCGGCCCAACCCTGCACAAAATCTTATAGTCTTCTAAAAACAATCATTTCTACTCGTAATTGCCGCTCTAAATTCCCCGGATCAAACCGATAAGAAACAAATCATTGGTTTCTATATACGGAAACGACAGAAAATTATATCCAAAGAAATAAAAAATTATAACGATTAAGATTATCGATTCTTTTTGTAGTAAAATTTCGTCGTTATATCTACGTGCCTTTGACTTCTACGTATATATTGTATATACACCAATAGAACGTCGCAGTAATTAGTTTCCAGGCAGGTCATTCTTAGGTGTATTATATCTCTGTCGGCTTTTCTGCAAAGCAAATTTATCAATGTTCTAGGTCGCGTGTCTAGACTGATCACTTTCACCTACGGATTTCGGAGTATTTAATATTACAGTGTCAGATGTTTGGTTCATCAAGCATCCTTGCATCAAACATCTGTCTGCCTCTCATCAAACACGCAATATATGAATTAAGTTGATAATTAGAGTAATTAACGCCGTGCAGCTAATATCCGTATACGTCGAATGCAATACCGAAAATTATTATACGCGTAAAAAAAAATTTCATTTTGATTCACTCGCGAGTGAGTTAGTCTCGTTAGCTTGTTACATATCTGTGCAATATCTTAGTACTTCCTCGGTATGATAAATTATTTATATCCTTGGTGAAATTCTTGCTGCAGTTATGGAGTCTGTCATCAATTTCCGGTTATTCATCGAAATGGGATAACTTTTATCCCCAAACGACCGCGATACCAGACAGTAATGATCTTTCATCGATATAACGAACGACTTCCGCTTAGCCTTTGCAACTGTCTTCCAAACTAGGTGGATAACAGAGAAAAAAAAACACTTTTTTTGTTTCGATATAGGTATATATATATCGTGAATTGCTCTTGCCAAAACTAATGCAATGGCGTAAAAAGTTTTTCTACCACATCGATACAGCGGGAGGGAAAAATATCTCAAAAGTGTTCAAGCTTTTCATTCCCTATACCGTATATCGTGAATCTCTTATTCACATAGGTATACGCATATTTGATACGAACAGAGGATTGATGTGATTTGATTGATCATTGACGGAACAGTGAAGATTGCATTAATCGTGAAAGCGAATTGTATAATGGATAGCAATTTGTTAACACGTTTTCTTCTCGTCGGACTTACCTTCGGCATGCAACTATGGATTGTATATACGCCTTTGTTTCAGACGATATATCAAATCGCAGATATCACCGTCGGTTATTTCTTGTCTATCTTGAAACGACGAAGTTCTACGCCAACTTTGCGTGTGATTTAGAACCGCGGAAATGATTGGGTATAACGTACCCGAATGGCAACTGAATTCGTCCCTATAAATTCGCCTTTCTATTTTTTTATTTTATTTTTTTTTTTTTTTTTATCTCTACGTGTCTGAAGAATCAATGAATCACTGTCGATTCTCAACTTATATACTACATCCGTTTATCTATGGGCAGGTATAGACATTCCAGCGTCAAATTCAATCATTGAATCTTATAAAATACGGTTATTTTTCTATTCCGTACTATCCAGAGACCTGCTCCGTCTCGGATTGAAATCAAGGCATTTTTCCCCCGCCAATTCTTGAGGCTAATCAAATTCCACAATAGCTGAGATTGAATTCTGGAAATTACTGAGGGAGAGAGTATAAACCTGACCCTGAGGCAAGAAAACGCATCTTTTTTCCTATCTCGATGATTTATTAGACGATATCTGAGTACTGGAAAACATGCACGACTCGTATTACAGATTGAATATCCAACACATGATCGTCTAATACCTAGTTATCGAATAAATATAACTCATATTGTAAAACTAGAACTCTATTACCTACTACGAAACTACGTTTATATTTCTACCGATATAATACAATCCAGGTACCTATATAAGGAATACCTTCACTATAAACATGAGACATATAAAAGTCCGGATATTAAAATGATATCGACTTTGAAATGATACGTGGTGCCGTGTTCTCTGCTCATATACTGTACTATTATATAGTCGTCGTATTTCAGACTATTTATTGGATTTACGAAAGAACGTTGTCGTTGGCGAATCGCATATATGAAATACAGTATCAGGAATATTTATCGTATCGATACCGCAGGGACTTCGCGGTCATAAAGTGTGATATTTATTATTTGAAAATTTGAACGAGGCTTGTAGAAAAAAATTTTCGATAAATCTTTTACTGTTCAATTATCGCTTAGCAGATTTTTTTTTTTTTTCCTTCCAACCGGTTTCTCGATCAATAATATTCAATCTTGGCAAAAAATCAAAAATCATAAATTCAAGATGTAAGAGTCTACTGCAAGGTTTTTCACAATAATTTTGCTATTTGTGACGATCGTGATCGCTGCTCTGACGTTTACCCAATAAACAAAGTAATTCTGTATCGTCGTTTCTTTGCGTCTACACTATAGGTGGGTATACCTATAACACATCTCACAAGATTACTATTTAAAAATTATCGCTACAAATTTTCTCCAAATATCAATATAGACGGTAGTTATAGGTATACCTACGCGAAGGTAAGTTTATTTTTAGAAAAGTCTTGGCGCCACCTCGTTTACCTAGTGTCACACGAATCGCGCTTTTCTTTACCATTTAGATTTTAGACGATTCCCTAACGACTCAGAGCTAAGTCACGCATTTGTCCCTACGGTGTCGTGAGGAAGAGGGTGAAGATGGGGGACGGAAACGAGTCGAAATTGCGTTGAAACCATCAGAATTGATCGAACTGGCGTTGTACTCTCGGAACGTAAAATTCTCGCACGCGATCCCGATAAAACTGCGCAATTGTTTCGGTAAATTATTAACTCGAAACAAACGTAACGTAGGTTTATCACCGTTTCAACCCTTTTCGTCATCGTTCGATACTTTCCTGTTAAGGGTGCACGTAGGTACCTATGTACCTCCCAAGATCCGAAGGAAAAAAAATCAATTTATTTGAAGCTCTATCTATGTAAAATAGTTCCTCAAAAATCATGGTTTTGAACTTACCACACCGATGTCTCAGGAACGGCTTGACCGATCTTGATCAGCTTTCAATCAGAAATTGTCCACGCTAACCTCTTCAGAATGACGAACCAAAAACTCGATGCGTCAAAGGGTTCCTAAGACATATAATCATTCCTTCAATTCCGTTCAAATAACATATACTGTTTTATGATGTTTCAAAGACTAAGATAGACCTAACAGACCTAATTATTTTCTTGTCATACAAATAGCGCTTTTAGTTTTGTGATTGATCCAATTTAGCTTATCAAAAAGTATGCAGAGGGATGATTGACAATGGATATAAATAGATTTTTGATAATCCTGAACAAAGTTTGATTTAAATAATAAATTTGTAGGATATAGTGTAGGTAATGTGTTGAGCATATGGCTGATCAATTGATTTCAACGATCGTATTTTTGAATAGAAATCTACTGAATTGCGTGCGAAGTGTAGGTATCTTTCCTGAAGTATCATTGTATACCTACATGTTGCACGCAACCTCCGACAGTATTTTATTTATAATATGGGAAGATATTTTTCCCTCCGTTAGCACAACCACCCGGTGAGATATTGTGCAGAGGAAATTGATACCAATTCGTATCAATCAATAAGCGGTTGTTGAGTGTGGATTTGACAGCGGCGGTAGCTGAATGCCGGGATTCGATGTGATTTATATTCGTACCCTTTACAATCCTGTTTGGTGTTCAATAAATTTCTGATAACATAACATAACCCCGGTTTAAAAAATCATTGGAAAATCAAGTGATACGTGTAAACATATACATGTACAATATCTAACCGCCCACAACTCGACAGTCGACACACCTTGTCGAACGATAAATTTTACCTCTGAAAATATTCACCATTGTATCGATATATGATTTTTAAATTCAATCAAAGTGTCAAACTTGAATGATATCGCGATTTTAAATGTTAATAAAACTCTGCTGGTGTCAGAAATTTTATATATATATATGTATATATAATAAGTTGAATTTGAGGTTTGGCAAAAACAGTCGAGGAGAAATTGTCGGTGATGTTGGAGAAAAGGGGTTGGGGTTGGATTTCGATTGAATAATTAATGTTTCATTACGGGGAAGCTTATAGGCGCTTTGCAAGCGCTCGACTACCTATTTCGTACATTCAGAAAGGCTTGAGCATACAAAGTCTGAATTCAGCTTTTCACATATTTCCTATAGCCATTCAAGTACCATGAAAAGAATTTTGTATCGAGGTATTGAGCCAGCTGGGCAATACTGCCTTACATCCCTACGTTCCCATTTTTCAACGCTTTACGTTCGAAAGAATTTATTTTATCATTTTTTTTTTTCCGAAATCCCTCTCGAGGTAGACAGGCACAAGGATCATTTGGGCTCGTTTGATCTTTGCCAAAGGAGAATATACAAAATTTTATATACTTTATAAAAATAACATAAATAGCGGCTTTGTCTAAAAATTATTTGTCCAGTTGAAATTTTTTTTTTTTCTTCAGATTCCGTAAAGCACTCTGTTCACGTGAAATGTAGTACGACGATTCTCTCGAATCGGTTCGTATAATATTTATCAGACGTCCCCTTTCAAACATCCATTTTCTTTCCAATACGTGTTGACATACGCGAAATTGAGACACATTCAATTTTAAAGCGAGCTCACTCCACAGCCAGCAGGGTGAAGTATAAATGATACGTGATAAGTCAGAAGGGTATTTTCCATTTGAAAGTATATAGGGACCTCCGGTATAAAAAGATGCGACGTCCCGTCACATTTATCCATTCGAAAAGCCACTATCCCGCACAAGCATACATATATAACAGCTATAAGACGCAATTGCTTTTTAAATTTTTAATGCCAAAGGAGAAGATATTGCATGTACATTGTACCTATCACTTTTTTTTCCATTCTACATCAAACTCGCATGCAACGCGACAACACATAAGCTGCACACAATTCATCGTACCATAGGTATATATCTTATCAACTATCTGATCTCTTGGTCATTAGAAAAAAAATCACAAAAATTTATAAAAATTCTTATAAATTAATTCGATTTTTATACACGACATCGTGTTGTAGCGACTAGAAATGTAAGTTAAATTTGTTAAGCGGTGTTCAAGGTTGGTAAATTGAATTTTTTTGAATTTTTTCATACCCTCAAGTCTATGCCTTACCACTTTTATTTCAAAAGTTGGGTAGCATAACCCCCTACCACCCGTTTAGCAAGCGAAACCTCGGTTCTCCCGGAACTTCTCGTTCTTGTTAACGTATAAGTAGGCTAAAGTAAACATTGTTCAGAGCGTTCCGTTGTGGGTAGGCATTTAATTAGGCCCGTGTTTAAGTGCGTGGGATTCTGCAGCTTGAGACAACGTCTTAGATCTCGCACACAATTCCCTTCGTGCTCAAACGCCGTGGTTAGTTGTGGCTGAAGACGGATCTCGAAGGTTTTGGGAAACCGACTTACCACGACCGCTAATCTCGCGTCAACCGTTAGCGCGCCTCGCTTCTCTTCGAGACGAAATCTTCCAGCAAAGTATCGTCTCTCAAAACCATACATCATACACACAGAAGATTAAGGAAAATTTCGATCTTATGACTATCGCGATCAGCTTCGATCTCATGAATCTTCGAGAATCCCCAGATCTTATTCAAAATTTGCGATAAGATTCAGACGGTAGTAAAATCCGGGCTTAAAGTTGACTCGTTCCTTCACGAGTAAAAATTCCAGAAATACCAGAAGTTGTTGAGCAACTGCAACTTAGGAATTATAACTCGAGTGCCTAGCCTCGGTTTTTGCATCGCGTTGGCATTATCTGCACTAACTCCTGACAGTTTTAACGCGCAATGGCTACGGTATGTATGGAAGTATGGATTTCTCATAAACCCGATCTACCCACTTCCCGGCTGGTACCCATAATTTCCAAAACACATATATTTAATTAAACTACCCCTCGCTAGTCAGACGTTAGCTGCTTGCTATAATCGCGATTCAACTCGGTCTCGTTAAAGCCTTCGGTATCCCAGTCGTCCACCTCGTCCAATAGAAAAACAGCTTTGAATAACCGTTGGCCAATCAAAACCACCCCATCAAAAGCATAAAAGGGTAACTCGGTGAGTACAGCGTATCGCCACTATGTGCATGTTCGGTGCATTATCGTTACTGCGATCAGATATCAATGGAATTTGCATAAAAATCTATACAATACCCTACCCTTATACCCTGCTCAAAGTTACACTCGCTGGACTTGATCATTTTTAAAATTGCAACCACACTTTATTTACGAACCTTCATTATACCCTCGACTTTGCAAGTGATAATTAAAAATTATTTCGTACATACTTCTGAATTAATAATTTATCTCAAGTGCAGGCGATAATTGTAACGCGAAGCAATATACAGCTTCTTGAGTATCAAGTGCGGGATACTTTTTCGGAAATATAATAGAACACTTATTCAATCCTCGACGGATAAAAATATGTCTCTGAATTTGTGTGGATATTTTTGTAAGTGAGATTCATCGCATGTCTGGGAATGAAGGTTCGAAAGTGTCCCTTGGCACACTTTATGCAGCTACCCCTTTCTATCGGGAAGTTTGTAAGGTGTCCAGAGACACCCTGGTCGATAAGAGAGTCTGCGCCATCGAGCCATCCCTTATTTCCACCGTTTCTACTGTACCGACTGTTCGATTCACCCCTTTCGTTTAAACCAGCCGAAGTTTTCTGACACAAGCGCGAACAGCTTTCGCAACAGAATGTTAACGGGGGCTTGTCGTGTCTCCGTTGCATTGCCCGTTATCGTTTGAACTATACGTTATAGATTACGAGTGGTTATATATAGCAGCGGCAATATAATTGCAATCATTATGCAAATATATACTTTGCTTGTTATATTTCGCGTTTACACGCGTACTATATACTCCCTCAGACCCCTGCGATGGAAAACTTATACCTACCGGTATACCTATCTCGTATCGATACACTGCGATTATTTATAAAAGAAAAAAAAAACGAAATGAAAAACGAAACAGATTGCGCGATCCTGAAAATTTATTACACTTCTTTTAACGGCGGCGATAACGTATTATAATAACAGGTTGGATAATCGTTTATTTATACAAGAAAATCGTGCGGTAAAGAAATTTGAAACGCAGAGGTTTAATCGACGTAGGTATATAAACGGTAAATCCATTTCCGTGAATGTAATGCGACATACGCGGGCAGGGTCTATGTATATATAAGAGGTGAAATTTTCTTATTCTTTTTTGCGTTTTCTTAAACTTTGTGACATATCCATGCGGCGGGTAAACTTTTCGATTGAATGTGAAGTATGAAAAGCCGTATTATGTTCGCGTTCGTTCGTTCGTTTTGCATGCGATTTGAGCACAATGCGGCCCATCGGAAGCCGTCTCCTACTACTTCCGCCGTCTGACTGCCTGTCTGTCTGTCTTCCCTGCTATGTATTCGCATATTTATTTGCCTCTATAGAAAAATACACAACGGTTTAGAGGGAAAATATATTCCTTATACGTCCTGTCACTCAGAGAAGAGTTTTGCATACGTCGGAAGGGAGGATGTGTGTTCTTTCCCTAGGATATTACTTCTTACGACTGCGACTGCGACGCTAAAGCATATGTAAATGTCAATTCAACCCTGTATTCCCGTCGGTATACATATACGTCAAACGGTATAATCATTTCAAAACTCAAAGTAGACATTGCCCAAAACATAATAATCAGCCGCAGTCGCTCTATCTTATCTTAAATCTCACGAACACAATGATAAAGGAGACGAGAAAAATCCAATGGAATCGATGAAATATTTCAATCACAGAGCAAAAAAGTTTATTGAAAATTTCGTGACCCGATACTGCAAAATCTTGGAAACAGCCGGTTCTTTCGATTCGATCGAGAATTGCTTGCTAGTAACTTTTATATGGTAAATTTTCAATGAACATTTTATCGTTGCTCATCACGACTGCGAGCAATAATACAAAATTATGACAGTGACGTTGACAATTGTAAGTCGGGGCACAGACGAATTCGCGGATCCAGGCTCACGCCCGAAGACGTGTGACAAATGGTCTTGGGCTTGATTGAGTATCGGCACGCCAGACACGCGAGGCTGATAAATAAATGAATCCGGTCCTCCGGGGCACATCTTACATCTTACGCGGAATACAAAGCATTAATAGATACGTTTCCACCTACACTCGGTATCCACGTTCGAGTCCACTTTTCCGGGATGAAAATAAACGAGGGACCACCGCGACCATCGTTCAATGCTTTTTTAGATAATAGTTTTGTATTAGTTGCCTTGGGGAAATGATTAATATTGACAAGCCATCGCATAGATACAAATAGCTGCTATAGTATCCGAAGCCCTTAAATTGTTATTTTATCAAAATTTCTAGGAGTGTCGGATGTGCAGTTTTTTCAAAATAATTCAGGGTCTTCTTGATGTTGATGTACCCCTGTCTGTAATTACTGAAGCAAAAATATGGTAGAAATATGACGATATGACAAAAAGCACTTGTAAGTACTATAAGTTAATTCAGCCACTTTCGTCGACGAAAAACTCTACAGCTTATTATGACTGTGTTGAGTGCAAACAAAAGACAAAGGCAAACCTACCAGCTATACCGGCAATTTTCTACCAACGCGGCATAATCTCCACGTGACAGCAAAGCTCCAGTGACATGACGACCGGTAATAAGAAAGGGTTAGCCCCGAGGCCTAATGTAACACACCCTCGAAACACGAGGGTAAAATAAAAATAGTATCCAAGTTGTGAGTGGGTATGGGACGGCGAGTATGTGCCGCGGGGTGGTGGGCGGTGGGTGGAGGGTGGAGAGTTGGGGGTCGGGATGGGTAGGTAATATAGAGCTTTTGGTATCATTATCATATCACGTGAGAGCATGTATACTTGTCAGAGAAAGATGGGTGTTGGTGGTAGGAGGTGAGGTGGGGGGAGTAATGTATGTGTAATATTTTTAATTGTTGACATTAAAATGTGTCCCCCTCGGTTTTTTCTTGTTAGCGTTACGGTGGAAAGGGGGCTTGTAGGATAGGTTGGCTTCTGCAGCCTGGCATGCTCACTGCCCAACCCTGGATGTTATTTATTTTCCGCTTAAAGAATTGTTCATGTGTCTCATCAAACGAATGACTTTGGGTCAGAGCTTGGAATTTATGATACGGAATGAAACGGAATGAAACGGAATGAAATGGACGCCGTTGGCATTTCCTAATCGTCTGAAGCGACGCGCTCCGTAATTTAACGGACCTTATTTATAGTTTGAAAATTATTTTTTTAAATTAACAAAAAAGAAGAAAAACGAAGGAAACAAAAAATTCATACGTCTCTCAGAATATCCCCACATCTTGCCAACACTTTTACAGCAATTCTCACATAAACCCATATGGCACAGTATAATTCTTATATTCTGCTATCAATAAACAAAGACTAAATATACAATTAACAATAACTTTTTCAATGATTGTCTCGGCTCTGTGTTGAATGAAATAAAAAAAAATAATTATAGCCCTTGGAAGAAATCGCGGGAATCACTATCCATATACCCTTATGTATACCTGACCGAAAAAAGTCTATAGAATTTAATTAAGAGTAGTTATAAAGTCGTACCGTGACCTTACCCCGCATTACGATTTGATGATAGAACACTAATTATGAGCTATAAAACTGATATCTACCCGCGTATCAGAAGCATGTGTGTCTGAGAACTGTTTTACCCTAATTACACACAATGGGTAATCCCAATCAACGACCCATATATCAACAATTCCTGCTTAGAAAAAACTTATCATATTGCAGCAGGTTTAGTACTATAATTTATTACTACAGCTGACCTAAGCCACACACGTATGCACACCTTTGCATCGGTTCGTCGTTTTTGAAAGTATAAAAAATTTCTCTCAAATTTCAACCCTATATACTACTTAGATCAAGCGAGTCGAGCAATTTCAGTTATGAAATCTTATTTATTTTGCGGAAAATCGTTGCATCCTAGATCACCGAAATCAGGAAATAGTTTTACCAGATTTTTATGAACTGATGAACACATCGAATGATACAAATGATAAATATGTCTTATTAATGGAATCTTCTTGCTTGTTCACGTCGTTTTCGTTATCATCGGTAACTTCATGGAATGATTGAATTAAGCAAAGTGAAATGTAAAAGAGGAACATGCATTCGCCATCATCGAGTATAAGTTTAGGCTGTACACGTTTGTCTCTATAAACCCATATCGAGATTCTAAATCGTATCGTATCAACAGAATACACGAAAGCTTAATGTTCAAGCAATTCAACGATTTTGTGAGGCCGGAGGCAATCGAGTTCCTAAACTTTCAGATAACGGGTTAACACCATGATGCCCCACACGCTACTCCACCCAGTCATTACCATTACTCCTGTATACGCAGGTATAATATATAGTCTGTTATGGGGATTCGTTACAAGTCAAAATATTTCACCTAACTTTCGCTATCTACCCCCCTTGATTCGGTGATGTATTCGCAATAAACTAATTAGCTACCACCTCAGACAAAACGAGTGAGGTGTTAGGCACAATTGATGATTACCTACTGATTGCGTTGGTGATTTTGCAAAACCACTCACGAATAATGAGATCGCAAGATATCCGGTCTTCCATATGCTGTTGGTAGGCCTCAGGGTCGGTGGCAGGCAACTTTTAGGTATCAACAGTATGTATTGAGTACTGTGTAGGAAGATTTAACACGAACCTAGCCCATCGCCATATGGTCAGTGGTAATAGTTCGTTGTTCGTTTTATTGGCTCTGACCAGATAAAAGAGCTGTCGCGAAGCTTCTTTTTTTTTTGTTTAATGTCTGTATTTTGTGAACGCCTCCGATTAGGGAAGGTTTAACCCTTTCTCGGCAAGGGACAAGTCCATGCCCTAAACAATTACACAAATATTGACTAAACTACATTCAGGGAATTTGTTTTTTTCTCCAGTTTATAGGGTACATTACGTGCATCAAATCAATTTGTTCGGTTCAATGTGCGGAAATGAAATATTCTTCGAATACTTTTTTTGATAATTGAATTTTTTTTACGGGATCCGGTGCATCTTATTAAGTTTATGTATATACATATTGATGTAACGGTTCTTTTAATTACAAAAGCGTTGATGAGGCATATGCACGTGTGACAGCAGCGTGTCATACGGTCGTTGCATCACCCAGTAGTTGGTAATTTTTGTAACGCATATCGAAAAAAAGTGACATTTTTAAGATGGTATCGTGCATGGTATATATTTCGATGCCGAACGAGATATAGATAGGGTTTATATTACCGTAGGCATATGATCCCGTGCATCGCTACATTCGAGTGCGTTCAATTTCGTCTGTATTTCTGTAATTACGTAGTTTTTCGGAGTAACGATATCCCCCTCTATAGCTGGCCTCGTATTCTCATATCTTCGCGTCCCTCGACCTTATCTTGATATTTTTACGAGCGTATTTTTCCGGTGCGGTATTTTTTTTTTTTTTTTTTTTCCCTTTTGGTTTTACTTTTTTTTCCTCCTTTTTTCATTACATTTAAATGCGCGGTAGGACTCCGGCACACGAAACGCAAGTAACGCACATATATATACCTACGCGCGGTAGCTGCTGTTCGACGGTCAGTCGGTCCTACATTTTCATTAACTTCCTTGATTTATCGACGTAGTTAGTCTCCTCTGCGCCTATCATCCCGCGTTTTTGACACGCAGAAAAGAAATCCGGTATACGAAAAAAAAAATTCAAATTTTTATTTCGCTCACACCTATTTCTCTCGGATACAAAAATCAAACGGCGTTCGTACATATTCGTCATATTTTGATATTTTTTCAAAACGTCTATAAGAGTGCAGAGTTTGAATATCAGCAAATGTTAAAATTGTGTGAGTTAAAATAAACGGCCGAGAATATCGAGCATTATCTAATTACTCGAGTAAATATTGTCCGTGAGGAAGAAGACCGTGGCGATTTCTGTCTATGTTAATGAGAAAACCTGTCAAAGAATCCATTAGACGCTGTAATATTAATGAAAAAATAGTTTCACGCCTTGGTCGTTCACGCGACGCGCAATTCTCGTGGTATATCTACCTGGGTGTAGGTATTACAGGTATAGGCAGGACGCGATGGCCTCCTCATTTTGCTTGATTGAAAAATGTCCCACTTGGAACATCCATTAGGTGGTATCGGCATCTCCGATCCTTTTTTCTTGTCTGCATACCTTTCCGTGTAAATACAATATTTTATTTTAGTATATTAACTAGTCGACGTGGTAGCTTCTTTGCTGTATGCTGCAGTCCATCCGCTGAACTGACTGACGCGTGACGTATTCCCTGTAATTATTCACACTTTTAACATTAATTGATACTGATTACCTTTTTACCTGGTAACTCTGACGTTGCTAAAAGCCTTTCTCATTGATAAACGATATCTCTTCCTCGTATAGAGGACACACCTAGTTTTCAACAATAGTAGACACCTACGTCAGTTTAGATAAATGTAACAAGGTTCAATTAGCAAACGTAATTGTGTTTATAATCGCAATAATGAACAAAAATTTACTATCAATCAATTTCTCGATCTTTCTCGGGTATGTATACAGCTCGCAGGTGAAATCATAATTCTTTATTCTTCTAGTTCTGTAAATTTATTCTCTTGACAATTTACTTGTATTTATCCTCTCCTTTCAGCTCCTGCACCCTACTATTCTCTCAAACCCATATATGCTTGGCGCACAATCTAACCACATGGTAGGAAATGGGCAACGGTTTGATGTATGGAAGATGCCAGGAAAGGGATGGTATGGTATGTTGTCGATTCGTCTTCCAACGTGGCAACATCTTTCGCCAATCCTTCCATCCTTTCCCAGTTATAAATGGTTTAGCTACCATCCACATCGACCTGGCAGGCCGCAGATTGCTCTGCTTTCTCGTCTACTCAATTTATCTATCGGTTCCATCTTCCCACTTCGGTATGGAACCTCGTGCACTCGAAATATCCGCTAGTTTGTGGTATAGGCATATTTTTATCGTGTGCCAATTTCCGAATAATAAATCAACGATCGTTAGCCCAGACTTGAACCTCGAATAGATTGACGTGAAAAAGAGTGAGATATGAGGCTGAAGAGCGGTCATAGGTAGGAAAACAACGGGCAGGAAATCTTGACGCTTCCTCCAAGCATGTAATTCTCATGGGAGCAAAGTGTGAGGAGAATTACAGAAACCCTTGATCTCCCTAATAATAAACTATAGTAATTCCCAATGCTGCTATAAGTTAGTCCCTTTCAACACCGCAATGACCTATGTGCGTTATAAGTTGCGACGTTTTGTCTATACGCCGTGTACCCGAAGCAACATTCCGGTATACAATGACTTTACGAAAAATGTGAATATCATGCCACACAGATCGTTCCTCGTCCACTCATTGTCACACAATCTGCAAATTGTGCATGCCACGAAGAAATTTACCCATATGAAAGTGTCCAACCGCACTATAAAAAAACATACGAGCTACATCTTCGGTCCCCTTGACCAAGTAACCGATTCCAGTTATTGTAAGGTAGCAACACCCGTTATATAATTTCTGTTAGGCTCGGTCTGAGTATTTGGGTGGGTGGATACGTGTATATGTGTAGTAGGTATATACGCGTAGATAGTGCTATACATATACATGTATATGTAAACCTTGTAAGATGCCTGGTTCGACCTAAGCGTAGTAAACTTCGTCGGCCAAGATTCATCCTCTCAGCACCCCGCGTAGATTTATGGCCATAAATTTCTACCTAATAAGAAGTAAACGGAGCAGCTCGAGGTACCCAACCTGCAGCACCACTAACCACCACCGCCGCTACCTACACCTTCACTATACCATCAGACCATATCCTTCGCGTTCACCTTTGCTGTGATACATCGTTGCATATGGGTATGTAGGTATAATATGGAATACACACGGTACACGGTGATCATACTGATGATAATGATAATAACAATCATCTTACGTTCTTGTTAATATTATCTTCTCTTGTGTAATAATGCACATATTTGGAATACCTTGGATACCCGGTGACATGAGTTATTTACCGCCGCTATACTGTATCGCATTAATTACTGTTGTCCCTTGTGTTAAATGATATGTGATCATATTTGTATGTGCAGTATTAAACTTTGCGGTAGATGAGATCGAAACGTATAGGATTGCAATTTCAAACGTATCATTTGCACACATATATACCTAGATATGCAAATCTACAGGTTGTACGTTGCTGTTCAATGGTATAAATTGATTCCTCGGTATTGTAAAACGAAAATATCGGTTTAGAATCACAAATTGATGAATACACATCTTGAAAGGGGGTCGAAATAATTTTTTCAAGTTTATAAAATTCACGAAGTACAATCAAGGGAAAGTCAGGATTTTCGAACGTTTTCCTCTCACAGTTTAGATACAGTCAACGTAAGAGAAAATTCTCGGACGAAAATTATGACAAAAGTTAAAAAACTGTCCGTTGAGCAATTTTACTAATAAGAAAATGATCACTCTTTAAAATTTTTTGGAATTAATAAGACTCATTTATAAGTAAATAAAAATCAAACCGAAAAAGACTCAGAATCCCCTATAAGAATTAATGCAGATTTTCGAAACTGTTGTAATACTAAATTTTGTCTCTTCTTTCTAGTCAAAAATGCTTGGGCATCATGAAAGACATTCTTCCCTGTCATTGAATTCAAGTTGGTTTTTTTCTCAAACTATTGATGCTGATATTTAGAAAATCGATAAAAGCCATGAAAAAAGTGTGGATGTATTATATTGAGTTGCGAGTGAGTAATCGTTGGTTGTCTGCATCGGTGTATACCCAAGTCAGATGCTAAGCTCAAGGGACATCGTCTTTGAGACTAAACATAGGAGTGGAGGCAAGGTTTGCGTGGCAGCGTTGGTGGTACACGAAGTCTGAGGGCACGGAGGCAGAAAACACTGACCAATAAATTTCGCCGCAACTGTCTCTTACTTGTAATTAAACACACAATTTAAACGCCCCGTTAATGTCCGTGCCCTCGAACCCGAGGCCTTCTATTCGAGACCATCGCCTTCCTTCCCCCGCTACTAAAGCAACACTCGGAATTCCCCGTCGAAGTAAACTGGAAACATACCTACTTAACGAAAAAGTACCTATAGGCATCAGCCCGAGTTTCACTCTCAAGATCATCTATCCAGAATTTATATACCTATCCTAAACTTGAGTCTTGGAAAATGTGCCAACTAATTTTTTGTTTTAATATACATACCTGGACTCTGGCCATGGCAGGATTCGTGATTTTTCGAGCTTCGCAACGTAGTTTTTAGTTAAATTAACGACTACAAGCTTTATCGCGATATTCAATAGCTATGAAAGCGGGCTTACAGAAGAATTGATTCTGTATTTCACATCGTATTCATGCAATAAGTTTATTTTATCCGTAGTTCGTGCAGTTCAATAAAAAACAATAAACAATATATCTGAGTTGAATTTGCAATATGAACAAGTGACCATCGGCCTCCGTGGCGCAATTGGCTAGCGCGTTCGGCTGTTAACCGAAAGGTTGGTGGTTCGAGCCCACCCGGGGGCGATTATTTTTTGCCACACAGAAACAAAAAATTAATGGATTTAATAGCCTAAGGAATTATTTTTGTTCGAATAAAAAAAAAAGGAAAAAAAAGAAACGCTGCATAAATGAGCCTGAATTTATACTGAAGCATTAATATAATAATACAGCTACGTCCACATTAGATTTTCTCATATCACAAGCTTCTGAGATAATAATAATAATCGCGTTGAAATAAATTCATTAGACAAGTTTTTTCCCGTTGTTTACATATTATACAAATTAATACTCTAAAATACGAGCCTTCAAATATTCGTGTATCAATTGTGACAACGGCGCCGTGGCTTAGTTGGTTAAAGCGCCTGTCTAGTAAACAGGAGATCGGGGGTTCGAATCCCCCCGGGGCCTGAGCTGAATCCTGAATTTGGTTCATTATTTTTTTTATTTTTCTTCACAAATCTCGTCAAAGAAATCCTTTTCATTTTCGCGAAATGTAAAATACGTTTTCATCATGAATTAACAAGTAATAATAAATAATGAAAACAAAATAGCAATATATTCATTGTTTAGTTTTTATTAAAGCAACATACACGGCTCCACACGTGGTCTGTTTTATGTTGGTAAGCGTAGTTCGCTGTCAGCTGATGCTGCAGCGGTAGGTAAATAGAAGTGAAGTGTCTAGTTAATTGAAGAGTTGTATTGTGTACAGCTGTGTTTGTTTTGGGGTTATATTTATTAACAATGGATTCATGTACGGACACGTTGCGTTTAAACGACAAAAAATTGTTTAAAGTGATAAAGGATAGTATCCCAAAAGGTGGTAAAGAGACTCAGAATATATTGGAAATTCGTGACGATGTGTTATACGTTTGGAACACCGACCAGAGCTGTATACTTACGTTGAACATCGGAGCAACGCGCGGGAATACCGGCGACGACGTTCCTTATCAGGTATTTATAGATAAATATACATAGAATCACCTAATATGGGATCGAGAATTCTCTATTTATTATATTTGACGATATTTTAACCGTAATTACATCCATTAGAACCTATTCATCGTTAAATCCGTTCCCTAACCTCTTTAACCTCACTTTTTTGCATGTGAGAAGCTCTGAAATACTAAAACATTGAAGAAATTGCATAAAATATTATCCTATAGGTAACAAAAAACTCGTTATGTTATTATCAAGTACTTAGATAGTGCCAAATTCAATAAATCACTGAGTGTATCATTGATCTGCTGCGAGTACAAGCCAGTTTTAGACTGCGTAGCTTGTGCTGCGAGATGACTTTTCATCGAACGCTTTATTTTTGAGACTTGTTTTGTGAAGGATTTTCTTGCTTTTCATATGAACTCGAATCAAGTTAAATTATTTTTGACAAAATGAATTTAAAATGGTTATTAAACTAATAGATTTTCATAAATTATGAAATTAGTTTGGATTCCATCATCGACTACTGATCCGCTGTATTAAATGGGATTTGAAAACTGGCTTACAGATTTTTTTCATCGTTAAACTTGGTGCTAAAATGTGTCGATTAGGTTCTTCTGGAAATTTCACTCACAGCTTTATGTGAGAATTGAATAGGCAGAGTTTATATTTAGCTTCCTGTATCTGTAGTCGATTATTAGAATATAAAACACTGCGAAAAGTTTCTACGCTTCATCGTTAGTATTTGAGAAATATTTTATAGCTGGTTATTGTCGAGGCTTAGTTTATTTCTATTTATAACACATATCTTGCTGTTGGTATTCTAAGATATCATCTCCAGATGCTCAGAAGTATTGTACGTTGTCTCTCCATTGAATAACTCTTCGAAGAGTGGATCGATTGGAAAAGAAATTGGTTTTATGTATAGTAGCAATGCTCACACGAAAATTCTTTCAAGATTCTTTCAATCAAATGTGCAACGTGCTTATGGTTTTTTGTATTGTTTTTATTAACTTTAAAAAAAACTCGTACTTTACGGGAAGACTTGGGTGAAGTTTTTTGTTAAAAAGGATCTTTCCGTTTTCAAAATTATTTAAAAAAATCTAGTCGAAAATTCCTTCCGGCAAGATTTAGATTATGTTAGTATGTGTATTGAGAAAAAATTTCCCTTCTTCTATGATAAAAGTGTATGCGCAAGGAATTTTTGGCAGCAGTGCACAGGAAATCTTCTGCGAAAGGTTTTTTTCCGCTACACTTTTATCGTAAAAGATTGACATTTTTTTTTCAATACAGATACTAAATTACTAACATAATTTAAATCTTGCTGGAAAAAATTTTGGATTAGATTTTTTTTATCAATTTTAAAAACGAAGAAATTGTTTAATTATCAAAATTTCACCGAAGTCTCCCTTTAAAGAAATTACGAAAATAAAAAATCGGGTTTTGTAAAATGATCTTGTAAGTGACCAATTTAACAACTTTCGTAAAATTCTACCTTCTTGTTACTTCCTATTATGAAATTTGCCATTTTTTTCGATTGGTAGAAAGTTAGCCGAAAAATTTAGAACCTATCTTTAAAATTATTTTGGGAAGAAGATAAGGCAATTTTTCACCATCTTGCAATTAGAAATGGTATTTTTTATTAATTTTTGACAATCGTATGAAAATATCAATAGAGGCATACATATAACTACGTCTAATCTATTAGACGTAGTTATATGTATATCGATTAAGTAAAGCTGTAGCTACATAAGGTAAAAAATTTCCTTTTTAATATCTCTGAAACGTACGTGTTATAAAGTACTTGTCATAAACTCATAATGGCTATTCCATGTAACTTGAAATTAAACGTGTATAGTACATAGGTATATGTATGTAGATATATGATTTATTTTTATTTTTTCTTCAAGAATGTGATAAATTGCGCCCACATATATACGTTTACATATATACATATATAGGTAATATGAAATCTCCCCATTGAAATTGCCTCTATTCGAAATATTCTGAATATTACATATCTGCTACACTGAAACGTTAAATCATAATTTATTATGCTTTGATTTACACCCTGACGCATCTTTTATTAGATTTTCATTTATTGGAGGGTGGAAATTGGCTCGCATAGAAAATTCTCTTTACAAGTTACTCTCGGCATATTCGCATAATCCTTCATTTTTTTTCCTACCTTTTCTTTCTTTCCCGAAAAAAAAAAAAATTAATAAATATATAAATACAAGAAATAAAGGAACCCTGCAGTACGCCTAATAAATAAAAAAAAATCAACTTAACAACAGTAATCAATAAAAGGAAGAAAGGATTGCTGACTTTTCCAAAGAAGATAAATTCATAAATCATCTGCTCTGCACCGCACGCACCTCACCGAACATTTTTTCAAGTTTCTGAACAATCTAATTCGCTTCTTGACTCACAAATATCGCGTTTATTCAGTTTCTCAATCGTTTGACTATTTGTTTTTTCGAGTGTTAGACTGAAGTTGAGTTTGTCAGATGTCTATAGGCATATATAGAAATCCTTGTATTTTCAACGATATTCGAACCCGAGACGCCCCACGTGAGTTTTTCAATACGCAAATTCGCTGGGATGGCCCAGCGGGGCGCACCGAATGGACTATTTCCCTTATTTATCGCCTCTGCGTTTCACACTGTATCAAACTCCGATATGTTTTCGTATATCTTTCGAGACGGGAATGATGTTCTATATAAAAAAAAAATATATCTATATACCTACATCACCCAGAGACTTTGAAGAAAATTTGAATAATTTTGAAAATCGAAGACACCCTCGGAACCAATGACTTGTACATTTTTTTTTTATTTTCTTTCTTTTACTGTTTATAGTGAAAATATAGGGAAGGGTCGAATCGCAGCTATTAATAACGCTCGAGGAATAAACTAACATGAATTGACAGCATCGAAGTAGGGGACGTCGGCTCGTATATACGTAAAATATATATACCACTTGATAATTTTCATTCGATTTCAATTTCATGGTAAAACGTAAGCGAAGTGCATTAAAACCTCTGTATGTAAAGTTGTAAGAGGGATAATTTATAGGAAATGGGTTGTTCGACGCTCAGAAGTAATTTAATTAAAATAAATGTCGTGCACGAAAAGGCGAACCTTCCACCACGGCAAATAAAATGCAAATTCAGACCCTTTTCCGTACCTCCGTGTTCGTATATACATACATGTGTGTTTCGCCCGTTCCTGCCTTGCGGTCGTTCCCCGGTATCCCGCGGGCTGCAAAGGGACGAAGTGGCCAGGGGCAGCGAGCCTTATATATGCTTTCTATTTCTCTTCGACGAATCTCATCGAAAACGAAAATTTACGTTATTATATACAACCCTTGGCTTTTCGTTGAAAGAAAAAAGAAGAAAAATAGAAGAAAAAAAAACCTTTTTTTAACCCGTGATTTCATCAAATCTTTTCTAAAGTAGGTGTAGGTACCAAGATGTGTAATTTCAGCTACGACACGTCCCTAGGATCTTGGTATAAAATTACTTCTTTTTTTTTTTAACCACTAAATTTCCGAATTAAAGAACTTATCCCATTTCGGGAGTCAAAGGGGTGTGAACGTTTTCGTATTATCTCGCACGAGAAAGAGAGGAGAAGGCGGTTAGACGTTAGCCGGTAATAAAGAAAGATAACAAAGATAACAAAGATAACTCGATGCAATAAAAATGATTCAAAGTTTCCCGCGGTGGCTGGCGGTTCCGATGGCGGCGCGGGTGACAATGGGGCGTCTTTGTGCCTCTTCTTTCTCTCTCTTCTCGCTCTTTCTCTCTCCCTTCTCTCTTCTCTCTCAACCCCCGTTTCTACTCTTCGTACAGAACCCCTCTTTACCCTCCTTTTGCGGCACCCCCGACACGCTGTGATACCTATCTTCCGGTTTCAACTTCGCCGCGGGAAAGCCGAGCAACTTTTATTATTTATGACTAATATTTCAGTCATTTTACTCACTGCTGAGGGAAAATCTCTCGACCTTGCAGCATTACTCCGGCGTGTATGTCGCCGCCGTGGCCACAACCGCCCAGCGTGGTTCAGATTTTCTTAATTAGTAGCTCAGAATTATACACATATACGTATAACACACCCCTTAAATTGTCTGCAAAAAAAATTTGCGAAATTAATTCATCTATTTGAAATTCCATTCTCATATCATTTTCGTGGAAATATGTGCACTACGAAACTGAGCATACTTTGAAATAAGATTTCTGTATAACGTTCAATGAACGTGGAGATCTTAGAGAAGGGGTCGTTCGGGGTATACTGATCGAAACTGCAGTAAAACCTTGTACGCAGTTTGGTTGTCGACCGTGTGGTAATGGGGCAGTTAAAATTTAGCGTTCCGACCCGCAGAAATGTGAAACATGAAATACGAAATGGGAATAACTCCAGTGGCAACGTCTACCACAAAAGCCATTGTCTGCCACTTAGTGAATTCACGGGCTCGTCGACCCCCGCCTTCAATGTAAAACACTTCCGTGGATTTTATTGTTCCCATTCGTTCACGTAGGTGTATAGGTATATCTATAGCTATATGCACCCCCGACGCTGCTGGACAACGCGGTGCCTGGCCGGAGGAGGAAAGGGAAAGAGAAAGGGAAGGGAAGGGAAAGGGTCAACCTCGACCAATGAGAAATGTCAGTGTAAAATTACTTTTTAATTATCAACCGGAGAATTCAGCTTATTTCAAATATATATTACATATACGCAACGAATGATGATTAGTAGTACCCCCGAAATATATAATGTACACCCCTAATTATTTATTCAAATACAATCCATTATACATAAGTGTAAGCAGTCGAATCCTGAAACCCATGTCAACTCCGGAAAATAGTCGGTGCATAAAAAATTATATTTGACTTGAAGGGATCACGAATTAATTTTTAATTCATTTGATTTTGCTCATAGTTCAACCAATCATTAATTTTTTCTTAAAATCGTAAATCATCAATGAGATTGAAGCAGAAAATAAAAAATAAAAAAATAGCAAAATTAACGAAATTTTTGCATAAATTTGAACCAATGACTAGCTACAATATTATCCTATGAACTGGTTCGTTCGATGAGTAATAATCTTCGAAAAGTTGATATTCGACATGGCATATAACGTTGGGATCGTAAAGGGGCGCGAATATAGGCGCGAACTGGGTCCAATACCGAACCCACCTCACACCCCGATCCCCGTCTCATTCGCCCAGTATAACGGGGACTCGATACGTACGGTGTGAAGTGTGACGCACATTTTTTGCCATAAAACTGCCAACGCTACGGTGTTCAATAACCCGTGCCACATTGCTAAGCCCATCCTTTCGGTCCTGAACTTCCATATTTTGAGTATGTACGTGTACATCTACCAACACCATTCAACGATTCGACGTTGCGGAACGTGAAACCCCGCAAAACCCGCCGTAAAGATATGCGGGGATCGAGAATCAGCCAGGCAGAGAGGCAGAGAATCAGGGAGGACCTGGGAAAGGGAATCGAAAAATTTTGTGTCGCGAAGTTTGTAATTGCCGACGGAAGTCAAGCTGGGACAAGTGACGCGATGGCGAAGAGAATACCAGGGAAAATGAATTGGTTGCTCGGCGAAAGGGGGCTTCTTCTTCTTCTTCCACCTCGTCCTCCTCCTCCTCCCCTTGCCCCGAAGGTATAGTATAAGGCATTGTATTGGGTGTAAAATCTACGAAACCCCCGAGGGGTAGAAAATCCCGGAAGAAGTCGGAAACTGTGATCGTAAATTTTCAAATTAGAAAGAATGCGAACCGTCCTTCGCGAAAGCTTTATACATACAACACACCTACGCTTTAGCCAGCTTATTTCTCTTCCCAACTCGCTCGCCACGGTACAAGTTATCAAACGTTTTGAATCTCCAAAAAGTCTCCAATTTTATCCTCTTTCTATTCAGTCCTTCCGTCCAGGGCCCGTTCCTTCAGGTCAAGGATAAAACCAGATATCTATACGGTATATATACGTACAACTCTACCATATACGTAGCTAGATATAATATAATGTGAAACTTGAACGGCTAGTCCGGGGGTAGGTATATAACTCCCTGAAAGACGATTAGAAATTAACATCTTGCGGATCCACGGGACGGTCATAAAGTCCTGGCGAGAATTGGACTCGCTCTCCGTATCTCTCAAGAAATACACACCAGAACTACAGGGGGGGTTGGTTTCTCGCGTGTAAGACGTTGGGCATACAATACACGCCCGTCTACACTAGCGCGCGGTGTGGTTCCTACCTGGAAGATAGGGGGATGGTGCCTTTATCTCTCAAGACACTGGATACAACAATGCCGCCTATTGTCAAACCTGGCCATTAAAATACGGGGACACCCTTACGGCTTCCTTGCCTCCCTTGCCTCTTTCCACCTTTCAACACCCGTCGCCACCCACAGCCTCAATGTATTACGCCTTCTTCTTCGTTATTGCTGGGGTATAGCCTATAAGCATAGACACAGGGTTTGTACACAACTCTCTCCACTCAAGAAGTGATAATAATTTTCAGCTAATAACCACCGCGGTGCTAGCTGCATTTTCCTTACTCAGTTTACTAAATACAAATTTACAGCTTAATTATCACCCTGCACCTCGATCTTCTTGTCGTAAAAGATAGTTAATCGATTGTCGTTAGATTTAATTCAGTGCTTGTTCAATTCCTTACGGTTGGATGAATGAATATCGAATATGCATGATCTATATAGTCGCGGGAATGAAGAGGACGCGAATATATCTGAGGAGAGAAAAGTCCATCCGCCGGATGCGTGGCTCTTATATTTCATATAGAAAAGCAAGCATTGTCAAGCGAAAGGTCGTAATGGTTGCTTTGCTGTTGGTGGGCTAATGCATTTCCTTTACAGTTTTAATGGGCATTCATAACTAAGTTTAATAACACCGGTAGGAGGCAGTACGCTGCGGTTGCATATCTAATAATGCCACGAGGTTCCAACTCTGAACAGGAAGTGGCATACAGTGGAATGGATTTTAGTGGCTTAACTTGTTCGCGAAGACGAGTGATAACACGCATTTTGGCCTTTTATATGACCGCATACGATATCGTAATCCGCCGGGATCAGGAAATCCATGAAATTTTACTATCGATAATTAAGCAGTGATCATCGCGAACAATTTCCTCGATGCTCGTTTCAACTGAATGGTCATTTCGTGACGCGGCAATTTTCGCCCTTCGAAACACTGCAGGTTAGAGAAGAAATGAGAAGGGTTATTCACCACGGTGACTAGATATACGAGAATAGGCTCTGCATTCACTATATCGCGGGGAATTCGTACTAATAAATTGGCAAACATCCAAGCTGCATAATCCATGAAGGACTAAAATAGCGTAAGAAGGGTGTGTTGAGCACTCCCATACTCTGACCTACGAATTACTGCATTAGTCATGGAAGGTCAGCAAATGTGAAACCGGAATATAGTCGTCTGATAATTAATTACGTCACGGTGAATGGTCAAACCCGCGTATTACACTTACACCCATATATCATTTTACCTTTTCTTTACATGCAAATTCAAATTCAAGGGATTTTCAGGTTTTTTTATACTCCAAAAGCTTCGATTTGTATTTTCTTTTTATTACATCAAAAGTTCGTTCGCTCGTTGGTCCTTTCGCCTACCTACTCTCTATATAGCTACAGAGCTGTAAAGGTGACCTGAGGGTCCCGGAGGTTCCAACTCCTAAGATCCGCTTAGTTCCCATAGGTCCTGGCGCATAATGCCGTCTTGTTGGGGGGCAATAAATCCACTATTATGTTATAACCACCATCTTAGACTCGGATGGCGGGTACCAAGCGACGCCGTCTCTAATAAATATCCTCAAGACAATGGACACTGTCCAAAACACTGCAGATCTTACGCCTTTAAGTTAGGTACCCAAGTCGCCCTACCCAACCCCCTATACACCCTCCTTGTACCACCGTCGCCCCGTGGCCAGAATTATAATGTTTGTTTCTAACAAATTACCATGATAATACGGCGGTGGTTCGCTGAAACGGTGTCTTCGGTGGCACACTTAAATTACCCCCCGTTGCAGAACTAGAGAGATTCTAGCGGGTAGTTGTAATGTTAATTAGCCACTTACAATATACACGTATTATATATACATACGTAAGACTGGCTAGAAGACAATCAGACTCTGCGCTTACCCCCGGTATTTCCAACTTTCTTGAGGTCGGAATAATGGCTTAGACTCTTCTCAGAGCTTAGGTTATACGGATCTTCCGGCTATCTGAAAGGGTGCAGTCCCAACTCCAAAGAAAATGATTCATTGCTTACACGATGATACGAGTCTGAATATATTTTGTTAGGTGACTTTTTTTTTTCCTAACAAATATAATCAATAAATAATAAAAAATAAAAAATAAAAAAACTGGATTTAGGAAAAATGTTAAACCTTTTCTTGAAGGAATAAGACTTTGGCCTGAATTAATCTACCCGTTAACAGCGAGTTCTCTTATTCCCCGCGTGAAACCTCGCTGGCGAACTTTGAGATTAAGTACTCTCGTACAACCAGTAAATACCACCGGCTTAGGAATGACCGCGGTAAGCCTGGGTGGTTGGCGTTCGTTCGTCGGTTTGTAATAAAAAAAAAAACAGAAAAAAAACAGGAAAAATGCAAAATAAAAAAATACACAAAAAAAAAAAAAGGAACAGGAAGGTTGAAACAATGGAAGTCGCAGTTGTTTACGGGGAGACAGAAAGTCTAATTTTATCGCCCACTCAGTGTACCGCGTATAACCCGGAGTCATAAGCTTCGTGAAAATTATATAAGTCAACCACCATTTTGAGAGGTGTCACTACTTTTTTTTTTTTTTTTTCTACTCTTTTTTTCACGACCTTTCGTTGTACAGTCAGTATACGGTTGTAGGGTTCATATATACGAGTAGGTATGAATAAATCCTCTCGTAACATTCTTTAACCCCTCTATTACAGTTCCTAGTTTTCACCGTCAAAATATAAAAATCTACAGTTCAGCAGCTCTATTATACTAACCAACCAGCTCGTATGCTAAAAACCTCGCTACGAATCGCACGGATCCTCACAGTATCCCACTGTACATTATATATATGCTATACCCATATTCCAAAGGCGATAAACTTTATATCTCAAAACATACCCCTGCCCAACCCTTAGCGTCGCGATCAGAATAATGATACTAATAATCATAATAATAATAATAACAATAATGATGATGATAACTCACTAAACATATGGGGTAGCTGCAACAGAAGATTTACAAACACTCGAAATACCCAGAAATGTAATTGTTTCATGGTTCAGCAACAGACTGAAACAGATTCTTGTTGGTTGATGTGATATTTTGAAAAAGGAGCTTGCGGACGCTGCGGTTATTATACCTACATATATATGTATATAATAAATTCCGCTACGCTGTAAAAAGGAATTTCTTTTTCAAAAAATACGAGTGGAAGAATCTTTTTTTTCGTTCTTCCCTAGATGTAAAAATTATTGTCTGAAAAATTATTAAACTGTCAGCAATTTCATTTTTGAGTTAATTTTTTTTTTCTTCTTATTATTATTACGTATAGGCGGTGTCAATCAGTGATCCCCTATCTTTAAATATGGTATTGAAAAAGTTAGACGTGTTATTTGAGCCTTGTAATAAAAGCTCTCTCTCTCTTTCTCTCTCCACGTTGGTGTCCCTGTGTCAATAAAAGTTGGGGAGCTTGCGGTTGCTCAGTCGATAAAGTGGCTGACAGACAGGGAACCTCGGTATAACTTTGTTCGTAAGCTGTCGATATAAAAATTGTTTATGACTCGCTGTATCGTTACACCGTATACGTATACGCATTTGTTATAGTCGAAAATAAAGTCGACGTTTCTGACCCTATTTCTGACGCCACAAATGTTGGAAATTTTCTGCGAATCGGTTCTGATTTGAATGAAGTTTTTTGGATAATCATCGTCTCATCCTTCACGTTCGATTGTAATTCTTCAAAATATATAATAATAAATTTTACATGTGGGCCAGTTAGTTGTTGACGTGTCTTTAAGCCGAGGTCTGCAAGATTACGACAGTTAATTTCTAAGGGGCAACCAACCACGGAGTAGAGATAATGTGCAATCATTTTGAAATGGAAATGAAAATCAGATGATGAATCCTAACGATGCCGTTTATTATTTTAATTTTCCGCAGAGACTGGTTCTCTGCTCTCTGGCTCGTTCGCTGTGCTGCAGGTAACTCGAGTTCGAGCCACTAAATTGCGTTCCTATTAGCCGTATAATTGCAAGATGGCCCCAGTAATTTCCGTTTATTCCAACTTCGTCTCTAAATGGGGAAAATTATAGGTAAAAATAAAAATAAATATAAATATAAAAATTTCACACAGAACCACCCCTTGTACCTGCAGAAACACCCGAGCTTCTGGTCTGCTGCCCTCAGTCCCTTTAAAGCTTACGCTTCAGAGCAACGAAACAAAAAAATGATCGATACATTCCAAAGACCATCACGCAATTTCTACATCAACACTCTTCACTCTTCACGCCCACGTATGGCTTCCTAATATATATTTACAAAATTCTATGCAAAATTTTCACGAGCGAATTATATTATCCTAAATTCGGTATATATGTTTGAATTTCTGAAATCCTCGCTTTTCGGTCTGTTTTCCCACTTTATTTCATTTTTTATTTTGTTTCTTTTTCTTGCCATAGAATTTTTATGGGGCGTATAACGTTCACGGGATCCGGTATCTTGGGGTTGCGAAAATCGAACCATCTGCCCCACTAAACGGTCCAATAATCGGGAATTTAAATTTAAAATGACGATAAATTCGCACCAGCGTATATATATACAGTGTTTTAGCTACGGAGGTTTTCCGCGCTTATATATTTATAGTGACTTTAATGGAAAGCCGTTCTCGCACTGGGACTGGCTTCAAACTTTATGCGGCTTATTATAATGTAACTATAACTTTTTATATCGCTCATAATGTGATATGTATAACATTCAAAGGCAGTAGGTATCTGCTATCCATTCGAGTCGTAGCAACCGCAGGGTATAATATACATCTGCGGTACATACCTATACACATAGAATATGTATGGGTATATACTTATATGTATATTACTTTAACGATTCTTCCCTGCTCAGCATTTGTAAATGCCTTGACGACTGCAGGCGATAGAATGGAGAAAAAAAGAGAAAGAGGTTAAAGTGAGAAATCCAAATATTGCACGATGTCGTATTTAGGTATACAACTTTTTGTTCAACTATAATGTAATATAAGGTATATGAAAGGTGTTTCGATTCGCTTAGCATTCGGTGATTAACCGGCTTTGTTAATTGCCCTATTATTCTCCTCTCGCCCTACGTATTAAGAGGCTCATCTATGTCGAAATTAAAAACGTTAAATTTCATTATTATTATTTTACCCCGGGTACCAATTAAACGAGAAGAAACGTTGTGAAAAGTAGCAAAGAAGAATAGGTCACGTCTCGCGCTCCTTAAAAAGGAGATTCTTAAAAATGGTCGGCCGCTATTTTTCTAGTTAATTTGAATTTCGTAATTACCCAGGTACGAACTCGAGGAATAAAAAAAAAAGAAGAAAAAAAGGTCCTCTTTTTAATATCCACGAGGATTCGTTTCGCCTCTTTGAAAGCTAGCACAGTCGCTTCGTGTCGACAGAGGGGGCCGGATGTAGGGGTAGAAAAAGGATTCATTACGACTGGATTTGGGAATATTCTTGTTTCTGATTTATTCCACTTAAGTATTAATTCATTACATGAATATATATGACATGATAAAACACCGTTCACACTTACGTTTGGATCCACAATTGGAGTCAAAGGTCAGCCGAAATCAAATACTGGAGAGAAATCTTTGGACCCTATCGATTTCGTATTTCCTGCATCTCGACCCTCATCCGAAATTTTCAATTCCGAATCACAGCTGAGCTCGTTTAAAAAGTAAGCACATTGATTAAATCAACGTCCTGGAGAGCACGTACCTTCAGGACTCTGGGAGATATCCGAACTGTCAGGAATGTAGTTGACACCGGATCCAACTAGAAAGAAGAGGAAGGAGAGAAAATTCACCCATCGAATTCAATCCGTAAGAAAACAAGCGTTTCTTTCAAGTATAAAGTCTAATTACGTAAGCACAGCTCTTCTGGCCGTCCCCTTCGCTGCAAGAAGCTCCAATCACTTAATTCTTTTCTACCTCACTACCCCTCGTCGACCTTAGACACCCGTGTCAGACAGAAGCTGGCCCCCCCTCGTCTTACTTGTCCCCGACGACCCAGGTTTCCGTCTACAAGCCGAGATGCCCTGAATACAAAATATCAATCAGCTTTTGGGGAGGAGCGTGAAAAATACTCGGTAATTACGGGCGGCAGCGCAAATATATTCATTGTCTTGATTACGGCGGGGAGGGGAAAGGGCTGGGGATGAGAAGGGCGACGTTGAGGCATCGGGAGTTGATCGGTCTAAACGACTATTCTGACGTCTCCAGAGGTTAACCCAGGTTTAAATCTTACGGTGAAAAATTATTCCATTTCGCTGAAGTGCCAGTCGTTACGATAAGTTCATTATATACATTCACTCTGTTTCGTATATATCTCGCTCTTGGTTTTCCAACACCTTATTTTCTGTATACGCTGCAGTGTCACCAAAATCGGCGAATCATTCCTTAGAAGTTGAAAACTAATTTTTAGTCACATAAATTTGGTCAATTTGATACTAGGAGGTAATTCCTTCATGATTCATTTCGATCAGAACTCTCTACCTCGATTGAAGTATCGAAACAAACGAATCTACATCTTCAATGATTGTGGAATCACTATTCAGTCGATTTCTGGGTATTCTACATGAAAAGGTATAATGACATATCATCAATGGTTACTTTTCGCCAAAAATTGAACCGTGCTTAATTATAACTGCATTTTATTCTCGCGTGTACGTATGTATGGGTATATCTATATGAAAAGTATATACATAGCAGAGACTTGGAAAAGTCTTTTGGTATCCCGTCGTGTCTCGCTGGAAGTGAACGCCCCATCCCCCAGGAGGCCGTGGACTTAATCAAAACCACTAGAGCCAAGTGCGAATGGTGTCGCCCCCGACGCGAGTGAAAATTTGAATTCTCGCTCCACCGAAGGTTCATCTTTAATTTCTCCGTGTTTTTTTTTTCTCTTTCTCTCTCTCTACCTTTTCCACTTTCTTTTTCTTTTTCTTTTTGTTTTTTTTTCTCTTTCTCTTCCTCTTCCTCTTTTTACGGTACTTGACACTCCTTTAAATATCACCCTCAGCTTCCGCTCATTTCTCCGCTTGTCTTACGGCGATTAACCAGACAGTCCTCATCCTCCCCTCCAACTCGACAACAATTTCTTCACCCCCCCGACAACCACCCCCCTCACACAGCCTCTCAGAGTTCCTTTAGTTCTTCGCCGCGCGTAGTCACATTCTTAATATCGTCTTTTTAAGATTTTTTTAAGCGCCATTAGGGAAACTATATTGCCACTCTGGTTCTGGGCGCGGGGATGATTACCTACCCCGGCTACCAGCTTTGAACATACGCCTTCCACCCCCGCGACCAACCCGCCTCCTCAAGCTGCTCCTGCTCAAATTACGCAAATAAATTCTCTTTATTTTTATTCCCCGCGTTTTCTTTGGGCCCCTAGAGGGACGGGGGAGGCCAGGGCTGAATTGATGTACGTTTTAACGATGACAGTCCGGACTTCGTTAAGTGGGTGTCAGAATTAGAGTTCTTCGCTGTGTTTGTCCTCCGTTCTTTGCCCATTTTACTCTTACTTTGCGAATATCGTCACGCGTTCAAAGTTTCAAAACCGACGAATATTTATATTTACAATAATTTTCATGCACTTTCCCGATCATTTTCGCCGCTAGCAAAGATCAGTAAAATTACGAGATAAATCTGCATTACAACTTCAGAAAAATAGAAAAAAGTCAAAAAATTATTAACTTTTCATTGCTTCGCACCTTTCGAGTGGCGACGAAGTACGTCTTGTTTATCGTAACGGGTGTGAGAAACGCAAGGGAGTAAGGTACGCACTTAAAAAGTACAAATCTGGTTGTCAGTCTTACGTCAGCCTCTGCCCTCCTCTCTTTATACTTCAAGAAGGACCCACCACCAACGGGCTTTTGTTTTCCCAGGAGAAAGTTACAAAGTGTAAATGACATCACTTAGTCTTTTAGTCAGTGTTAAGAAAAAAAAAAAACATTCCCGAGCTGGTGGATTTCCTCGCTATATCTATAAGGTCTAGATTCTTTTCGAAATCCAATCCCGTTTATCTGCACAGAAATTTCTCTCGAAAATTTTGAACAGGCTATAACCTGTATACCTACCTGCAGCCGGGGTCGTATCTCTTGTCATTTATATTCGATATATTCTGAAAAAAAAAAAAATCTAAGGTAAAACAAAGCTCGTTGTATTTCATTGTAACGCTACCCAAGCGTACTATTTCACCACCCTCGAAGTTATTTCCTTTCATATTATATTCCTTCTCCAGACGTGCGTCGTCTGGGGGTATATGTATACCTTATACGTACGGCGAATCCAATGTTGTCTCTAAAATATCGGTAAATCAAAGAAAATTGAAAAGCACAACTTTCGCGACATTCGGTATGGAACCTCTGAAAACGTCTCATTCCCAGACGTAGGGGTTTAGCCGATGAAAGTATAAGACTATGAGGAAACTGTGCAGTATGGAATATTGGATAGTTTAACTTCAGGATGAAAAAAATTAAGGTTTAATATGGAAAGTATTGTCGACGGGAGGAAAATAACAAAGTGGGGGGAAAAATAATACAACTTATTTTTAACCCTTTAAACCAAACCATTTTCTAATTAGACTTTTTAATTTTTATTAGCAATGCTGCGTTAAATATATGCATATTTAGCCATGAATATTTTCGCAATAATTCTGCCAACTTGTCTTCCAAGGAATTAACCCTTAAATTAGCAGTTAGCTACGCGGCCTCAGACGCAAAGTCTACCGTACTGCTAAATTAGAACCACTCATAGCTCTTGGCTTCTGCATTTTACCAGTCAAAACTTTTCTCAACCGCTCATCCTCTTCAATTCCTCATTAGAATTCACTCATTTCTTATATTTATTATAATCACCATCATTTCACCATTAATCAAGAGTCATCGCGTATTTCCGTATGCAGAAATGCTGCAGGCAATCGTATGCAAAAACGCTACAATTATTCTCTTCCTTTTTTTTTCTATCGTCTCGAAGTGACGTTATCACTCATTTTTTCAATTTAGTATTTCTTTTAGTTTGATGAGAGAAATCAATTGAAATTTTTGCATTCGCCGGGTTAGTATCGATCCATTTTATTGTTGGAGTGTGTATTGTACGTGGATCACACTGCAGGTCTTGTATATACATATAATAAGACAGGTAAAAGTATTCCAAGAGTCCGTACATTCGCTCGGCGAGCAGAACTTATTACACGCTCGCAACTTTTGCTTGCTCCTGAGTCTCCGGTCTGGTTATTATTAAGCTGCCTTCCTAAGTATGCATACTAAATATGATAATATTGCAACGGTAAAGAACAAAAAAAGAAATTAAAAAAAAAAAAAAAACGTCGCGGGTATTTAGCCGCCTAATTAGAAAATCGTGACTTGTTTGTGAACCATTTTTATTCCTCTTTTTTCATTTTGTTTCATTTTTATTTTTAAACTCTGCGACGTTATTACACACGTTCGTGTATCAATCAGTCTCTCATTCATTTGACTGTTTTTCATTTGCTGAGTCCCAAAAAAAGTCATCATAGACTTTAAAAAGAAAAGAAGTTTTTTCATAATCATCATGAATTTTTTGAACCTACCCTGCTTCCGGTTTCAAAAATTATCTAAGGTCGAAGTTTCCAGAAAATTTGCACCTATAACTTTCGCATTTTCTGTATGATTATTCGACGAACTTTGAAATGCAGTTTTCTGATATCGAACCACATTTCTTAGAATTTTGTCGAAATTTTTCGATCTTGCAATTCAAAGTATCTAAAATTTGTTTCCAATGGAAATATCACTAGACCGATTTGGCGATGATTTTGACAGAGATTGAAATATTTATTTACGATCTGCCCTAATGAGCTTATTAAACTTCGTTTCATTGAAGCATGATCGTGTCTTGTGGAAGTAGGAGATATTTTATCGTCTGTTAAATTCGGATCATCTAATCATACCTGAATTTCCATTTTATCATATAAAAGCATAGTTTTTAATATAATCGTGCCTCAACTTTGATAATATATATCGCGCCAATTTTCATTCGCAATAGTTTAAAAGCCTAGACAGTTAATTCGTCTGAGGTAAAATATTCTGTAAGGGTGAAAATATAATAGTTGGCAGTTTGAGGGGATCTATAACGTCCTCCCCGCCTCTGGTACTCGGGGCACGTTTCGATGGCCAGAATCTCATCGGTAGCCTCCTCTTCTGTAGGAGGCTGGCCGGCGTCGTCGAGGTGGTGGAAAACCCGCTTCGAATGCTTCGGCTTTGGTCTACCCCAGAACTCGTGCGCGGGGCGTTCGGCGGCTACGGACCGGCGCGGTACTCGCGATGGGAGGGTCCTGGGTTCGCGGCCCGACGTCTCGACGCTACCGACGTCCCGACGTCCGCTGTCCAACCCCGTTCATTCTGCACCCTCCCAGTCAAAACTAGCGTCAGACATCCCAGCACGCTTCAACCCTCACCACCCCCTATTCCCAGCTGGGCTAGACAGAACAGAAGCATCGTTTTCAGGTGCTACTCGAGGTGTTTTATACTCGTAGAGGATGATCTCTTTCAGCGATTGACAAAAGAGAATTTCAAGACATCAGCAGAAATTTTTTTTTTTCTAATTTTTTTTTTTATCCAAAAAATTAGTCTGAATATGAATATGTAGAAATGAAGCTAGGTGGATGAAAAAATTAATTTGTTAGGGTAGGTTAGTTCTGTGAATAATCGATGCCAGGTAGAAATCATTATTTTCATCCCAAACCGAAAATAATAATTATAAAAAAATTCATCTGATCGCCTTTTAATTTTTGGAGATGGAAGATTCTCTAATGGATAGCTAAATGTCCACATCAGATTTTTCGGACCGTTATCAATATTTCAAATTTCACAAAAATCTACGAAAAAGACAATTTTTTTCTATCCAAATTTTTTTCATTTTTTATTAATTTTTCTTGCGGTGCCAAATTTATGAGAAACTGAAATGATTCTCAGAAAAAAAAAAAATTAACGAGCACGTTGTATTGTAAATAGATCTTAGATTCTAAGTGTATTTGATTCACCTGTCGGGATACGCTCAGGGATCGGCTGAGCAAACGATACCTATACTACTCCCAATTTGTTTAAATATTGACTTTCGCATTATCCAATTAGGCGACTAGCCGTCATTTACTTTTACACATATTTCATCACTTTCATATATATTATAGGTATATGTGGTCCAACATATGCGTATGTAGTATCTGAATAAAAGCACTTGTTTCAAGAGTCAATATAAGCGTATATTATGGCTACAGTAGTACAAGTCAATGTTTGGTCAGCCGCAACTTGTGTCTGAAACCGCGATCGATCTACAGCGAGTGAAACGTTCTCGAAATTTCTAATCGCATTAATTATAATCGTACATTTCTACCATCTCGATTTTTGACTCACTTTTTCGTCTTCCAAATTCACTGCACCCTGGATTATAACTCTTCTGTTAGCAATAGTAGAATCCTGTAAAATAGTTTAAGTAATATAGGGACAGCGCGCGCCGCTGTCGAAGAGCGCTTTCCTATCAGGCATCGATATCTTCCGATATTCAACTCTCCAGTTTACAACGCGTAACCCAAGTCTTCTAAGATATTGAATTTTCTATAAAAAAAAATTTCAGCAAAAATAATTCGCCGATAGATATATGACAATAGGACTGGGAACTCCTCGGAAGCCTGGAAAATTTTCAAAGGCTTGAAAATACTGCAATTAGCCATATGAATTTTATCCTTAGCTCTGGATTTTCCAAAGATATATAATTACGTACATTTTGAAGATCGATTTATCTCGATATTATAACAGGTATATGAGTTCGATACGCCATGATGATAATTGTAAGTTTACTTAATTCACAATATTTTAATATAGATATAGTAGCATGCAGAATTTGAGGTGGACAAACTATTGGTTAAACTCGATCTATGATCTACACTGAAGAATATAAATGCAAATGTGCTAATCAATGGAAACATTATGTATCGGGAATCCAGTTTGGAAATGACGTTCTGCATGATCGACTGCTGCAGTTCACAAGACATGTACCTATATTTGTAATTGCAAAGGAACCACACGATTTCGGTTTGATACCACATACACCTATAACGCATAGGTACATCAGATTGTAAGTTTTCCTCGAGTCTGTCAGCCGCGTATCTTAAGTTTGGTAAAAATGATATTCTAGTCAGGTATTTCCCGAATTAGGGGCATAATCTAGAAGTGGTACGGGGACACCCTTGCCACCAAGTCGGCGGCAAGCTTGATGTATGTTCGTACCGGGCGCCTCGCTTTATGTACCCATACCATCCACCTATCTACCTACCTACCTAGCGTACACGTTTCCTCGCCTATACACCCTCACCCTCACCCTCACCTTCACCCTCTTACTCGCTCGCCGTACCCATCCTTCGCTACCCTGGCGAACAGCGGACTCACATTTGTACCGACGTGAATGCATGAATACATAGAGAGGTGGGCGCCCCTTGCCCCCTGCCGGTTGCACGTCTCATCCCCCTCAACCCTCGTAGGAAGCCACACTTCTCTCTTCGTTCTCCGAAAACCCCCACCGGCACAGCCGTAATGATTTTGTTTTAAGGGCGTGTTTAATTATGAATCCGCATCTGGGTGAGGCTCCACCTCCGAGTGGTACCTCCGATTCTAGAACCTAGATGGCTCTCTTTCAACCGTAATTACGTCATATATTATCCATGCGGTATTTTTAATTACTTATTTCTGGGTAGCGGTGGTGGTGAAGGTGAGGTTGAGGGTGAGAGTGAGGGTGAGGTGGTTGGATGAGTCTAATATCTTTGGCAGCCCGCGCGCGTTCTTTTAATTGGTGCCTAACCGGAGACTGCTGCTGCTCTGCAAAGCTGCCTACCATCTCGTATGTGTGTCCGTCTATGACAGGGACGAGGGGGACCGTATGTGTGCATACGATGTTTATATATTCAAGTATTATTGTATGCCTACGGTACAGGAGGATGCCTCGGTCTTTTCTTCGGAATTTGATCTTGAGAGACTAAAAGTCTTAACGCTATACATCCTCCTCCCCATTTCCCCGAGCGAGCTTTCATCTCTCGAATAGTTATGCAATTTGTGGCAAAAGCGCTTTATAACGTGAAGCTTAACGCCCGTGTGAATTTTTATATGGGATTTCTCTCCTAATTTTTTATTTATTTTATTTTTTTACGAGACTCGGGGAAAACACAGTAATTATCAATGATATTGCGGATGATTATTTCGACTACTCTGCGAATGTCAGATTTCATTGGTGTTGAAGTTTTTCAAGAATTAAATTTCTATCAATTTTTTGAGAATTTTGAAAAATTTGAAAAAAAAACAATCTATCGTTTTGGGGTGAATTATTATTATTTTTCTACGATATAGAGAAGCTCGGCCACCCGGTACGTATGCATACCCGACGCCTAACTGCTTTGAACGTACAACATCTGTGACTATACCCCCAGCTTTTAGCAAGGTGCGTAAGACGTCGCCCATTATATTAACATCGCGTCGGCATGGCTTTAAGAGTGCGCGGAGTTCCGTAATGTCTCTTTCGTTGAGTAGGTGCCTCTTTCCCTCGCCTTGTGTCTCTTGCTCGGCCGTGGCACGGGCATGGTATGGGGCGTGGGTGGTCGCTTAGAGAGAAGTTGTTCAGCCGAAATCCCGCAGGCTTTTTTAAACAAAGGAGCCACGGAATACCGCAAAAAGCTGCCCATGTGTTACTCGCTATAAACACGAATGCCTTCCAAACGCAGGATAATTATGAGTCTACTACAGATATGCAGCTCATTCCCGATATGCGTTACTTCTTTTATACACGGTTAATTCGCGTGATAACCTCAGCCCCTTATGTGAATGGCAATGAGAGGCAAAAACAAAAAAAAAAAAAAAAAACCCTATACCGTATATTGCCGTAAAGACCCTTTGACGTTTAACGAGCTAAGAAGCAGACCCTTTCAATTCCTTTCTGTGGAATTTTGCGTGAAATTTAGGTACGGGCTGCCGACCTTTTCCTCTTCCTCTTTCGATTTTGCTCTCAATTTTTGCGGAAGTGAAATGGATAATAGACGATTAGGTAAAGGGAGGAAAAACTATCGCAATGAACGATACAGGCATTCGAAATTATACAAAAGCTTAATTCATAGACAGGAGTGTCAATGTCACTGGAGGCGTAGGTCATATTTCCAAAGAGGATATATATATATATACGTCAAGGAGGTATCAGATTCGTTGTCGTTCGAAAACCTATTTTCCAAGACTAGAACTTCGAGTTACCGAGAGGCGAAGCACGATGGTACTAGGGCTGGTAGGTACTCATGCTCTACTGTTCACGGCAGGCATCCCCGTTTACTCAAATTTCTTAACGTTGACAGACTGAATTCCAGTCGTTGACGCAATCAGCTCAGCAATTCCGGGAAGTAAAACACGAGAATTCTCTCGCTGGATGCTTCGAGAGAGCGAAACGTCTCGCATGAAAGACGACGCCAGAACAGGCCAGTATGAATACATAGAACCCGAGTTCCCAACTCCCAGGCACATCGCGAGAATCGCGGACTGACCACTCGCCCAGCTGCTGATGATACAATTAAAATAGCAATGCTTACCACGGTTAGGACCGTCCCGGAGATGGGGAGGTATTGCGAGGGCGTTGGTAAGTTCTTTCCGCTCGGCTGACGGCAGAAAGGGAATTATTTTAATTGCGGGTAGCCTCTACTCTCATTCTGCCGCACGAATTTCTCTCGTATATGCCGCCCTACACCCGCTTCGTCGTACACCGTGTGTGCTCTCGCGTATATCCCAATGGAACTCCCGCGGTAACACAATGACAGTCTCCGAGGACCTCGGGTCTCCTCTGTGCCCCTACACCCTCACCGCCCCTATGAAACCCTCCCTTTTGCTTCCTCTTACAATATAGAAGAGGACGCTGACCATTAGCCTGCACAGGCTCAATGTTACCTTCCGCCTCAAGGTAAGCCCATTTCGATTCTAATGAAACAGAAATTATTTATTCATATACCGATACGGATTTAGAAGAATTGAGAAACAATCAATTTTTGAAACTTTGTCCAGGCTGTTGAAAAATGAGTCAAATTTTAACGGATCACTGGGGTTTTTAACTTAACTAATGAAGCGCGGGTTGTACGTTTATTTGTATATTTTTTCCACAGTTTGAGTACCACTTATATGTGTGTAGCTCAGAAAGCCTGTTGTGCTAAAATGTTTATACGATACCCTTAGTCCTCTTAAACCTGTCAGCCGATTTCCCTTTAGGACAACGGGGTCTCGTCCGAGCATTACAGTAATCGTCTTTCACATACGACGTTGGTAGGATACGACACCCTGCTTACTCGCAAACTAAACCTCTGCCCCGGTTCTCCCTCGAAAGCAATGTCCATCTGAAACCAACAACACTACTGCTGACCCCCGTTATCGTAACAATGCCGGCAATTAGAACCGTCGACCTCCGAGGGACCTTGCACGATTAACTACTGATCTCAACGACACTGGAAATTCGACCCAGGTGCTTCGTAGATTGTATCCGCAAATTTGTCAGGGCTTTATACCGCCTACCTATTCTTTGCCCTTCTCCTGGTGGTAGATCCATCCACGAAATAACTCGCTTGGGAAAAGAATATTTCAAATGTTGCAAAACGAGGAGACTGCATCTTTGAAAGCTTCGCACCAACGTATATAATTTCCCTCTTTCTCTCGCTCTCTCTCTCTCTCTTGGGTTTTTTATTTTTTTTTTCCTTTACTGGAGAAAACTGTATTTTTCGATAATAAAATAAAACTCTTCAAGTACGCAGAACTCGTGATGCTCGAAAAGTCGCGAGGACCGTCGGCGGTGGATGAGGGGCGGAGGAACTCCTGCGAAAAGGCTAAAAGAGCGGCACTATTGTTTCTATTGTAAACGCGAGCGGGCACGAGGAACGATTCGCGCCCGCATGGAAATTCCAAGTGAACAGTTCAACTGTTCAACTGTTCAACTGAATAGCCCCTCAGAACTCAAGCTCGACCTTTATAATCCAACCATAATTACTACAGCCACGTTCTATATACGAGAGATTAATTGTTATTAATTATTTCGCGGTAATTATGCCATCGTCGTTCGTCCCCCTAACAATGCGGGTGGCGCTCGACTTGAACGCGGAAGTCGCCGCTTCAGAACTGCACCGGTTCTCTCGTGTAGGCACTTCCTACTTCCGGTTAGATTCTTTCAATTGCATGTCAAGTATACTCGCGAAATTTGCATTGTACCGTGATAAAGAAACAAGCGGTTCAGCTTGGGCGAGAATTAAATATGAAATTCGAATCAAACCTTTATACCTATACCTATACTCACCCCACAAGACGATAAGGGCTAGAAAATTCTTCGACAATTAATCTTCTGGATTTGTACCTCCTAAAATGTTTAGGGGTGCAGCATGTAAACGTTAAATATTTCGGCCATTGAATCAAGTCCCGCTTCTCGCGTTTCTTAGGCGCACAATAGCTTCCCGTAATCGAAACGCTGCCGCTGGACCCTCCTTGAAAAATAACCGAAACACCGAGAATAGAGGAACGCGAACGTTTTGAACGGCTACCCTCTTAAATTACAGAAAACATTATATAAAGCCGCTCGGTGGACACAAGAAACGACGAAATCTGTCCCATTTTTAATATTCCCATAATTCGTTCCCTCATACTCCACCCAATTTACGTGACCCTTGAGTATTATGCTCCGGTGTCACGAGACTCAGCCGTTACAGAAACCCCCACCACCTTTACTCGGACAATGTCCATAACCCCAACGTGATAAACCGTCCTTCAGGACGAACAATGATACAAGTTGTCAACCTGGTATTGTCGGTGATCACGCCTCGGCAAGGATACCTATATACCAACGCATCCTCCTGCACGGCTGCCATACAGGAGACCGGCTCATTCATTATCTCTAGGAATCCTGGATAATAGCGACCCTATAAATCTACACAATGTCTCGTATTAGTGACAAGGCAGTACTCCGTTCGTTTAAAGAAAACGTACCTCAAATTAAGGTTCGGGAAAAATTTGAATCCTTTCGAGAAAATCCAGCAATACTTTAATTATCATACCGATGCATCATCAATTTATTACCAAATGTATTTCCAGCATGTGTACATTATTTTAATCAAAGAAACGAACGCTGTAATGCATTACTACTAGAATAAACACATTTCACAACCCTCAATTTGCTACTTCTCATAAGCAATGGCTGGAAAGGAAACCTTTATGGTACATAGTTTCATTTGGTAATTAATAATAACGTAGATCCCGTGACCGTCAACTCAACTAGGGTAATTAGTAAGCATATGATATGTGCAATCTTGGGTAAGCGTTGGGGATGTTCGTAATTTCATTATGAACAACGTTTGAACAATTCAAATAGCAATTTGAATCATCCCTGTGAAATGGCGAGCCAGTGATACCGGAATTAACTGTGTTTAATTCATCACTAAAACCAGAGCAGAACGCTATTCACGAATGATTCACACGATTGTCGAGATGAATTGGAATGCGGATATAGATTGTAGGTTTAAAATCACATATGTGGCTGTACCTGTTGGCGCAGTTCATTTGAATCGATAATTCGACATAGTTTTATATTGCGAATTAACTTGGCGAGTGGAAACGTTGACTTAATTGGCATCTAGCCGTGGTCTCCTTTCTCGAATGAGTCTGCAAACAATCAGCAATAAAACTCTAGCAGAGATTTTGTTGTACCGCATGGACCGAGCGGAAGGTTTACGGATTGCCTTATACCGATCCCAAGGCACCTCTCACTGGAAATGGTCTAGAGCAAACAATATACTCAGATTTTATTTATTTTCATTAGATCCCGTGATTGTCTAACATCAAACTTTATCGCGAACAATTCATGACTCGACTCTATGTTCTCTATTTGTTTTTTTTTTTTTGGTTTCGTTTTTTCGAAAAATCGTTTAATTACTCTTCACATAAAAAATTTCTTCCCGCTTGCTTCCCACTTTTCGGAATTAACAAAAACAAAATTTACTTCGAGATGTCTAAGGATATCCATACGTTTCATTCATCGTCATTCTTTACTGCTTTACGAAATTTTTCCTTAACGAATAAAATTCTCGATACGAAAATGTGGTGGCCGTCACGTGGCCTCCCTAATGATATCGTCGGCAGACGTTCACTTTGATAAATAACCTATTGTCTAATAAAGCCTACCGAAGACGAAGCGACGCGGGCAATGTCGAAGAAGTGAGGTGAGGTGACCGACCATTTACTATCCAGGCAATATCCAACTCGAAGTGGACACAGACCAGACGTTCGGACAGACGGACGGACCGGTCTAATAGACATCGCATTTGTTACCTTCAGCATTGCAAACACATTTCGCCAATTCTCATTGCAAAGAATTTCCAATTATTTTCACAACAATTTCATCAGTCGGGTATATGCTTCAGTTCGCAACGCCGAGGTCAGGTTCATTTCGAAATAAAAATATGACTATTCAATCGAGTGAAATAAGGGAGAGAATCGTGTTTCTTTGAATAAATTTCTTGCAGAAGAAAACTCGAAAAAATATCGGTGGAAGTGTACGAGTTAAGATTACAGAAAAGATGTTACTGATCGTGAGTAACGTGTGAGAAATTATGCTGCTCTCAGAGTCCATTTGTGGTAGATTTTTTTTTCATATTTTTTTATTGGGAAGCCGGTAATTCCGGGACTGACAGGGACGTGTGATCCGAAGCAATTACAGGCACGTTCCATTGTTGGACAGCGTTAATAGCTGGCCATTTGCAGGCCCCTCGCCGCTGCTCTTACGGATGACCGAGAGGGCAAAGTAGAGGGTGACCAGGATGACCAAGAGATCTACTTACCGATGATCCCCCGTAAGGGAGCTTTTCTTCGGACATCTCCGAGCGACTTTTCGGAACCTTCGTAATCTCTCTAAGGCGCTAGGTATAGGTATATCATTGCTCGTCAAAAATCCCCTGTCCATACGTATTCGTCAAATTTCCGAAAATACTTTTCGCACTTCACTTTGACGTGTACAAAAACTTTTTTCTCGATAGTCGTTTACAAGTGTTGTACTATTTTTTTACACTTGGGTGTACACGAAACACTCGATTTTTTTAGTAAATAATTCCTACTCATAGACATGTGGGAAATTATATCTATGGAAGGCAAAGTTTTGGTCAGTTACTGTAATCGAACGAATCAATCCGGATAATTTCATCATAAGTCTCGATTACGGTATGCGGTCAATAATAAAAGCAACGAACGGGGGAGTCGAGTGACTTATTTATCTGGATAAATAATAGGAAATAAAAAAAAGTGGATCCTCCAGTGGATAAAGTAGCTCCGGGTGGCCCCGGGGAGGAAACGCGCGACTTGGTAACAAATGTCTGCCACTCGATCTAAATTGAGTTAGGGCTTGGAGCGCCCCAAAGGATACCAACGGAGGTACGAGACCCGAGGTAGGACAACACCCATATTGCCGTTGCTTGGGCCGCTACTGACTTTCTTTCTTTTCATGGCGCGGATAGATTTTTCTTCCCGGACTTAATCTAAGCCTCAGAAATAAAGCGTTGCTTCGAGAAAACGGCAGAAAGAGAGAAAGAGAGAGAGAAAGAGATATTCGGAAACGGAAAAAGAAAGAGTAATAGACGTCGGTCTCGAGAATGGCTCTATGTAGGAAACTGAGAGAATCAAAAACGGTCGAAGAAATTGCCAACGACAAAGGCTCCATTGATCCAAGTTAAAAACGACTAAAAAAATATCTCGTTTTATGGATCGAAATAAATTCACCTCATTAGAAAAATATTGAAATTCGTAGAGGGGAGACCTGCAGGGTGTATCGTGACGCTGCAGTAGGTCTGAGGGTTTAGGATCGGATGAGTATGGATAAAATTTGATAAGGATCACGCGTACACGTATCCGTACATATGTCTGAATGTCCGGTGTTGAAAGGCGGGAACACCCATGCAGACGTTGACAGTTGACGAAGTGTACACGGTGTCTATATCGCGTAGCTATTTATCATTTGGATAATAAAATAATAGCTGGGCGAGCCACTGCTCATTAGAGTAGCTTGAGTCATATAATGCTCAGTTGGTTTATACGCATGTATATACCAATCCACCTACGCACATTCATTTTCTCTCTCTGGATGATGGCGAGGCTTACCTTTTACACACAAAGTTTACAGTGCACGATATGCAGGTGTAGGATGGTCAAGGTAAACGATCTTCTTTCTCTCATTGTCAACGTGACATGGCATACCAAATATCGTACGACTCGAAAGATTAATGACACGATCAATCGCATTGCCCTTACGATTACTGTGAATATACATGGACAGGTCGTTAGAGTCATGTTGCATATCGTGACTACAGTCGTTCCATCCAACGCTTTGATGAATTACAGTTATATGCGAATAGCGAAGCTCCAATGTTATATCAGCGAATGATATCTTGAAGAATGTATAATTGAAAAAGAACACGCGAAACCGTAAGAACCTTTGACATCCGGGATTATACTTAATGTTTATTGAGTGTACTACTGGTGATAATCGGCATTGTTCGTTAAGTAAGACACCGACGAAACCTGCAGTCCGGGAAATTCCAATAGGACGGGAAAGAAATGAGCTCATTCTGATAATGCGACCCTATATATATAGCAGCCTATATAAAAGCTAACACTCTATAAGGCTCAGTGGGGGGATTTGGACGGGCCAGTACCCATCGTACGGTGCCTGCCAGTCCTTGGAGTCTGGCACCCTATATAGGTGGAGTATTTTTCGAGAGATTCGGCTAGACCTTTTTGTCTTTGAGTTATCGACCGTCGAAAGCACGCCGGAAGAGACACCGTCTCTTCGGCTTATAGATAATCTCGAGTTTTCTTACCCCGCGTAGTCGCCTCAAGATATAGGGAAAGAAAATTGCAAATTTTTTCCAGGTTAATCAAGTATTATACTTGGTTTGAATTTTTGTTTAACGCTGGTAGAAAATAAGGTGGTAGGAAAAATGTCTGGTTAATCAAGCTTCTCGGAATTCTATATTCAGTCTTGTAAATGAAGCTTGCAGTACCTACTGACTCGCAGCCCGGCTTACCTCTACGAGCAAAAAGATCTTCCGAAACGAAGAAAAAGTTATTACAAAATTGTCTCTGGCCGAACGACGCAACACTGCGGTGACTAATTCTAACGAGCTTAACCAAGCGACAAGAGTCTGCAGTCAGCCTTGAGCTTAACAGGATAAGCTAATTGTGGGGTACCTAGGGTGGGTATTGGCTAAGAAGTCGAGAGACCCAACGCTAGTGGATCGTTAGCAGCTAGCGAGCGACCGGAATCACAATGTTGTTTCTTATACTAAAGGACTACAGAAAAGCTACGGCTGTTTTCTATTTGCCAGGCCAGAATATAAACCCTCGTTCCTAATCCGGTTGTCAAATTCTCGTATACCTACCCATATTGAATTTACTCTTCCAAAATTTAAAAGAACTGATATCTTCTCATCTTTGCGCGATCTAGAAAACACTAACAACCTGCAGTTAATGAAAACTTGTTCGTCTCATTTAAATCCGCAGTTCAAACGTACCTCGATACGTTTCGACGTAGTGATTTATAACTTTTTGAGTGCAAAGACCGAGTTTTATTTTTGTTTAATCCGTACCGCTGGTTATCGGTAGCCAACAGGTGGATCATGGTGTGGTATATATGGAGTATAGAGCGAAGGGGTAGAGGTTGTTGGCTGGTTGACGTGGGCTGAGGGTAGTTTGAGGTGGATCAATGCGAGCGAAGCGTAAATACACTGTACGCCCCTAAATGTGTGAACACAGTTCGGGACTTTACCACCTACTCCATATTGACAGTCTGATGTCAGTGACTATCATTAATTTTCAACGTTAACCATACATCGGAGTAGCGTTTACCTTGCTTTCGTCACTTGTTTAATGATCCTGTCGCGTGCATCGCATAGGTATCCGTAAACGAGTATTCTGGAATTTTTTGTACTATTTATTTAGTTACGATCATAATATACTATACAAGCATATAATTATAGATATGCTTTTCATATTCAAAAAGTCAAAAAAACGGTCACCGTCTGAAAAAAATCACATTACTTTTCGCAATTCAATTCAGGAATATGTTTCTACGAGTATGATGGATGGGATCTTTTTAGAACAATCATGCCATCGTTAATGGCACGTCATTACCTCTTGAATGAAATTAATTTCTATACTAGCGAGGATTCTCAGATACCAATGAATCTCTCAAAATAGTTTTATGCTTATTAGACTCCTTCTATTACCTTCTATGCAACGGTATCGTTATTTTTATCGGCATACGCGATGATCCCGCTAAGATTTATCTTCAAGACTCGAGTACATGGGTAAAATCCATCGAATGAGAACCTTCGCAGAAGAAAAAAATGTAGAAAGAACACACTGGCTTTGAAATTGCAAATCAATGCGTCACACCGACACTTCAAATAACAGAGGTGTGTAAAAATACGTTGAACCGCGTCAGCGCGTAATTGCGGAAGCCACGGGTCGAGTGGACTTCACATGAATCCCCAATAATCCGGTAGATCCAAGTGAATATCCAGTGCGTGAAGCATATGATCCGCGTGGTCGCGATGGTAATGGTGGTGGTGGTAAGCGAGTGAGATGAACGATACACTCTGTGAAAAATTCTGCGAGAGTAAGAGAGACGGAAGGTCTCCATATTCCGTTGCATACATTTCACCAAACGATCGCGGAATAATTGAAAAATAAATGAATGCACTGTTGATAGGGGACTAATTGTTCCACGTCGTATGCTTCTGCTTCTCTATTCGGTTTTTTTCTTCTAGCGACAGAATCTGAACGAGAAATGGAAAATTGTAGGGATATTATTTCATTTTTCATTGACAACGGAGGATATAACGTGGCTTATGTTAGTTCCTCAACCAATTCTAAGATCTGCTCTTTTTAATTGTTAAAATATATAGTTATCTTATATAGGTATAGACATCTAACTGTTATCTATGTACATTGTGAGTAGGGAATTGTTGCATGGGCCGTAACCGAATGGTCAGTCCCCTCTTTCCTCATAAAGCATTCCAGTCTCATTCTCGACATTCCCACAGGACTCCCTCCCTCTCCTGTTGCCTCTTCCACCCTGGCCACTTTACTCATGGTTTTTGCCGCCCTGCAGCTTATCTCTTTTACTCCGTATCATCTGTAAAGCAGATCAGATACAGTATGCGTGTGTACATGAGAGATTGATGTGAATATAGACATCCACAATTCAGATCTGATACCTGCGTCCATATTCAGTAATTAGATTCAATCTATTCGATTTCGTTATTTTCGATCAGTGCAACTTTGTCCTATTCCCAAACGATGAACATACATGGTCAGTATCTATAAAATGTACGAACGGTTATTGAACCGATCATTATTGAGTACCGTTAATAAATCTGTAAATTTATTGCGGTAGAGATTCGTATGGATGTGACCACTTTGTCTTTGAAACCGCAATCGGGTGTAGGGCGCACCCGGCCACTTTGAAGAGCTTGGCAACTGCACGTTCATCGTTATAATAGATATATGTTTATACCTATAGTGTGTAGTGAAAACTCCACTCCCTGACCACTCCACTGGAGCCGATCAGTGACAGGGGTAGCTGGTGGCTTGAAATTCCCCCGAGTTCCCCCGGTTTCCCCTGCATGCTTGAATAGCCTGCGAATAGCCTTCGAACTCTAACCTCTCGCCCTACCCTATCCCGGCCCTACACCCCCGTCCCTGACACAGCAACAGGTGATCCCCTCCGCGTAATATCGGACAACTATTCCACTCCAGTAAAACGATTTGTGAATAAATTGCCGTGAGCAATTGACTGTCAACTTGTCCGCATCTTTCGTTTCCAAATAGACGTGAGGGTTGAGGTCAGATAATGTTAAATGTTTGTAAGAGCAAAAGAAAATAACGATTGATATGTGACAGAAAGAAGTTTCCTTTTTCCTGCATTCGTGGAGAAATTATTTATCCAGAACCCTGCTGCAGTGGCTATAAGGATCATGAATTTTGGAAACAACTGTGAGACACCAGGATAGACTTAAAAAGTTAAAGAAACTTCTTTCGTTAAGACTTGTAGTCGAAAGTTTTGATCCTCTCCGTCTTAGGAGGCGAATAGAATTGGCGATTTTCCTCGCCACGTTTCTGGTTCTGCAGGATCTCTGCTCTGAGCACTTACCCGCAAGTCGACGTAGAGGACAACGAGGATTGATTACATTTAGAGCAACGAAACCTTTTATTTTGTGGTACCCTGCTTCGAATGTTGATCTGACTTAACAACTAGCCTTATACCGAGTTGGAATCCATCTAGAATACCAAACTCTCAGGCGTTAACTTGCTACCTCCGTTCCGACAGTTCAGCAAGGTTTTGTTCAAAAGATAAACTATTCTGCGATCAGCATTCCATATGGATATCTCCTCATTTTGTTTTCTGAATTCTTCGCAACTGGCTACTTTGATCTTAGCAAATTCTCTACAGCGAGACGTATGCCAAATTCAATCCTCCTGTATATATCGATGAGAGTTTGACTTTGGCTCCAGTCACGAATCCTAGGTCTTAGGATAAGACTTAATGCGGAGTAACGAGATAATCTCGTGGTGCTAATTGCATTATAGATCGTCGCCTTGTTCGCTATCTCCCGGTACAGAGCTTGATTAAAACTTGATTACGTTAGCTGGGTGCAATTCTTATACGTGACTCCTACTCCTGCAGGCACAATATTCTCTTCGAAATGTCGTGCTACCTACGTCTCATGTACTTCAAGTTATTCCTTCGCGTCTCTGTAACGAATTTTTTGTTTTTCTCATTTGCGGGGGCAGATCGCCTTTCAATATGGATCTCTGAAATTCTCGGTGTATAGTAAATCTCTCCCTTTGTCCCTCTCAGCCCCTCTTGCGATATCTATAAATCAAACCGTTGAGCAGTGAACCAAAAAGCTTATCTTCCCCCCTTCCCCCAATCCTCTTGAACCCATGAGGAATAACGGAGAGCAGTGAACGATACGACCGCCCTCACATTTCTCCTGGTTATTATTTTCATCTTTAATTTAAATCGTTTGATTGTCCCCAAAGTCAAAGGGTTGTTTCTGTTTCTGACGTGGACTGATGATGAACGCCGCCGAATCAAACCTTTGGCTTGACTTCGGGTCTCTGAACAGTTAGGGGTGGGTGAGATGGAGTCCAGGGTGGTGGTTCTTTGAAAGATTATTGTTAGCAGGAAATGAGGGTGAAATTGAGAAATTGTTACCCGAAAGAGAGAGAGAGAGAGAGAGAGAGAGAGAGAGAGTGGCTGAGTTAGTGAATGAGTTAGTTAAATAAAGAAAGACTGATTCCGATCCCTCCACGCTTATATTCAAGCTGATTTGACTTCAGCCCACCGTCTCTCGGTTGATTTCATGAAAATCAATGAAACCCTGAATCTTTGCGACCCAAAAAAGACCAAAGAAAACGTCGAGGCTTACGTTTTGATACGAAAACCATTAATATTTTAATCCCTCTCTCCCTACCGCTGCGGATGGGTCTTAGGAATGAAATCGAAATCCAAGTCTCAATAATTATGTCACGTGCAGACGCCGCTGTTTTTGATTCATAGTAGGTATACAGCGTGGTTGCAGTCGCATGAGTTAACCGCCGTCTCGACGGCCGCAGTCAGTAACATCTTTGGATAATCGGAATTCAATTAAGCCATTAGCATCGGGGCTTGGCTGTTCGGCAAGAGTAACAAGGAGGCCACTGGGGTTGGCGGTTCAAACGGAGGTTAAAATAGGGACTTGAACCTAATGCGAAGGAAAATCGAACTGCCGCAGAAACAACAAGCGAGAATTTCGTCCGTTGAATATTAAAGAAGCAGATCAGATGCCTTGCCTCTCGGATATTTATACTCTTGACCTAACCCCGTAGGGATTAAATATTCTTTACTTCAACGCGGAAGATCTTGCACCCGAATTTTATTATCGTCTAGGGACAAGGTAATTATTGTCCTCAGTTGTTTGACTGACAATAAGACTACCGTGAGCCAAATTTGACTCACTAATCTTCGGAGAGCAAACAACCTCATCGATTGCTCGTTACTCTAGTCTCAAGCAAGCAGATTGCGCGTAACCCCCTATCCCCGTGATTTTTTTTTCACTGTTTTTCACTGTCAGGTCGGGATTGATTAATGGATTCGATGATAGTAGGGCCCCGAAGCTTCATTGTTAGTAATTATGATATTTGCGTAACCTCGATATATCGATTTCTATGACCTATAAAACCCACCCCTTGACGGAATTGATAGATTGTCTGTCCTGGAATAACGGGCCGACTTAAAAGACGTCCGGATTTTTGTTCGTCTCAAGGAGAAAATACCCTCAAGCCAAATTGTTTCTATCGATATATAGGTATACACGTATAATCGTTGCAGACTTCTCGGTTGCAGGATATCCCTCCGAATAATAATACCAACGTATTTGTTTCTTGCGTTACTTTTCACGTCGACGAGAATTAACCGCTCGTCGAGCCGAATCGAGCATAGGGTGAGTTACGTTACGTTAGTGTCCTAACGCGTACGAGGGACGACAGCTTCGCCATCTTTATGACACCCGAATCCCCGCGTGTCCCATCGTATACTATTGAACTTGACAATCTTGTGTTACACTTCTCCGCAGGATTCTTTTCTTTCTGAATTTCTTAACTGCTCCGTTAACCTTCGCCTCCGTTTTTTTAGCATGAAAATTTCATAAAATTACTCACCTCGAGATTGGTTCCAGGAAAATTTGCGTTTCGAGTCATCAAACGGATTCGAATTCTACTTTCTTTCTTATTACTACGTTTATTTGCTTGAGAACAATCAAAAAAAAAAAAATAAAAATCGTTTTATTTGTGTCTAGACTGTTATAATTGGTGTTTAAACAGCAGAATTCTTCCAACTTAAACATTCAAATGGTTATCTCTTGATGCCTGAACAAACGTGCAAGGAATTTCTTAAATTCGTATATATACTGGATGAATAAACGTCGAGCGGAATGTAGTTTGAAAAGTTGTAGGTCTCTTGGAATATGATTTCGATAAGACCACAGCTTCTAACTCAAGAAACCATTACGACCCACTTGGATGGTTAAAGTTCGCGAGAAAGCCAATCATAAATAAGTATAAGCTCGTAAGTGGCTCACACATCCCTCGCACACCTCGGAGCTATACATCAACGCCTGATATATCGCTTGTCTGGCCGAGTGTTATACGGTCGGAACTCAACTTTTATACAAACTTTAGGAAAATACGGTATTCCTAATTCAATTAGGTGCCTATACATGTTGTGAAATGTACTCTCCCGCAAACGATCTTCGTACAATATATAAAATCTATGGATTTAGTCATACGTGAGACATTGATTGGTCCCGAATAAATATATTCACACGTTATTGAGTAGCTTTGAGCTTCGTCAGTTTTTTGTTAGTAAGCGATAGTTGCCTGTCTGTAGAAAACAACTTACATCGAATTTTTCCCAAAATTCGTAACTTCATAAAAACTCAAGCTCAAGTGATGATCTAGATTTGAATTTCCCCCATCACCGTTTCTGTCGAAAGCTCATGTTTTTTTCTCAAAAGATTGACGTATATCTTACTGAATACTTTAATTGACGATAAGTGTGATACTCGAAAACTTTGAGGTACTAGAGCAAAGGCCAAGAGGAATGATGAGAAATATACTTACGTCTATAGAATTCTGGGTAGCATGACTGCAAGAAAATCGTACGTCGCAATGCCAAGAGACAAATGCAGTAGCTCAAACGCAGAACCACAGAGTCGAGGGTACAGATCAGCTTGCATCAATATACCGAGCACGAAGCACCCAGAACTAGAGGGCGAAGTGGATCGTATTGCGTTACTTCGGGGGACATCTTCGCCCCCAACTCTCGACCTCCACCCACCCCGTCACCCAGCCATACATCAAGTGTAATATTGGACTCTTACGAGGATATATCGCAATATCGTTGCCTAGTTTTTACCTCTGCCAGATCCCGGTTCTTCTGATCTTGCTACATCCATTTTCCCTGAATCGTAGTACGTCCAAAAATACTCGCGTTAAACGTATGGGGATCTGTATAACTCATTGTTAAATAATTAATGATCAGTCCCCCTAGAATATCTACTAAAGAATAAATACCGTTAACTTCTTCAATTTCTTTGACTATTGATAAATTTGGGATCGTTGTGCTAATAAATGAGTGAAATTTCCTCTGATTAATATTTATACTGAATTTTGACACCGTACGAATCTGTAATCCTGTACGTGGACCAAAACGATAGTCAGATCGTGTGAGGGAGAGGGACCGATGTGGTTGGGGAACGGTGGATGATATCAAAGCGAAGTGGGTGGATCGCAGGTGACAGGAGTCACCCTTCGTTAGGATGAGGTGTCAGTCATTCGATACGGGCGCTCAGCCTCGCCTGCCCTTTCGTCACCTATCTCGACACCACCTCGACGCTTGACGCCACCGACGTCCTCAAATATTCCGTTTGTGCGCAATCCGCGACTAACTCGCCCCCGCGTGTGACTCGCCTCGTAACACGAACTCGCACCACTGCCCCAAATTCACGAAGCCTATCTACGAACGTCGTTACAGCCGTCGATGTATGTAGTAGTAATGGCAGCTGTATAGTAGCACTTCTTCAGTTCTAGGATGTGGAATCCCTTGAACTCTCGACAACATACTATGCTTCGATATTGAAAAATTAGCGGTAAAAGCAAGTTTTGTTGGAATTAAGACTACCATAGCTCTTAACGTCGAATTTTCGGAAATTATTATTCGAGGAAGGATTCGCAATTCAAAAACGGTGTCTATATTTATTCAATGCAACATAAATGTATTTGACAATTCTCGATACTCCTGTAATGAACTTTTAACTATACATATTCGAGATCAGCACCATAATTATTAACGTAGATGTCAAGTATCAAGCTTTGGAGAATCACTCCTCGTGGGTACCGGCTGAAGCTGATTACTCTCCAAGACGCTGTTCCACCAGGATGCTGACAGTCTAACGGTTCGGGCTCTATCAGGATCGTTGAAGTCTACTTTGATGATGCCGAATTTTGGCCTGAAAATACAAAAAACGAGTTAAACGATTTATTCTACCGTCAAGAGCCCATATTATTACCTCTTTCGTTCAAAATTACTTACTTGTAGCCGCTATTCCATTCGTAATCGTCTAGGAGACACCAAATAGAGTAACTTAAAACATTGCAATTATCCTGTTTCACGGCTTTCAGCACTTCCATCAAGTGATCATAGTGAAATTGGATTCGATCGTAATCGTCTAATTCACCGGCGTCAGAATAGCCGTTTTCCATTATTCGCACTGGTGGGTTGTCATACATGTCTCTGATCTTACGAAGTATTATGCCAAGTCCCTCAGGAGTAACCTACAAAAATTTACCTGAGTGTTATTATCGAAATAATTAGTCTATCTAAAATATATGGATCGGATTTTTGATGAATAATCAATTACGTATAAATCTTGGACAAGTGTCGTAGGCCAACTCGCGTTAGCACTCGTTATCAGCCCATCGTCAGAGTTGTATTTTCCTAGAGCTGCATCAGGGTCAGGGGAGACGAGCGCGGCCGTGTAATAATTGAGACCAAGATAATCGGCTGTTCCGCTGCGAAATAAGAGGCGAACTATTTGTATTCATGAAATGTTTGAAAGCTGTGTGAATTGAAAAATCGTTGTATGTATGCAGCGCACATATTATATGTTCCCGAATTGTTGGAAACTCACTTGATAGTAGCTATCCATTCGTCCGAGAATACCGGAAGACGCGATTTCAGCTGGTAACCTTGGGCCTTGCTGATCATGGCTATTCTTGTCTTCATTATTTCCGGATAATCTCCGTTATAAATAGGATTAAGTACCCATCCGCATACGAACTGAAACGCAGTATCCGCAGACTCGGTATCACTGGAGTTCGTTGGTATGAATGCCGGACACTGAGGTACAATGCCAATTTGACCTTGTTGAGTTGCGCGAAACTTTTGGTCGTACAAGTGATAAGTTATTGCATGAGCTTTCAAAACGTTATGCATACACATGTATTGTCCGACACCGTCCAGCGCGTCATCTAAAAAATCATAGAGTCTCTCAGGGTCTTTCCTAATCTTTAATTATCTCTATCTTCTTCTTCTGTTCTATTTATACAATAGTCAAAATTTAATGAAAGATATCCGTATACCTGGAACTAAATGTAGTAAAGCGCCACTGTAGGCGGCCGGGCAAAACATATTAGGTTCGTTAAAGGTGGTCCATATTTTTACAACATCTCCGAATTCTTCAAAAATACGTTCAGCGTACCACACGAACCAATCTATCATCAGTTCGTTTGTCCATCCTCCCAAATCTTCTAAAACTTGCGGATGATCCCAATGATAAAGTGTTACGATTGGCTGAATTCCATTCGCCACCAATTCTGCGATCAAGTCTTTGTAGAACTTGATTCCATCTTCGTTAAACGAGTTTGTAAAACCCGTTGGAAATATCCGCGTCCAAGCGATAGAAAATCGAAAAAATTTCAACTGAAAGGTTGACATGTACAGTGGTGAAATATTCCTCAACCTTCATCGATCATCTCAAATAATTAATTGCGAGCTTACTCCAATAGATTTCATGTGCTGTACGTCCTCTCGGTACTTGTAGTAAAAGCTTGCAGCGATATCTCCGTTCTCCATGGTATCTGTATTCTGTAGGCTCGTGTGCGCCCAATAGTCCCATATGCTTTCGCCCTTGCCTAAAATCATTGTTCTCATCAAACTGTTAATTACAATAACTTTATGATTAAAATTTTACAAAATAGGTAAGCCATTACCGCTCGCATTCCAGGCTCCTTCAATTTGATACGCCGCAGAACCGGCTCCGATAAGAAAATTTTCAGGAAAACTGAGATCCACGTCATTACCCTCAGAAATGCTGAAGAAATTATTCAATCAGAACATCACTTTCACAATTACAGAAACTTGCTACAACTTACTTTCCAAATATAACGCAGCTGATCGCAATAATCCAGAAATACTTCATTATAAAATAGTAAAATAGTTTGCAATGATTTTCTATTTGCTCTTGCTTTGTGGATTTAACCCAAGACTGTACCTAACGAAAAAGCACTGCATTAGGTAGTCGACAGAATCAGCAAAATATACATATCATGTAGTACCGAAGTGCATCGATATCAGAATAGATGTAACGTATGTATAACATATTGGTATGACATATTTGAATTTTTCTCAATTATTTTGACGCTTCAAGCCAAGCCAAGTGTAAAAAAAAACTTCTATATTTCTACGTACCTATTTTGTGATAATTTTAACCACAAGACACGTTCCTATCGGCAATCTTTACCGTATGGGTTTCGTGACACTACGTTACAATATTGACCTTACGAGTGTCTTCGATAATAATGCAACTGTCATTGGAACTTTCGAATCGAAAATATATGTATACAGTTCTAGCTCGTTTTATCACGAGTTATTATTATAGAGTTGATATCGAAAAGCACGCATGCGGCCTGTACGTAACTGTCCGGATACACTATAGTGCTACTTCCAGAGATAAGACGGTACACCTTTTGCCACAATTTTCAAATATATTCATACTTCTACGAATAATTATCTATAGCTCCGGAAAGTGAATATGGAAATGATACTTATAATGACCAAATATGAATATATATCTATACAGGGTGTCCCAGAACTAAATGTCCAAAATGAAAGGTGTCCTAGAGGAGGTCGAACTGAGTAAATTGTCCCGAAGAACATGGGGTCTGCGAAGTCGCGATCGCGAGATACCACAGGTTAAAAAAAGTTTCGTTTTGCGCCGCGGCGCAAATCGAAACTTTTTTTAACCTGTGGTATCTCGCGATCGCGACTTCGCAGACCCCATGTTCTTCGGGACAATTTACTCGGTTCGACCTCCTCTAGGACACCTTTCATTTTGGACATTTAGTTCTGGGACACCCTGTATAAAGCTACCTACCTGCCCCTTGAATTCGATGTAGTAATAAAGTTCCAAAGAGCCAAAGTAATAACTCATTGCGGTTATAGTTTACCGTTTTAAAAAGTCCATTACGCCCGGAAATCGCCATTAGGCAGGCGAAAGACGGCGGCATTTTCCGTGCCATAAAGATCGGATATTGCGAGAATTATTCAGGATAATTTAAATTGATATATCAATTCCTTTCCGACGTCGGGGTTTCCCCGGGATGTCTGGGTCGTCGGGGGTAGTCCGTTGGAATATCTTACACTAATATAGGGTGCTGCGAGAAAACAAGGGTATAAATTATGTACAGATATAATTTGAATTGCCTACACTCGATAACGCTGCAGCGTAAGTCGTAAAATTCAAATGGATACCATTAATCAGATTTCTTAACGCAATTCAACCGCATTTATACCGCACGAACAATAAAAAATAAAAAGAAAAAAAACTGTAACCTTCGAAAAATACGTTTTTATTTCCAATTCATTGAACATCCCGATGGACGAATATCTTTGAAATTAACCCTACGAAAAAAAACTTATATTGCAATTGACTTGGCATATTCGAGTTTTCAAACTTTTCTGTGAAATTGGATTCCGTACTCGTTACAGTATTGCCGGTATTACGAAAGCGATATTCGACTCGTTATCTTTTTTAAGATAACGCAATACAACCTCGATCGTTTTCAAGGTAAATACTAATTTCCGGAATAATTGCGGTTCGATTTGTAAAAATTTTCAAGCGAAATGGCTGTATAGCTGATATTCCATGTTTTGTGGTCGTTGGCGCGATCAGCTCCCCAAATGTAAAGACAATACGATATAATAATATAAAACAAATATACATGTGCGTGCACGCTCAGGTTCCATGGTAATTGATAACGGAATTTAATATTCTAAAAACATGCCGCCAGCCAGGTTCGCTTTACAGAGATATATTAGTAGCTGCGATACGTTCCTTATTTAAATAATACGGCACATTGTGGCCGAAGGGGAACTCGCAAGGATGGTAAAACGACGAGGAAAGGAGAAAGGGGGGAAACTCTGTACAAGTTGCCTCGGAAAAGCCTTGCGGACATATCGAAGTTTTTGAAGTTTGCTTTTTCTTCGTTGCGTTTCGTATACGTTCGTCGTCGTAGTTAACCCAAACATACCATTAACTTCAACATGCTTCACGATTTTAATAATAATAATAATATCCGACTGTTTCATTCATTGTGAGTGAATTTAGGCAAACAAAAATTTACGAATACATGTTCCTCCACTAATTAATGCGTTGCTTTTTAGATCCACTGATTAATCATTAAGCCGTCGAGAGGCATAACGTAATGCATCACTTAATTTTAATTGCGTGGTGAAATTATAACGAATCAGATTCTATACGTAGTAGGTAGGTACTGGCTGGTAAATCAAATGGCGTAGAGTATTAAAGTTTTTCATATTATGAAGGTCTGTTAAACATTGAATAAAAAATTCTTTCGGTTGAGTCGTGCGAGACGGGGTAGAAAATTGAAGTGCATTTTATTTTTTTTCATTTTTTTTTTTTACAAACAAGTGAAATCGGGCCGTAGATATTGCTTCAGCAGGTTAAAAATGCTCAAAGAGGTTCTCCGCGATGCAGGATTTGTTAGGGAAAAGTGGAAAAGCGTAAGTGGGAGGCAAGGAATGGGAAAAAGAAAGAAAAGGAGTCGAGTGGTGCTTTGCTCGATTTTTCAAAAAGGTATTTCGTAACCTGACCTCATTTTGATTCGTACGTACCTCGGTCTGATTGGATAATTCGACTGAAATCGTCCGCTCTACTGGCGTACAACGAAGAAAGTACCGCTGTGAGATTTTCTTCAAAAGACAAAAATAAATCTTCTACCTATACCTATGACAGTTTTTCGTCATAACTCACGATGCCTCTTGGAGAATAGAAATTTATTCACACATCATTGAATGCATTTCTCCCTAATCAATATCTCGTTCAAAGTAAAAAATTCTATGCAACACAGATACGATCAATCGTATTATATGTGCAGAGCTATAATACCTGTACAGTGTAAACAATGGCGAATGAAAGATCATTAATGATAATAAATAGAGACCATTCATATTCGTAGCGAACTATTCGACCCCAGAGTTAGTTCCCGATGCCAGCGAGTTTTTGCCATCGGTTATAAATTACCCATAGCTGACAAACGGCGATATTTCTTACCAGGGTGCGCCCGAGTGTATCTGAGAGGTTTGATTGGTCCCTCGTCTGCATTGGCCTCTATCTATATCTACCATCATGGTCGTTTGTCAAAGATACTTCGTTCTCCCTTTGCTCAGGGCCAATTTTACGTCCATTGTGCCAAATGTTTCCACGATTCTTTCTTACCTTTTTTATACTACGATTCCAGACTAGATTGACAACCCTCCACGCTATCATTGGCACAGTCCAACGTCTTCCTTTTAATTGCACGTCCTGATCCTTTACATAACTGAATGAGTTTTCCCTTATTCTTCGAACAAATAAGACGTCGGCGTTTATCATCAGCCAAAATTTACTATACCTCTGAATCATTGTTATTCAGTTGATAAAATTCCATGCTCAATCATACATGTATAAGGCCACTTCTTACTCTACACTACTTTACCCTAAAATATACGTCCTTTCATCGGTTTATTCTTTTAAAGGCGTGTGCATGGACACATAGGCAGGTTCTTGGCTTGAAAGAGGCTCGAGTCCAGAATGAAATCAGAGATATATGTACATGTTTTTATTTTTTTTATAAGGACCAAACGGACCGTTTTCACAAGCACTTTTTGCCGAATCGATCTCTGCACTCTGACTCTGAGAGGTTTTGCTCTGCTATTTTATTTCTTTATTTTTTAAGAGTTTCGTCCAAAAGCTGCATCATTCTTATGAATGAAAATACCCCATTCTATGGGTGGAAAGCAGAGCTTAGATTTTGACTAGTGCCACTCTGCCTCCAAGAGTACCATTTATATAAGACGGGGCTTTAGACAGATATCTAGTATTGCCTGTTCGCTGTGATACATTGCTTCGGCTACATGCCATATATTCCCCACATTCGCCCGAGCGCACGCGTTCCTCAGTAAATTGTGAATATGATAATGTGAGCCTACAATCCGATTCGGTATTTCAGCGGCGTTTTTCCGATTGCCTGCCTATTTGTTTGAGAAGCTCATCCACGACAGCTTGACGTACGAGGGGAAAGGCCACCGCAAACTTCTGTACATATATATAATATATATAAGCACTAGAAACGTGTTTATATTACGGACGGTATGGATTCTAAAAATCGAAGATACCTTCTCGATTCTTGAAAATTTGAATTTTTTGTCAAATCGACAAGACGAAACCGAGAATGAAATTTTCGGAAACAAATGATTAGGCTCATTTTCACGACTGTGCTGATGATCTGCGAGGGTCGGTAAATGGGTTTAGTCTATTTGGAGTGGAAATGGTATTTTAAGTGAAAGCTGCGCTTTTACTTTCTTTATTTTTTTGTCAGGCCGGATCGCGTGGCGCGGAGCTTTTGCGATTTCGAATTCTAAAGAGCCGTGTAATATATCGCGTAAAATTTATATTTTAAATCGACTCGCGTTAGGAACACATGTTCGGTGCCGAGAGCTCTCTAAGCACGTGCGTGCTTCTACGGTTTCGCACAAATTTACACACATTCAAGCGGACTCCGGTTGTGGCACAGTGCGATGTATCAAACACGCGTAATAATTTAACAAATAGCCACTTTATGGTGGCTGATGGAGGAGCATTCCTGCCGGGGCATTACAGCGAACGTGTGACGTCACTTCACCCCCATACCATCCCCATTCCATTCGACCCAACCTAACCCCTCCCTCTTACGTACACCTAGAGAAACGTATAAATTTCGCAAAATTTATTCTCCTGGAATGTACATACATATACATATACACGGATATGTATAAGTTCGCCTGAATATTCTCGAAGAGAATTCCTTCGGGGATATTGCAATGCAAATGATTAGAGAAAATTTTTCTCAAACGAATTTATATACGAAAATCCACGATTCTTTTCATGGTGGAGTCCAAATGTAGACTCACGTTGTTTTTGTCAAAAGAATAAAAAAACGAAAAATAAAATCAATGCAATCTATGAGTATAATTCGTAAGTGAAAACGCGTTTGCCATGGCTTAACTGTTACTCGTTAATTTTCGCGGTGCAAAAAAATTTCCTCGTATACGTTTTTTCTATCACTCGTTACTCGCCCGTGGTTAAAAGAGTAGGTATATATACCTCTCATCCCATTTTGTACCCCGTTAACGAATATAACCGAAAAAATGCACGTTTTGTGAACGGCAACTGAAAAATGTCAACTGAAAATACAACCATAAATATGGCAGCCGGTGAAAAATTCCCCGGTAAATTGAATAGCGGGTGAGCTCCGTCAGTAATGATGGAGGGTTCAGGTCCCGGGGGTCGAAAGGGCGCGAGGGTGTGTACTTAAATGTAGAACTATTTGTCGGTTGTCAAACGAAGCGTTATCGCGCCGCCACACTCGTTATTCGTTGCCGAGTTTTGTGAGTGCGGCAGTATGTATAGGTAGGTACGTACTGGATACCACCATACCCGAATGGAGACGGAAAGTGAGGAATAATGTAGGCCTGCAGTGTACATTATTATTTACGAATTGATTGTGACACTCTCTTTTTTGGAAAAATTTGAAAGCACTGGATAGAGCCAGCTGCTGCTATGAAAGTGTTTAGGAAAAGTACACATAGGTTCACCCACTATCACGTCATCGAGGAGGCACATACGTCTTAAAATCTCCAAAAAATGTCCAATTCAGATAAATCAGTGGACATCGATGCTACTATTTTGGGAAAACGTTATTGTCATTTTACGTTTTCAGATTTCCGGAATTCAGATTTTTCAGGAATTTATATCCTTAGAGACGTATGTGCCTCCTCACATAATCAGTTTTTAGATTTTTTTTGCCTGACCGAAATTTGAGGATGGTGATAAATGCAACTCGTTGAACTTTACCGCAAAGTTGAACAGTATTTTACAATTATAGTAAAATCCATTAAGACCATGAGCCTCCTCTCAACATTACCCGTGCGAGGAGGAGTCGCGAACGAGGTAGATATAGAGTAGAAGACAGAGAACGAAGGCGTGTTAGCCCCTGGAGTTAAGAGTTATAAGTGAAGAGTAACCCCCTTTAGTTACACGGTGTTGAGACTGCCACCTCGGGGCAACCCCGGGCTAGGAAAGGCAACGTTGATGATTATTGCGTGCACTAGTAACCCCGGGTTTCTGCCTATGTACTCCGTTACTCAGGTGAACAGTACTGTTCTCAAACTTTATGAAAGGGATGCCTAATCATTGAGACATCCAAGACGATACTAATCATGAAGACTGAAGAAGCATGTATTTCCGATTTTAGAATCACAATCATCGGCACAGTTTGATATCAAAATAATGTGGAGTAAATTATTGATCTTTTTTTTCTTTCATTCTTCGTTTTCTTTAAGAGGGTTTATTTACCGAGTGAGAAACTATATATATGAGCAGTTGTGCAGCTCTATTCACGTGTACCTTGAGAACCTTGGCTTTCTTAGGAATAAAATTTGAGGGTCTCTGTTCCTGTGTATAATATACATTTCCATAGAACTCACCACTTGGGAAAGCGTGGCAAGTCAAGAACGGGACCCGGCACACAGCACCTACATTTCTACGCACCTATATACGCGTTCACGTACACACCACCTACTTTAGCGAATCCAGCAGTTTCATAACTACAGATATAACCAGGAGTTAAAACCACAGCACGAATGTCGTATCTTAGAAGCCCCAACAGCTCCCATTCTCTTCGCCAAGAGGCAAGGGGAACCTTATTACCAAACTAAATCTCATCCCTAAAACAAGTACCTACCTACCCACCTACCTACCCTCCACCTGGTTGGTGGTAGAAACTTCTATACACGAAGGCTGTTCCGTTTTCATGCTTTTCAAGAAAACTTGGACCGTTTTTAATAAGTTTCTTTTTACTCGCAATTCTACCGGCGTTTCATTTTTCCTACTTTTTTTTTGTTTTTTTCGTTTTTCATATATATATTTGGTATACATATATACAGCTATACTGAGAAGCGTACCTAATTGTTTATCTAGTCAAAAGCGTCATTATTGGCGTCAGAAACGAAACGAAGTGTAGGTGTAGGTGGTCGAGGGTCGGTTTTCAGATTTTAAGAGCTCCGCGAGCGCAATAAAAGGGTAATATATGGAAGGAAGATCTAATTTGTTCTTGTCGGGGTTCTCGAGCGTAGTAGCGGTCGGTCTCGGCCACCCCCCCAGTACCAACGAAAAATTAATATTCATAAGCGACCAACGAGGTCCAAAGGCAGGGTCAACTTACATGTATCTTTCGTTACTGACCCGAACCCGTGGCGATAACGGTCGAGCATTAAAATACTACCCGCAGGTTTTAACCCTTCTTTATTCAGTTTCTCGTCCGGATCCCTCTGCATGCGGACTTATAATTCCAACCCTCTACTGTACGGTGGACCCTCGAATGGGAGGTACAAACTCGTACTATAGCTGGTTGGCTTGCGGACCACCTTAATTTTCGCCCTCGTTAAGTAACCGCGTTTATTTCAGGATTAAAAGAATTTCTCAATCACGTACAATCAATGATGCGATGCTACCAGATATATTCGGAATCCACAAATTCTAGCTAGTCTACTTATACAAGGGTGGAAATGTGGCTCGAACGATACAGTATACTTGAAAAAAAAAAAATAGAATATGACGTAGTTTTATCTACTGAGTTGAAGATGGGACTAATTTCCAGACTGTATCATCCCTCCTCCTAATTTCGCGTCCCTTTTCTATGTGTAGGTGAAAAAGGAGAGGGAATGAGTGCCCCATAGCATCCCTAGGAGTCGGTAATCGTTTGCGCAAATGCATAAACGCGATATAAGCCGTATCAGTTATAATTTACAATGTTATGGCTATTTTATGTATATCTTGCCGCGCTCCGAGCGGAGAAGTATTATTTAAATTAAACGGAGCTAAACTAAGCGAACGAAGCATCGAAGAGGAGAGGTATGGGCGCCGGTAGGAACAGAGGGATGAAACTGGCGAAGGTAGGGATGGTAGAGGTATGCAAATTATTATCGCAGGGCGATAATTTAAATGCATATTCCGCCTCCTATATCATTTTATTATTGCCAGCCAAGTTAAGTTAGTCTACTATGGGCCTGTGCCCATTACCAGACAAGTAGTGTGTTACCACCATATACATACCCCACACCTTTACCCCACGCCTACTCTATATCAAAAATATTCTATCGACTCGTATACTATTTCAAGTTATATTTTTTTAATAATAATTAAGACTGTTTCGATGCTTACCATCGGTATTTTGTTATAAGAAAAAAAATGGGTCTTATCGTTCTAAACGAAGTTTCCTCCGATGGGCGAAACTTATCGGTGTTAGTGTAGAGTTTTGAATGTAGATATGTGGCCTTAGTTCTGTAAGCCGGATTTGGTGATAATAACGCAGTTGTGGAATTTTCGGTTGATAGAGACTGAGCAGTATAATAACACTAATTAATATGCTAAGCAACTAGAGCGTTGCCATAGTGACAGCAACGTGGCACCTTCTAAATACTTAGTTCAAACGTTATATAAAATCGTTAATAGCACCGATTCGCATTAGTATGCTAAACATCGAGCCTTTTACCACCAACTTACTTACTTCCCGCGTTGTTTCTCAAAACTAATCCGGTGTTTTGTATAATCCTTGTTTCATGCAAAGACACAGCTAGGACTATACGCCTTCTTCGTATCATCATTCGGCCGAAAATCTATACAGGACGCAGAATCTTTGACATTAATTCATATAAAAAAAAAATCTCCTCTCATTGTAGAAAACGTTGGAGTTATAGTAGTGGAGGAAAATTTTCAGGATTATGGAGCTGTAAGCCAGGACTATATACGGGCCTCCTATGCGAATGAACTTTTCGGTCTCAAGCCATATAGATCATGGGCTGGCTGGCTCACTCGCTGGACGGATCATACTTGGCAAACCGCGCGTAAATACAGAGGAAATAGCTCGTACTTTGTATGTACGTTAGGTACGACCGGTGGGCTCGGTTGGCCCCTGACCATGGCATGATATAGAATTTTAATATAGTGGTTTACGAGCGCGATTGTCCGCCATTTTACGGGTGGTATAGGCGGCCATTTAAATTCTTAGATCTGCATACTTCATGGAATTGCGTGGCGCTATGTGAGCCCTGTTCGAGAGTGTGAGAGTCCATAGAACGGAAACCCCATATTACCATAGCCGCAACCCGGGCATTCTAATATCTCGGTCGCCTCTCTATATTATAGCTTAATAAAATAATAATATACAGCCTTAACCCGGCATTGTAGATATAACGAACTCATTTTGCCGTTGTCGACTCGAGCAGGCATGCAAAACCCATTTGATTTCCATAGAATTCTAGTTCTTATACCCACAGCTTTACCAGATCTTATTAATTTTCGCGAGATATAGACGTTGGACGGTGCCAATCATACGCACCTATACACCCAGCTGTCTTATCTTCTCTACGTTCTCAATCGTCGCTCTATTTTCTGGGATAACTAGATAAATCATTAGTCAGGTAATTTGATATTATACGCATTAGTTCATACCTATAGGAGGTTCAGCATTTATCAATCATGGTAATGGGGTATTATTCGTAGCTCCATAAGCAATTGATTGTATCACCGCGCCCGCGACTTTGTCATAACTTCCGAGTCCATAACGCAATTACATTTGGGAATTGTTGAATCATGTCCCGGCCGTGTGGAGTCGGTAACGCAAATGTGCAATAAGTAATCAGGTTATAGTCTGGCCAGGGTTTGATTAAATGAATAATCATCACCATACATATGGGTGCAGCCCAAACAAACATTAATATAAAACTTGATTGTCATTCCGTGCGGACGTTTATCCGCCTAGCTCCGGCTGTACGTCTGTCCAGTTCTATCCGGCTGACCGGCTGACCGTCCATACGACGGTCCTGTCGGTTCATTAGCTAAACTGAAGACCCGACTAACGAACTACCATTATTTGAGCGTCATGCAATGGCTGTCGCCTTGCCCTTTAATCCTTCAAACTTCGAACTGGGCTGTTAATCCCACGGGAAGGTTTTGCACCATGTTGTGCTGCGAAGACATCCGTATAGTTCTGTAATTTTCAACGTCACGAGATATTTGTGTTCGTGATTAGGCAGGTCTATGAAACAGCCAAAAAAAAAAAAAAAAAAAAAATGGACATCAATTTTAATGACAAAAATTAATGAATGAGAAAATTGCTTGGATTTTATTCGATAAATAATTACAACCGAATTGAACAAATTCATTTTTCATCTTTCGTTTATACAGTTGTTTGTTTTTTCTATTCAAATGCTCGTCCATCGAGCTTTGCACTACTTTGTCAGGGAGGTGCGGCCTTCAGATTCTAATATTATAATTATAGGTTTATATTGCCTAGAGACATGTGATGCTATTTCCGCTCTTATGTTTAAATCAACAACGTTATCATTAGGTTGAGAACGGTTTAAAACCTTTTACTGACATTAACCAGTTATCTCGAATAAAAATTAACGCAAATTTCATATAATTCTAGGTCTAGTAATTTCTACGTTTCATATTTTGATTACTATACGCTTATCGAACGTTCGTAAATAAATTTCAACAAGAATTCGGGAACTTTTATTTATAATTGTCACCGTTCGAAGAGAGCATATATTGTCATTTGATATCTGAGTAAGAACAGCTGTGATGATGTGCTGATATTTATTCACGCAGACGATGTTTTCAGCTATTCAAATTATACGGTATATCAGTGAAATACGTGAATCGACTGAATCCATTTTCTCCGCATGTTATGTATACGGACACCTGACGTAATGTATTTGACTATCGTTTGATAAGAATTGACTGTTCGAAAATAAGTTTTCAAGAAATACGCGTGTATATATGTTATAATATAATACGAGGAAAATAAATTTTCCAGTATAGTAAATCGTCAAAAGCAAAGAAACGTGCCGAGCAAATGCAATTAAATTTGAAAAGCAGATAAAGGACCAGGCAAGCGCGTTATATCTGCCCACCTATAGGTGGGGATACGAAAAAGTTGCCATGGGGTTTTGGGAGGGGTAGTTTATATGGCGGAACGCATCCGCGCAGTTTTAGAAATATTAAAAAAGGCAGATTTACCAACAATGGGGCGCCCTCGTTATAATAAAATAAGAGTAATTTATGATAATTGCTAGAAGCTCGTACCTACATCGTTGCTACACGGTATACTGCTCCGTTCGCACTTCTCTTGTTATAACCAAAATTAGTGCGATAATGAAAAGAATCTGCATTATCGCTGAGATTCACCCGCGACACTTAAAGACTAATTGATAAGAATCGAGAGCCACTTGTACCCTAATAATAGTTTTTCAAAAAACGGAAATTGGATTTGAGAATCCGATGCGATTCCTGCGATTAGGATAGAATTTATTCTCCTGTTACTTCTCGAGGGAACGTGCTTTTTGAAGTGTGTTAGGGGTAGCAGTCCGAAATTTAGTTGCGACAAGATTCTGTCTTAATTTTCTAAAATTTGCTCAATCCTTGTTAAATATATGAAATTCGAGTGAAAAGGCACAAAATGCATAACCTGCCAGCCGTATGAAATATACGAACTTCCATGGTATAATAGTATCATTGTTGTAATGTAACTTGAAAATATCCCTATTGGCGGTTCCGTGTCCGGTTTCTACTCCCCCGTTTGGCCTATATAATGACTGCAGTCTCTCGGTCGCGGCCATGGCAATGGTGTCCCAAAACATAAAATACATTATTAAAGCAAATTAGCCGAGCTCAAATCATACTAAACGACGTAACTTACTTTGCCACGATATTTCACGGCCTGCTTTATGAATCCCTCGAGGTCAGGCTCAGAATAAAAGGCTGGCAGGACTAATACGAATGACCAAATGCATTACGGGTCGGTTTGCTGGTTATGCTGTTTCCATTTGACTTTACAGATACAAATTTCATTCGCGGGACTCCGCGCACTTATACATGTCACTACCATTCTCTTCATCACCCAAAAATATCGATTGAATGCAGATATAAACACAAAAAAAAAATTTCATTTTAGTACAATCAAAAAAATCCGCCCGAAATTTCTGCTAATTCGTTCGCATGTGCCTCTGCATCGTATATATGCATATATAGTATTAAAATTCATAGAATGCTGCAGTTACCGCAGTACCTAGCTCAATAGTTGAATTCGTTTTGAAATCTTTCAGAGAATATCTGGAAAGAGATAATAATTATTATCTCGTATTGCATTCCTCATCGTCTGGCAGAAAACAAGGTGGGATCATAGAGGGTGTGGCCCATCTGTCCGTTTGTCTATCTAGAGCAGGTTTTAAGGCCTTGCCTTACAGTTTCTGCACAGTTTCACAGCCGATAAAATTTGCGTGAGGGTCGCGGGTACGAAAATTTACGGGCAAAACGCCGCGTGCTTCTAGGCTCTACTGGCATAATTATATAATTAATTAAATAATTACACAGCGTGGTTCAGCTCTAGAATCTATGTATACCATCAGTGATAAATGCTTGTACAGTGATTCCACGACACGAAGTGAGCGCAGGGCTACCTACACCTTTTTTATTACACAATTTTATAACACGTCAGGAACAAAAAATATGATAATATGAAAGCGCTCCCAAAAGGTTGCCAGTCTAATTTCGTAATGAATTTGTTTCGTATGGCTCGGGTAGGTAGATACGAGAATCGCTTAAATAATTAGCAAATTATTAATTCAATGTTTTAGAAAAATATGGTAGATTCCTACCTACCACGGACAACCCCATACATCGTGTATATTTATTATTAATTTGATGATGCGATAAATCAGTCTACAAGCCTCGGAGACGCGATCAAATTTCTCATATGACAAACGGAGTCTGTCAAATTTCTTTAATACCGCAATTATTTATCCGAGTTTAAGCGCATAGCGGATAGCACGCTTCGATAATCCAAGCGTTCATTCAGGTGCACAGACCGTCCATTGATAGATTTTCAGAGGGTCGTAAAGGCCACGTGCTTCGCGTATAGTGACGTCATCGATTTTCTCCGTCCACTTCACCGCAACCGCGTGGTCAATGGACGTGCCACTCCTTGGGACCTCAGACCTGGGTAATTCTCGCTCAGATTAATGAAAAGATTGGGAAAAAAGGAACAAACAAAAATTAACAATTAGCTATCAGGACGCGTCATGAAAGTTGAAATGTTTGGAGAAATATTGCAGATTGAAGTGAATTGTCAAATTCCTCAACAAACTGGAAAAATATTTTTCTATCAAAATTCAGAATTATAACTACATACGTCTAACGAGATTTTTCATTTCAATAACCGCGCCAGCATTTCGTGGAAGAAGAATTAGAGGAAGAAGTGGTCTGATGCAGGAGTTAAGTAGAGCGTTAAAATTTTCTCGAAAAGAAGTAGAGACGAATTTCATTTTGTTATTCAAAGACGTCCTTTTCCTAATATCATCACGACATATGGAGCCAAGACTCTAATTTCCATTCACAACGGTATATGAAGTGGATATTTCGCGGTTTGGCTGGTGTGTGTCGGCGGAGTTCGAACGTGTCCTATTATAACACTACCCTGTGTACATCGTGCCTCTATATAGGTACGGATACGGTACCGAGAATATGGGGTTTGGTGGTGTTCAGGAATTTCGGGTGATCATTGCACGCTGTCAACACATGGGTGGCGGGTTCCGGGAGGTCCTCTACGTTAAAGGGGTGAAAACGATGGCGAACCGACTACGACGAGAGGGGGATAAAACGGGGGTAGGGATTCGAGGGTACGAACACTAGTGGTGCCGCGGCGAGCGGCTGTAATGCGATATTAATGAACACCAAGAATTTCATTAAAGATTGTTTGTATATCAAACTGTCCACTAAATTATTCTCTATAACCCCTATAACGCCTTTTCCGGCCTAGAAACTATTGGCTGATGTATTACCGACGTCGCACGTCGGTGCGGTGCGATAATTGTTATGAATAATTATCAACTAACAGCCACTCACGTATTTTAAATACCAAACCATCGGCTTCTTCATTTTCGATTACTTATTTAGGATATTTTTTCGTCACAATAGTGTCACTTCGTGGTTAAACGGAGTCAATTATTTCACGTCCTTTGGAACATACATTATTAGGGGATAGTAGTTGGAGTTCGCTAGAGAGGGATGAATAGATAGAGAAAGACAAGGATGAGAGAACGAACGGAGGGACAGAGAGAGCAACAGTTAATCGTTTTGAAGCTATTAACTCCAGCCAGGAATGCCCCATAGCGCCCCATTTCGTTCAATGCAAATTTATGGCACCACCGTGCCGCAACGTGCTGCACCTATCTACCTGAAAACTACGAACTAGGTGTTTTGCGAAAAACTATTACGTGGACTCAGGAAATATTACATCGTAAATCCTTCGTGTCGTAAGGATCACTTAAACTGCAGGTACTCTTGGGTGACAAAAAATTTTTGACAACTGCAATCAGGGTGGAAAAAATTTAGTGACACAGTCTTCAAGAATTGACGATTTATTGCGTTTGATCGACCAACTACGTTCTAATTAACCGAATTGTTTAAATTTAGGAAACGGGATTTCGATGAATATTTTCACTTGTCCGGACAAACTAGATGTAATTGAGGATCCATGATGCTTTTTCATTTCACTAATCTCACTTTCTGTTTTATTTTTGTTTTTAGGTGAGTCAGAAATCAGCATTTTCTTTCCCAGTGTGCCTATAGGATGCTTCAAGCGGGTAAGTGACTTGAAAAACATTTTTGTTGCGGGCTCTAGAGCCCTTTTTTATTGCCGCACCTTGGCTGGAAAAATATTTGGTCAAATTTTCGCAGCAATGTGAAAAACGTAGGTACATACAAGAGCCTCATTCGCATTAAAAGAATGCGCGGGTTATTGCCACAGGAATTAAAAGGGAAAAAGATCTCACATGTTTACCCGTCGTAAACGTCAACCCGGGACGAAAATTCGTTCGTTTGTAAACGTGGCTCACGCACAAGATCTGCTGGGCTACCTTTTACGTGAAAAAAAAACTCAGTTTCCTCGATCTTGATAATAGACCTAAATAAATAGCGAAATAAACGGTATCGGATTTTGAAATTAGATTTTGATTAGCTGGACGCGTCTACCTTGCTAATCTTGTTATTTCATCGATCTGTGTAATCTTATTCGAACGTAACTAAACCGCGAGTGTTGTATCTTTGAAATTAGTTAGACGGCTTACGTTAGCTTAATTGCAACATAAACCGTTTCGAAATGACCCGATATAAAAACATTAAGTGTACCGCACCCCACTTTCTTTTCGTTGTTAAACGAGTTGAGAGTGTAAGTTCTTAATGGAGCAATGAGTGACATCTGCGCCATCAAGTTTTGATACTTTATAACGGCTCCTCTCGTCAAGATAAAGAGTCGAGTCATCATGGATCGAGCGGACTTAAATTCACGTTTGAAAAACGACAAAACGTAGATATCCGTATTACGTATGCAGATAGAACTGATCGCAAGTAGCTGTTGGATAATTTGTAAAAATGAAATAATGTGCCACACTTTTCTAAAAATGAAGATATTACACAGCTGACTCGACCACTGAGGTGACGAATGTGTTTCTACGATGTTTGTAAACTTGAACTTGTTCCCGTGGCACAGCTTATCCCAACCCTGTTTGGCATTACTCCAGTGACCCCGTTGACCCAACTCTGAAAACTAACCACCGCCAAATGTACGAACCCTCTTATACTCCACATTATAGGCATAGGGCCATGTGCAACTTGCTGATTTTTGTAACAGAAATATTGTTCCGTTTCCGTGGATTAATTACTACCTTGGCGACCATTTCAGACACTCAAAACTTTTCAGGCATTTCGAGCTGAGTGGATATGCTTCGAGGGTCTTATAGTTACAGTTTAGTTTTACCATATTCGTGGAGATCCGTTCGCATTATATCCGTGCGGTCGCTGCTGCAGAGTCTGATTGGCGCAAAGCATTTGAAGCTTTTAATAAATGCGTAGCTATTCGTGACTGGTAATAATTAAACACGGATTTTCAATCAATGATTGCTAATTTAACTGATTTTCGGCCATCGTTGGGATGGCTCAATCGGCCTGACTAACTCGTATTCGCTCGTTCCTGTACATTTTATTTATATTTGTCCCTCGCGTTTTGTTTCGATCGTTCAAATCTTCTCCGTCTCAATCGGGATCGTGCGAACCCCTGAAGCATCCACCTACTTTCGGTAGCTGTGTTCGAAACATTGCAAGTGCTTTGGCAGTCTCGTGTTTTATAATAGTTATCAAGCAACTTCTCATATTCTTGAAAATTCGCAATTTGGTATGGTGGCGGAGGATATAGACCCATACAATGATCTCATATAATTTCATCAGCAAATTTTATTTGACAAATTCTGCTGAAGAAAATCCAGAAACAGTAGTCAAGGTTACATTACGACTTTGAGGACAAGGCAATGAGTGAAACAGACACCAAAAACAAGTAGCGATAGTAAATTTAATTCGAATGCTACATGATTAGTTAGATTAAATTATAAATGTTTTTGAAACATTTTGCAATAAGAACAGTAATATATATTGATGTCAGAGGGTAGCCCACAGCGTTAGGAGGTTGCTGGTAATTGGTTGCAACCGAGTGGGAATCAATTTAAAATTTCGATCCGGTTGTTATCGGTAGGTACCGGCTGAAGCTGACGATCCGCAAGAACGCTCTTCCACCAGGATGTCGACAATTTGTCGCGTCTGGTTCTGTCGGGATCGTTGAAATCCACGCTGACGATTCCGAATTTTTGCCTGAAGAATGACAAGATTAACGGTAAAGAATTATTCTGCATATCATCAAAATCCACATATCTTGCCTGAAACAGTTCGCTGTACTGCAAGTTTACTTACGTATAACCACTGCCCCACTCAAAATTATCCATGATACTCCAAATAGAGTAACTTTTCACGTTGCAGCCGTCTCGTTTCATGGCTATTAGCAATTCTTTCAAATAGCCATAATGATAGCTGATTCGATCGTAATCATCCAACTGACCACTGTCTGCATATCCATTTTCCATAACTCGTACGGGAGGGTTGTTGTACTCATCTCTAATTTTACGTAGCAGACTGCCAAATCCGGGAGGATAAACCTACAGTACAGTTGCAAACGGTGTGAGCTTGGAAATTATTATTTACTTTGCGCATCATGTTTTCTATAAATAAATAATTACGCGTAACCACGGCATAGTTGAATTAGGCCAACTTGGATCAACAGTGCTGATTAATCCGTAGTCAGAGTTGTATATTCCTAGTTCTTCGTCAGGGTCGGGTTGAACGATAGCTGATGAGTAATGGTTTATGCCAAAATAATCAGCAGTTCCTCTATGAAATAAGAATAATATTATTGGTATTTATGAAATCGGATGCTGTTTCTCGGATTTTAAGGATCTTTATGGTCGACAGTATTTATCAAGCCCGCGCCGGTGTTGTACATTCCTGACCCTTCGGAAGGGTCCAAAAGAACAAAGTATGACGATTAATAGTTCAGACGAAAGCAATCGGTAGTTTATCTGTCAAACAGCAATTACACTCCAACAATTTACATTCATGAAATAGTCATGAATTTATGCGATTTCAAGAATCTTTATCCCCATAGCATGTAGCATGTATGTATGTATGTATACATAAAAGTGTGAGACAGCTAGAAACTCACCGAATAGTGGATATCCACTCTTCTGAAAATTCTGGAAGACGTGATTTGGAGTAACCTTGCGATTTACTGATCATGGCTATTCTCTTCTTCATAATTTCCGGATAATCTCCAACATAAATGGGATGAGCGAACCATCCAAAGCTGAATTGATACGCGGTATCAACGGACACCGTGTCATTGGAGTTTGCTGCTATATATCCAAAAGATTGAGGTAGAATGCCGATCTCTCCTTGCTGGGCTTGGCGGAACTCTTTATCGTACATGTGGTAGGTCTTCGCATGAGCTTTCAAAACGTTGTGTCCGCAGAGGTATGTCCCAATTTTATGTAAGTCTTTACCTGAATGATTTTCAAAACAGCATACTCAATTCTTTAGTTCCGATTTCGCTTACAATATTCGAGATTGAATTGCAAGTGTGTTTCCATACCTGGAGCCAACGTGGTTCTATTGTAACCCAGCAGACAAAAAGTAGTGGGCTCATTAATAGTTATCCATATTTTCACGCTATCGCCTAGTGCCTCGAATACAATCCTAGCGTAATCTACAAACCAGTCTACAATTAGTTCGTTCGTCCATCCTCCCATGTCTTCTATAACTTCCGGATGATCCCAATGGTAAATTGTCACAATCGGCTGTATGCCGTTCGCTACCAATTCTGCGGTCAAATTTTTGTAATACTGAAGTCCTTCTTCGTTAATAACATTTGTGAAGCCAGTAGGAAGGACGCGCGACCAGCTGACGGAAAATCGATAAAAATCCAACTGAAAATTTAATAACATAAACATATACCTATGTCAAATTTTTTCATAGTTTCGATACTTTGAACTTACTCCAACAGATTTAACGCGCTGCACGTCCTCTTTGTATTTGTAGTAAGAGTCACAGGCAATATCTCCATTGCTTCTATCTGCTATGGCCCCTGGGTTATTATGCGTCCAGTGGTCCCAGACGTTCTCGCCCTTGCCTGGAATCATCGATTTTACCGAATCGTTAATTGCAATTATTTGTTGCTCCAAATTTTGGGAATAGAGTATTACCTCCATCATTCCAGGCTCCTTCTACTTGATAAGCCGCAGTGCCAGCGCCGATAAGAAAATTTTCAGGAATCTGCAGCAGATCCACGCCTTGACTCGAAACTCTACAAATTTTTCATTTTAGTCTTCAAGCGCTGTTTTACATACTAGACATGTTCTTCATCTTTCCCCTACTTATATATTACGTTAGGTATCTCTTTTTCATTTGCTTGTTATTTTATATAAATTAATTGCTTTTCATTGCGTCTATTGAATCGACTACACTCATTTTACTTATCGACCATATCGCACTCCGTCTAAAAAACAGCCGCGGCTGAGCCTTACCCTTGACGTAAGCAAGCGATGAGTTCGCAAAAAAATAAATAGACAAATAAGTTGTCGAGTCAGAATAATAATATTAATTCATAGAACACTGCCACTACTTACTTTCCGAAGAATATAAAATTTAACGTGATTATCAAAAATTGTCTCATGATGAAACTACGCCTGTCCCGATCGTGAGCAATATTTAGTGATCAGCAATCTGTACATACAGCCCTTGCAAACAGTGAAGGACGACTGACTTCGGTCGCGAAATGATATCTGCACACTGCAGTATGGTCAGAAATGATATTTTCAGATTGCAGCGTGGCCGGAAATATGTAAAAGACGATAAGTACGGTCAAATAGGCGTGCTGACCATGAAACTGAAATTCACCAAATAGTGGTGAATGACGTTAGATGGTAGCACGTCTGCTAGGCATGACATTCAATTTCTAATAGATTGCAAAATTAAATATAACTATACCCGCACATACCTATGAAATAACTTTTTTATAATATGTTTAAAGGATTCGATAAATAAATTGCTTTATGTACTTCATGATGAATTCATAATGACGCATCGCGGATCGAACTGTGACTGGTCCTTCTGTCTATCGTTGCTAGTTCATCATTTCGAATGGAAACCTTCAAACTCCTTTTTGTCTCTCGATATCTTCGCCCACTGACAGTTTGATATTACCTATATATCTTTATTGGTTGTTAACCTGAATTTATAATATTGATTTTATCCGCTTATACGTTTCTCCATTATACCACATAAAATATAAATCAATTATATTAATCTTTATCCGCATACATATGTTTCGTTATAAAACAGGGGATATATATTAATAACATTAATTTTTGACTATTTGCTAACTCTTATTTTTCGGCACTGTTTGTTTAATGAACTAATTTGAAAAATCCATATAATTACAAATAATTGGAATAGTGTCTATTAATATATCATTTTCCTTTTGCTAAATATTAATTAATAGATCTATAAGCTTAGTTCATTTAGATTTTCAACTCCTTATTTTTCGTCTCGACTAACTGGCTAGCTAACTCCTCGTATTCGCTCGGATAATATCTATCCTTAGTAATTGTCCCTTGTTTTTTGGTTCGGTCGTTCAAATCTTCCGTGCCTCAATTGAGATCATACGAACGGTTGAAGTATGAATCTACTTCCGATTGCTGTATTTAACAAAACTGCAACTGCTTTGACATTCACAAGTTTAATCAGTTATCGAAAAACTTTTATACTTTTAAAAAAATTGCGGTTTGATATGGTGGCAATGAAGGACATAGACAGAACAGTAAAGTATCTAATATTACATCACGACTTTGAGGACGAGGCAATGAATGAATGCATCAGAAATAGGGAACGGTAATAACTTTTACTTGATTACTACATAATTAGTTAGGTAAATTATCAGCAGGAACCGGCTGAAGCTCACGAGCTGCAAGAACGCTTTTCCACCAGGATGTCGACAATTTGGCAGTTCTGGTTCTGTCAGGATCCTCAAAATCCACGCTGATCATTCCGAATTTTTGCCTAAAGATAACAACAATAACGTTTGAAAATCAATCCGCGTAGTTATAACGAGCGTCCATTATCTTTCTTGAAATAAGCCGGTACTTCCAGTTTACTTACGTGTAACCACTGTTCCACTCAAAATTATCCGTGATACTCCAAATAGAGTAACTTTTCACGTTGCAGCCGTCTCGCTTCACGGCTATTAGCAATTCTTTCAAATAATCATAATGATAACTGATTCGATCGTAATCATTCAGTTCACCACTGTCTGGATATCCATTTTCCATAATCCATACCGGTGGGTTGTCGTACTCATCTCTGATTTTACGAAGCAGATTGCCGAATCCGAGCGGATAAACCTGCAGTTGTCATATTCAATGTGAACTTTGACATTATTATTTGTTGCGAAATATTGGAACCAAACTTTTTGTAAGAAACTAATTACGGATAGCCACGACATGGTTGTATTAGGCCAAGCGGGGTTAACACTCTCTATCAACCCATTGTCAGAATTGTATATTCCTAGCTCTTCGTCAGGATCCGGGGAAACAACCATGGATGTGTAATGGTTCACGCCAAAATAATCGGCAGTTCCTCTGTGAAATATCAACAAAACCATTTGAATCTATGAAATGAACTTCAATTTGTACGATGTATATTAGGGTGATCATTATTTGGGGTCGAGCGCGAATTTTTATCGGGCCACCGCCCAAATCGGTTTTAAATAAACAAAAATAAACCCTGTAATTATTTCAGGTCTTTATTTCAATATTTAACCCTCGATCATAGAGAATGAACACCATTTAAAATACTCGGGGTTATGCGGTTTTTGTAGTCAGTATTTCATTGGAGGGCTAATCTTGGGACTAATAATTTCGAATTCCGAGAAATTGGTCTACGAGAATGCTGCTGTATAGAAAAAAAATGACCCTCCCACCCGACCCCTGGTCTTAAAATTTTGTATCGGATATGTCAAGCCAATATAATGGCATCTACTGATTTCTTTAAATATCATCTAATGTTGCTCAAAAACATTGAAAATATATTTAATAAGCATGCAGCGACATTTTCGTGACGCATTTCGGAGAATTTGACACCTTTAGTCCCATAATTATCCTGACTAGAGAATACTAATCACATAGATTATTCAACCGCGTATATTTTACGTAGAAAAGTTCATTCTCTATGGTCGAGGGTTGAATATTAAAATATAAATGTGAAATAATTACAGGGTTTGGTTTTATTTATTTGGAGCTGATTTGGGGGGCGACCCGATGAAAATGCATACCTATATCATTGGGAACTCACTTGATAAAAGAAATCCATTCTTCTGAAAATTCGGGAAGTCGTGATCTTGGCCAACCTTGCGATTTACTGACCATGGCTATTCTCGACTTCATAATTTCCGGATAATCCCCAACATAGATAGGATGAGCAAACCATCCGCAGGTGAATTGAAACGCAGTTTCAGCGGACACAGAGTCGCTAGAATTTGCTGCTACGTATGTGAAACAATGAGGTACAATGCTGATCTGCCCTCGTTGGACTGCGCGGAAGTCTTCATCGTACATACGATAAGTTTTTGCGTGAGCTTTCAAAACATTGTGCCCGCAGAGGTATATCCCCAAATCATATAGTTTTTTGCCTGTAAATCGGCACATTCAATACCTTAGTTCGGATTTCACTTACAATTCGGGTTCAAAATTGAGATGCAAGTGTGTTTACATACCTGGAGCGAGACCGGCTGTGGTAGTATTGTAACCGTTCATGCAAAAAGTATTGGGTTCATTAATAGTTATCCATATTTTCACGCTATCGCCTAGTGCCTCGAAAAGAATCCTAGCGTAATCTACAAACCAGTCTACAATTAGTTCATTCGTCCATCCTCCCATATCTTCTATAACTTGCGGATGATCCCAATGGTAAATTGTCACAATAGACTCAATGCCGTTCGCTACCAATTCTGCGGTCAAGTTTTTGTAATACTGAAGTCCTTCTTCGTTAATAACATCTGTAAAGCCAGTAGGAAGGACGCGCGACCAGCTGATGGAGAATCGATAAAAATCCAACTGAAAATTCAATAACATATAGATATTTTTGATACAGTGGGCGTAAAATGGACTGGCATTTTAAGCTCGCAAAAGAAAGCGTAAAACATGCGTTTCACATCCGTTGCACCGAAAAATAATGTTTGCAATTTGGGCATAGGATTTACGTCCTTGTTACAAAAAGTATTATCGGTAAATTTGTTGAAAGTTTCGACATTGTGAACTTACTCCAATAGATTTGATGAGCTGCACGTCCTCTTTGTACTTATAGTACGAGTTACCGGCGATGTCGCCGTTGCTTTCATCTGCTATGGCCCCTGGGTTATTGTGCGTCCAGTGGTCCCAGATGTTCTCGCCCTTGCCTGGAATCGTCGATTTTACCAAATCGTTAATTGCAATTATTTTTTGCCCTGAATTCAAGAATTAGTGTATTACCGCTAACATTCCAGGCTCCTTCTATTTGATAAGACGCAGTGCCAACTCCGATCGAAAAATTTTCGGGAAAACTAAGATCCACGCTTCGGCTCGAAACTCTATAAATTTTAAGTCTTAGTTTTCAAACGCTGTCTTCCATACCAGGACAACCATATGTTTTGTCCTTTCCCTAATTATTTTCGTTGGCATTTCATTTTATTGAGATTAATTTCTCTTCATTGCGCTTATTGAATCGACGTCACTCATTTTACTTATTGATCTTATCGCGCTCTGATTAAGAAAACAACCGTGGCTGAGCCTAGCCCTTGGCTCAAATGACCCATAAGTTCGCAAAAAAAAAAAAAAAAAAAACTCCTTGTTGAATCATAAGGACAATATTAATTTATAGAACACTGCCACAACTTACTTTCCAAAGATCACGAAATTTATCGCGATTATCCAAAGATGTCTCATGATGAAACCACGCAGAACCCGATCGTGAGCAATATTTAGTGCTTAGCAATCGTATACGTTTACTTCTGAATAGCAGTGATGTATAACCGATTTTGGGCGTTTATATACACAGTGGGGACCATCCTTACCTCGACGACTAAAATGATATTTGCACACTTGTTCATCAAGGTCAGAAATGAGAGACAAGTGAATCCGATTTGGCCATCTGTTCAGACAATTATCTTCGTTGGTTTTTAATAATTATTAATACACAATCTCATATACAATTTCTAGATAATTATCGTTAGGTAATTTTCGGTTAGCAGAATGTCGTTGAAAATTTGGAGATCTTTAAAAACCGTAACAACTATCGGTTACAATGAAAACTTGTTCAATCAAACATACGAAAACACGCATTCACATTTATCCGTATATTGACTACATAGTCGCGCCTTTTTCATTTCAGTTTAATACTTTATTCACAATGTGATGAGTCGTATAGCTACGTCACGTCATATAATGCATAAATAATGGACAAAATTCAATGAACTTGATAGCCGTGTTGATAACTAGATTAGCTTTAAAACACGTTAAAATCACCCCACGCTTAGGTAGGTTGTTTTAACTGAAAGGGTGAAGAGAATGACACTTTACTTAGTGGATTGGCAAGTTTTCGGGATAAGATCGAGGAATAAAGTGAATTGGATTGTTTCGAATACAAAATTTGAAGAGCATTTATCGCCAATCTAGTAGAAGTCTTATCGGAAGTACGTATTTTGGCAAGCACGCACGCGATTTGACCAACGCTCATAGCATAACAAGGCGATGTGTTAAATTAAAATGGAAAGCATCGTTCCATTTTTATCCGATGTCCCATCAGAAACGCCTTCTGTCAACTTTCGAGCATTAGGATATTACATGATTACCTTTTGATTTATTAGCACAACTACGCCTTTTCATATCCACACTATACTTTCGTGTACATACCTACCACGTATGGCGATCTTTTACAACCGCTCTTACCCCAATTATTCATAATTCACATAAATTTTCGAATGAAGAACATCCTCGTTAAGATAAAAGTTGATCGTTGTGTAGGAAAAAATCAACGAACAATTTCTTCCGGCTCTTTCTGTCAGTAATTATTTGTTTTCGTCGACCATGACGAGTCCATATCGAGTTTTCAAGCGGTCCATACGACAAGGAATTACGGCTATCATATAAATTGGTAAATTTTGATGACATTCTCGTACGAAATACCGAGCCTTTCCGGTACCCGGGTACCATAATGCCCATCGTATATGAACGAAATTACAACAGTGAGTTTACGTTCATCTTTCAACAGAGAAATGTGACGTGTAGCGATATAACGGGTGCTCAAAACACACATAGTTATCGTCGGTATGCGAGGTTGACTAATACCAGGTGACGTTCTGGCAATATAATTTTCAACTCCACCACTACCGCGTCCCCTTTTCGTCCATCTCTACAACCCAGTGTGAGCTGACATCGCCTTAATATGGACAAATGCCGGACTATATCTCAGGACACGTTTGCCTTGCATTATTTGCCTAACATCCTCATTTGCCATCCTTACGTACATTATATTCCCACCCCTTAGACACTGGGGAAAGGACGATGGAGGGACGAGACAAGGGACGCGAGGACACAGGGAAATCCTCGCATCCTCTATAATCCAACTATTTCAGTGTTTCTATAAGAGCAGAGCGCTGTGCATTTGATAATTATTTCTCACTCTGCACTGCGTCTGAACATTTAACCTCCGTGAAATTGAACAAAAAATGAATGGAAAACGGTGCGAAAAAAAAGGCGATACACATTTCCAGTTCTTTCAGAAAGCGCTTACCTACCCTTTGAGCGAATTTTGACTCTGAACTGACCGCTTCTGTTACGATATTTCCTTTGCCGTCAAAACGAACTTTAAAATAACTTCTTCAAAAGACTTTCATTATGGTTGAGCTTTAGCTGGAATTGTTGTTGCATTCACAAGTTTCGATATTCGAACTTGTTGAGAGTTCGTGGTCAATGTGCGCTGAGATTCGATATGAACGATACGAATTTAATGTCAAAATGTTACTTGTTCGGGATGAATCATCAAATTATTTTTTCTAAAAATAATGAATACACTGCGGCTATGCTTAAAATGTTCTTAAGATTAAGCAGTGCATGACAGCGGTTCAGAGACCGCATTTCTAGTCAATATTAAATATTCAATGTTAAATTATTGGACACGTGTAGATCTTGTATCCGTTCTTGTAATCACACGTCATTACCCCCCAAAAGTGGAAGTTTCTCAGCTGTACAAATTTTCTGTTAGGTTGCAACGAGGTGAATTCATTGTCGCGACAGGCAAACTAATATATCATTATACAATCGACGGGTGGATTTTATCACATAAACGCGTAAAAATTTTTAAACGTTCAAAAAAGTTCTGCGCGTGGTATGAAATACCTACACATCGAATCAGTCACGTACGCCATCGATACTAATAAATATTAATTATTCCACACGAACGAACTTCCCTGAAGATATCGTGGGATTGAACCACATTGGAATACGATTTTATCATCAATATGCAAGGTAAACGTGCCTATGAGTGGTACGAAAAATTACTGGTAGACGATTATATAGATTCCGAGTTCGACCTTTGGTGAAACACGGAAAAGGACCTTTGTAACAAAATGTGGGCTCTGATAAACATTCATGCTAAATATTAATTAATAACCGCGTGTTAATCTTGCTGCAGCCGTGTTTACGATTATCCATCAGTAGTCCCAGAGATTTTATATTGTATTCAAAAGGGCGTGCTTTCTTCTATGCATATGTACCTCCATTTTCATCGATTTTGGAATATGGAAATAGCTTAAAAAATGGTAACGTCGAAAAATCTAAATATAAAACAGAAAATTTTGCTTTTTCAACTTGAATAAGGTCCCTAACTGATGCTGGAGATCGGTTAAATTATGTTAGTCTCCTTCGGTGTACAATTACAGCAATTATTCCACTGTGAAGTTTCATTGAATAAGTAATCGTTAAGGGTCTAAAATCGAAGCCTCTACAGCTCCAGTAAAATTTTATTTTCGGGCCTGAAACATTCCATAGACCACACACAATGAACTTACAATTTCGAAGCCGAATCAAATTTTATTTCGCACTGAGCTGTCCCTAAAAAAATCCTCAAAAATATAAGCGGTGCATATAGCTATAACGGTGCAATGACCGCAATTCTTACCAGTAATGAATATTCAATGTTCAATTATTCACACGTGTAGATCTTGTAGCCGTTATTATAATTATACGCGTCCGTATCCCCCAAAAGTGGAAATTTCTCTGCAGTGGCAGCTGTACAAATTTTCTTTCAGCTTTAAACGAGGTGAATTCACTGTCGCCACAGGCAAACTAATATATCATGATACATTAGACATATTGATTTTAGTTTATCACAAAAACGTGTAAAAATTTCCGAATGTTTGATCAAGTTTTTCGCGTGGCTTAAAGTACGTGTATATATAAAATCAGTCATGTACGCCATCGGTGCTAATGAATATTAATTATTCGCGGAAGATATCGTATGAATATTTTAGCTATACGATATTGAAATACAATTTTATTATAAATATAAGTTACGAAGCGATTGTTGGGTATATGAAAAATTAGTGGAAGACGATTAGATTCTCAGATCGACCGTTGGTGAAACGGGAAAAAAAAGACCCTCGGGCCAAAATGTTGGCACTAATAAACATTCATGCTTCGGCCGAGGGTGGAGGTTAAATCCTGATGCATTAATATCATCCCCATCCCAGTCCCCATCTCGCCCGTCCCGTTCGGCCCTTCCCTTTTTATAATTCTTTGCTACGTCGTTATCCGCGCTCGGGGCTTGGCGGGAACGGAGAAGAAGAGAGAGCGAGAGAGAAGGAAAAACTCCTGTCTATTTCCCTATACCCAAGGGCACGGAAAATAATTACCAGGCTCAACGTAATTCCTGTATTTCCAGCGTTTTTCCAGTTATTTCGCCGCCGAAGCATCGCCTGCTTATATCAAGACTGAACCCGGCCGCCCAGTATTTTTATAATGTTTCTTTCCATTATCGTGCTGCAGACTTAACCCTGATTAGCATGAATACGACATGAATTCAACGTCAGAAGTACCCCGAGGGTCTTAACTTAACTCTGCTCTTGTATTGCGGGAACGCGGGACTTTGTTTCCAATACATACACAGCATATATGACGACTCGTGTCTTTAGATTAATCGTATTCAACTCAAACTTAAAGCTCCGTTGATATCCGAAACCTGAATTTAGAACTGCAAGACATTTAGTTTGCTTCCAAACAAATTGTTATTAACTAACAAAGAATTTATTTACTTCAATAATACGTATCGTTATTTTGAAATAATTTTTGAATTATCGTAGAGGAGTCAGGGTGGCGACAGACCGGGAAAACCTGGAATAGTCAGAAAATTTTGTCAGTTTGGAAAATCCAGGGAAAAGTCAGGGAATTACTTCGGCCCATATGGAAAACGAGTGTTTTTTTTTTGGTGTATTTTTCTTCGAAAATAATCGCGTAAGAAACAAGATAATAGATACTACTGCCCCCCCGCAAAGTCACCGTGACTTCGCTCAGCTTGATTGCGATTGTGTAGTGAGTGTCGAAAGGCGTCAGGGAATATCGAATTTTTGTCTGGACGAAGTCAGGGAGAAGTCAGGGAATTTTATTTCAGCTGAATTGTCGTCACCTTGAGGAGGGAGAAACCAAAGAAAAGTAAAGAGGGATGATAATAGGGTATCTTGTCGTATTATTTGATGAAACGATATTTTTGAGAAAATATTTTATTCATGATATACACAATTTTATTCAATTACATAATAAATCATTAATCGAAAATACTGTTCAACAAAACTTTCGTTTCTGTCTTCTACGAGCTTATACCTATAATGTATGTATATAAAATGAAACATAATCATAATGACGTATAAAAAACTAGTACTTTTATGAGGAACTTAATTGAAAACTTTTTATTACGAATCAACCCTACGTACTATTGAAAAAAAAAAAAGTAACGTAATAACAAGATATAAATATGTACTCCAGATACAGATGGAGAATGTTTATCTGAATAATGAAATCTGTGGTCATCGAAAATCAATCTTGAATCGAAATGTTCGAAACCTTTTTTTTTTTGAGTAAAACGAGTGAATACTAGGTACTTTTAGATAAAATTCAATCACAACATGTAAAAGAGTTCGTAATTTATATATAGATAGTTAGAATCAGCTTTGTAGTACATAAAGTAATTATAATGAATGGATTATTTTTCCAGCAGGTACATTTGGTATAGCTTCTTCTCTTTTTCGTTTTTAAACTTCGGCACAAAGTTTATATTTACGATTTCGGTGTAGCCTTCATCCAGTGTAGGTGGTTTAAAAATCTTCCTGTAAGGTTGATCATGCGTGAGGAAGAAGTAGTCGTTGTAGATATGCAAGATCAACAGTAGCAGCAACTTCACAAATCTTATACAGCGCCATAATAACTGCGACTTTGTGTCACTAACAATACAAACTTAATTAAAGGCAAGTCAGACCCCTTAACACACTGTGGAACAAGCATAACGCTGTCCCATTTTTTACCCACAACCATTTATTTTTTTTTTTTTTAATTTAGCTGCCACCGTTTAACTTTACTTATTACTTGCTTCAAAGTCCATCACCATAATAAACTCCACCAAAATTTAATTGAAGAAGAAATTATAGCCCCTGAAATTTGACTGTCAAGCAATATTGAATATTTGTTAACTTACATGTAGCCATGCATTATTGCATCGCTTATTACGTCGTGTGAGCTGTCTGTTAGCTGCCGAAACTGTAAGCAGAATGGAAGAAAGAATTCAACTTTACATTGGAACAATTTTTTGAATAAATCAAAATCAAAATAAATAATCTGTTTGACCAAAAATGGTAATTAATTATCACCTTGTTGTTGTGTTTTGCGTGTTCAAGATCCATTCCCATTACAAAACATCTGACTGGAACTCCCTTTGCTTTAGCAACGTCAATATATTTCTGTCGTGCAGTTGGATCCGGGTTTGTATTATCAATGACCGCGTTTTTACCCTCAGACAATGCTCGTTCCAATGCTATAACGCACTTTTGCCAGCTTCCCAATGTGTCTCGGTTTATACGACGATAGGCAGATAAGTGTGTGCTGGCAAAGTGTGATTTACCCGAAGCTGGACCGCCGACTAAAATTATCACCTAACACAATAAAATATTGAACAACTTAGCCAAGTATTAAAAGATCTTATAGAATCGTGACTCGATGCTGCAAAATGGATAATGAATTTGATAAGAATAAAGAGAAGAGAGAGGGCATATTACCTCCTGATCTCCTGATACAAGTTTTGCTCCTGGAGGCTCCGTTATTATTTTATTTTCATCCAGACTTTTAGGATCGAATTTCGGCAGTTCCCATTTCACTGGTTTATGACCCAAAAAATGTTCCTCAGGTGTTTCAAATTTTAAACCCAAATTTAAAGCCAATAATCGATCGGCCCTTGAGTGATCTTTTTTTTTCTTCGGTGCCCAGTCTTTCGGTCTTCCTGCAGCGTCGCCAACAAAGAAAGAAGATCCTTTGTCGACGGGAACTCCATTGTTTTTCTAAAGATTAGTAATTCGTTAATATCTCTTAAGGGTAAAAAATTTCTTCTCTATGAATAATGATCTTTTATACATACATCGTTAACCAGTGCATCCCACATTCCAGTCAGAGGTTTCCTGTACATAGTTTTACCAGTCGCAATGAATACCTTTGATTTCGAAGAAAATAATGTTGATTATTTTTTGTAAGGTTAATTTTTTATTATTTTTATTGTTTCATGGTTTTTTTTTGATAGAAAGATGACTGCACCTGGATCGGAACTCCAATCTTATCGACCACCCTCTCAATTTTGACTTTAAAATCGCTCGGTTTCCATTTTCCAATACTCAGAAATCCTTGATTAGTAAAAATCACTATCTTGTATCCATCTTTATATAATTGTTTCAATTTTCCTGGTACCTCCGAGTAAATTAACTGCCAATCGCTATGATCTTTGGGAAAAACATACCCCGACTTTGTTTTAATCAATGTGCCATCCATATCGTAAGCAGCTATCTTTAAATGAGAATTCCAGTTAATCCATTTGACTATTTGAAAAAAAAAAAAAAAAAAACAGTATATCTTACTAATCCGAATGCAATCAGAAACTTCGTATAATACAATATTTCTGACTGCGATTCATGTTTTGATCTGTTTATAGCAATTTATACTAACTTTAGAACGCCCCACTACACCCTTACTGGTATAAATCAATAACGCCTTATCAATATCTTCCCAAATGTGTTGCTCGGTAGGTTTAGGCTCGTCTTTACATTCTGAGTTCTCGGTCTCATCCAGCTTCTTGCTGGATGATGCTACTTGATTGTTTTCAATATTTGATTTATTATCTTTATCTTCTAGCTTATATTTCTTATTATTTTCCGTCCCATTTTTTGACTCTGTTTCTTCATTATCTGAGCTCGAGTCGTATAATCTTTTCTTTACACTCATATTATCAGGTTTTTCTTCCGGTGGTGGATTGAACTCTATACGATATCTGTACTTGTTGTATAGTATTTCTAAACAGTCGTTATGCTTGGCAATGAATTTAACATTCTTTGACGTTTTATAACCGTTGAAACCGGACGCATGAGAACCAACTTGTTTAACGAATACATTTTTATCCGAGTAGCTAGCGTACAGCCATACTAGCGAAACAAAATAGAGAAAAGAAAAAAAACGATTTAGTTATGAAGATTTAGAATATTTAATTTATTTAAGAATTTGACAATACTTAGAATTTGTACAAAACAAAGTTTTCTGTGTGTTAGTAACGTGAAGAAAGTTATGAAGTATAGGTTAACTTGTGATAAAACTAACCTTGCTGCTTCGAACACTTTATGTCAGTTATTTGTGTGGCAATACTTCTGCCTACGAACACTGGGGTATTGTCTGGTAGATATATCGGTGGTAATGATCCATCATCGCTACAAATGTAACAACTTTTAGTTGAAATACTCATTTTTAATAGATAACAAATAATAACGCTGAAAATTTCTCTCGCTAATAACGACCCGTTCGCCGCCATTTACTACAATCAGCTGATCGAATAGCAGCGTGTTGCAGTGAGCCAGGAAACTACATACTACCGCAGATATATCTCGGTTGCTATTGTATACGTTAGCATTGGTTTGTAACTTCATTAAATAAACGATAAGCATGAATGGGAGATTTATAGTAAACTATTGTAGTTAAAAAATAAAAGGAATAATGGTTTTCTTTTTAGTTTTTGAACTTTGAACTGTGCTAATTGGACTTATAATTAAATATATATAGATTTTTTTTCATTTTTTTTTTCTATTCTTTGAAATGATCGGGTGCTTAATGTTTTTTAATAAACAATTAAAGTGGCTTTTCGGATCTTGCTTCAATAAAATCAGCAACTAAATCCTCCTATTCATATACAAAAAATTGACTACTTGATGTTTCAAAATATCGGGACTTCAATTGTGACAGGAATTATTCTTATTATATTTCTTATAGACAAACTAAGAATGGCAATTTATTTCATTGATTCGTTATTTTTTTCCATGATTGTTAAAAAATACGGAATATTTAACACATATTGTTTTCCCGAAATTTCGAGATATATGGAATTCTGTGGGCTTCGTCAAGTCTAGATTGGGTATATACTGCCTTCCGTACTGTAAACGATAGCCATGTGTCGCCTGCCCTCAAACCTACTCTGTAATTCTGTAGTCGTACTACATCAAACTTGCTTTTTCCAAGGTGACAATAAAATGTGTAATAATAAGATGAAAACCAGATTTGTCGAACTTTAGGTTCCAACGAAAACATATAGAAAATGTGGGGCAATATGGACCTCCTAAGGAAATATTAATGCTAGAACGTTACCTACATGTTTTTTTCTTATTTCTGATTGAAAAAGATATATTACAGGTCTTATATGTTTTCGTAAAAGTTGGTATGTTGGTAAAATTTAAATTTGAATCCGTAAACAGAAGTCGGAAAAAATACTTTAGTAAAAAAAAAAAAAAATGGAAAGAACATTTGGAGTAAGAGGAACTCCTTGGCGAGACCATATTATAATCCATAACTTCTAAACTAAAACCGGGCCCATTTCTGCAAGGTCTTAAAATTTTTCTCCTTTACTGAGGGATTTTATGTATTTTTTCAGAATATCAATTGGGTCCAACGGTTTGTTAAGCAGATTATTCACTTTTCGGACAAATCTTAAAAAAATCATAATGTGCTAGTTCAACTAGCTTTACACACGGAAAAAATCTGAAAATAACGGGTCATGTGGGGTTTCGAGCCTGGTAGAGTTGAACTGGAATTCTCCATATATACATATAATAATTAAACGAACTCGAAGAATATCACAACAGTTGTGGCAATAAAAACGGCGGGCTTGAACCTTCCACGAAAATAGAAAACGAATTTATTTTCATTGTCATGTTAGCTACTGTGGCACAGAGTTCACTGAGTTCACTATCGTCGAGGAGTTCTTCTGGGAACAAAAATGGAACTGACCGTAAACTTTTGACGATTTAACCGGCCAAATATGGAGCACTTTACGGATGCGAAGGAGGATTCAATACGATTTGCGATTTAATTAGCGGAAGCCCGAATGTAATGGAGGATAAACAATTCCTGAATATGTATAGGTATATATTTCTAGGTCGAGATAGACTGCTCCAGCTCTTCTCATAGAACTATTATTTTTCGGCGTAATTATTCTTCACCCAGATAACTATATCTTTTGTGTCACTTAAAAATGATGAATAATTGTGTAAGATTTTGCCTGTGGCATACCACTATTAGGAATCTTGAACAAATTTCAAACCGTTTATAATCCGGCTATTCAACTAGCCAGCATTCGTAATTTGTTCTGAAACATACTATCAGCCGTTTCGCAGAAAGTGATGTAGAATATGATCAGGTATAATTTTCTTCTTAAAGCTTGGTTTCAGATATCTTCAAGAGATTATCGCAAAATCTATGAATCAAAATCAAAAGTAAACGAAAATATTTATCATGTCTTATGAGGCATAATATATTTTTTTGAACTTGAAGTTTTTTCATAAAATTACTAGTCCATGGAATAAATTAGTCTGTCTGTAGTATGGTGATAAAAATTACAATTCTCACGTAATTGAAATTGTTTTCACTTCATTTCGATCAGTCGTTTCAAAATGATTGCTAACTATATAGTTTGCGAATTCCCGTATCTCATCCTATGTGAGTGCGTGTATGACGTATGTCGGTGTAGTACACGTATCGCTGCAGACTACATGTTACTGACTATATCACACATACAACGATTAAGTAAATAAAATTGTTAACCACCGAAGAACATCATTTGGATCTGTGAAGATCAACGAAGACGCGAACAAAAAAACTCAACTCTTTGGTAAAGACGCAATTATTGGGTTAGCAACAGCTGTGATAATACGAATTGTGTGCACGGATTCGTATATAAGACGAGTGCAATGTCGCAAAATCACATTCCATCAGAATGGAAAGAAGGTTTATTATATTCGTAGTGTTCGCGGGTCTGGCGCAGAGCTCTGTTGCTCTACCCCTGACTGTTGATTACGGATTATCGGGAAACCAATTGGCTGCTCTCACGGAAATCATAGTGAAACAGGACGTGACCCTATTGGCAAAGTTCGACGCAGTTAACCCTATTTTTGACATAATTGGGAAATACGCGTCTATATTAATTTATAATCTTGAAGCTGTAGCTGATGACGACTCCTCGAAACTTTCCGAAGCACTTGTCAGAGGGAAAGATGCAATCGACTATCCTCTCGACGCAATACTAATATCCCTCCAGAAATCTTGCACTGCTGTTGAAGCCGCCCGGAACGAAGCACACACTTACTTGGAAGACTCATTTGCGGTTATTACCGATGCGTTTACATTAGCCCGAAGTGGAAATTATTCCGGAAACCGAAATCAACTCGAAAAATACCAGGTTAAGGTGCAGGAGAGTTTCGCGAGTTTGGTTTCGAGTATTTATAACTCACTTTGCATCTGCCTAGATACCGACGATACCTCCATACTGGTTGAAATACAACGGGCTCAGAACGGATCAGAAAATGGTCTCTTTCATGTAGCCAATGCGATTTTCAGTGCAACTAAAGTCTACGCAGCTGCAGTTAGTACCGGAAGAGCAAACGTATCCCTTATAGCCGATATCGAAGACTTTCGGAGTTATGCATTAACCGGACTCAGGGCTGATGTCGAGTATAAATTCAGTTTACTCAAAACACTCTACATAGCCTCTCAACTGAATGAAAATGGAATTTTCTCTCCGTTGACTGCAAATCAATACGCCCTGACTGTATCATTCTACAGATTCCAAGCGGAAATAAATGCTGTAATCCGTACAATTGAAGCCTACTTGAGAAGGGTCGCTCTCGGACTCTATGATGTTGGTAACGCTGATTTCTCTCGAACTGATGCCGCTCAAGCCATAGCACTAGCCAAATTCAACGCTGCAGGGGAAGCGATTTCGACTTCAATTCTAGCCGCCCACCCCAATGCAACTTCTGCAGTTGCAGCCGCTCAGGAAGAAGCCTTCACCATATCAACGAGTTTAATTGGCGATTACTTCAATGGAATTGAAGCTACTCAAGTCTTGGGTTCGAATTCTTCCGAAGTCTCGGATAAAATCAAAACCTCCAGGGCCTCAGCAATGTATAACGTCCGGAACGCTGGTATCTTCTTTTTCAATTTAACTCGCAATGGTGAAACTTGGGACGTCGTCAGCGAAACTAAATTTACAAGCTTACAGAAAAGCGCAGTTTTCCAATGCGAGATTGTTGTTATTAATATTTTCGACGCAATCGAAGTCCTGGCCAAAGCTGTTCATGCAAATAAAGCGAGTGATGACGACTTCTGGGCAATCCATGCTGCTGGGATCTCAGTAGACTCCGCACATGATGCTTTTACACAGTATCTATCCGCTGCAGGTGTCATCGCGCTCCAGGCTGATAATGCTAGTGAGGCTGGATGCTGAGGCTGGACCCGACTCTTCGAATGCTGCATCTGCCCGGAACACATATTTTTCTGAGAGCCCGTATCCAGGCCCATTTCCAATTGAAGTGGAATCTGCAGTCAACTGCAGTCAGTGCTACAATCAAACAGCAATCTAATCACAATACTTCTTTCATCCTGTTACGCCATACAAAGATATTGTTCTGCTCGATACATGCTTAAAGTTTATAAGGGAGTTGTCCCGATATTTTTACTTTTACTCTATACCTATTCTATATATTGTGTGCCGAATAAAATGAAATAAATTTCATTTCCCGAATGTTAATCCTGCTTCTTCTGAAATATATTACAGACCTATATCCTCTTTTCACTTTCAATTCCGTCTTCGCACCTTGTATACCTTCGAATGGGTTAAATTTTCGTTCAGACAATATTTCCGTATCAACGAATTCCGACGCGACGTGCCAATAAGCTTTTCGAATGATTTCGATTGAACAGTTGATGGGATAATTGCGGCGAAATCATCAAAAATAATCTTCAATTATAATGCTATGTTATAAAAAAATATAACAAACTAGAAATTACGCACTCTTCAGCTGTTGTTGCCGCAGCTGGTGAACGTGTCTTCCTCGTGGAATTATCCTCTGACGTCAGGTATTGCGGATGCCCAAGACGTTGTGGGGGTCTCATCCCTGAGTAATTACTCGAAGTATTACGCGATATCTTCTGAAAATGATCTACGAAAGAGTTTTGATTCCGGGTGCACTCTTCCCTTTGTGAATCCTATAGGATTCACGGGGAATTATTGCTTTCTGATGTCATGTCCACTCCCGTAGGTTTGCTCCCGGAATTTGCTTTCACTCAAAGTAATTTACAGAAACCGCTGAAAAAGTTAATCGAGAACCGGACCCCTGGCTTTTTTATTCTCGTGGAAAAGGTTTGGGCTACGATGGTATAGGTATATACTCACTCACCGAACGATATAATAACAATAGTATAAAAAAGTCAACTAGATTAAATTGCCTGATTGACATCTTCAGAAAAAAATTATAATCACCAATAGCTTACATCGTGCATCAATTTTCCGTTGATTAGGCTGGTAAAAAAAATTATTTCTGGATGGTTTTCAATTTTCGAATTTCGAAATAACGAAGGTATCGCTGCAAAATCCGTACCCTTATTTCTTTGAAATATCAATTGCAGACAGGATAAAATGTTTCGGAATTTCAACGCAGTTTTTACGACTTTTGAAACGTTTTTTTGGAAATTACAATATTATTTCTGGTCGATTATCTCTACAAATACAGGTTTTTCGATGGAAAATCACTTCGCCAAAGTTGTAGATCTCATCAAGACACGCCTTTTTCGTCTCGTACATATTTTGCGTTTATTGCAAATGTTTTTTTGTAAAATTTGTTTTATCATCGATACCGGTGGAACATCCGCGAGCTGTCTCATCAATTACAGGGGATTAAATAGAATGGTCGCAAATTGAAATATTGAAACCGTGTACGTCCGCTTACGATTGACTTTATACACCATTATAGACGACACTACACGATTTCTGTATCTCAACTCTTCGCAAACACAGTTCCATGTGTAGATACATCAATTGTAACCCACGGTTTTACTGCACCGATTTTCGCCATCGGCACCAAGCTGGTGTACATCAACCTGTGATTATGCATCGCATGGAATAATTGAACGGCTTGCTCACGCGGCAACGACTCGACGAAATCGATCGTACATCGATATATTTCTATAATGCCCGGTTTCACTAACGATGGATAAATCTGCCAAATAGTTATCCAACGAATCAGGTTTATTCTACGTATAGCTTAGAAATGCGGTTCACCAACGAAATTCATATAGTCCTCAACTATTGCTAATTCTCTATTAGTTAATGCACAAAATTATTATCATTGTTTCAAATACTTGCATTCAATTTTTTTATAAGCGTGAAATAGCACTTCGGATATTGTAATCCATGGATTAATACGATGATCATCAAGCATGAAATATGAAGCTTCAAAAAATAATAACAAAATACATTACATGCAAGAGACACGAAGATTTTCGTTTTTTTTTCAGGTTATTTGATGTCAGAATCAGATTTTGACAATCAAATAACTTTATTCCAGGAATAGCGAGTTATTCATTGTTGGTGAAACCGAAGTTTGAATATCGACTGCTTTTTTCGTTTCCGACAAATACATGTATAAATATGTAAGAACCTGCAGATATCTCGGGTTCTGCTTATATTGCCGAATGATGTAAATGTTACGTTACAGTGTATGCGTGCACCCCGGATATATAATCGTTTCCACTGAGTTGAGACACTGCGCATACATGTTGATAAAAAATGTCTTTATTGAGGTCACGATGACTGCAATATCGTAGATCATAGGCACGAACTATTCTATCATTACCAGTATATCATATAAGCTGCGTACGTACGTTTCGGCAGAACTGCAATCCATCGAAATGGTGCAAAAATTAGTAATTTTCCTGGTGTTCGCGGGTCTGGCGCCGAGCTCTCTGGCTCTACCACTAAGGGTTACTTACGGGCTATCGGAAGACCAATTGGCTGGTCTCACTGGAATCATAGTCAAACAGGACATGACACTATCGGCAAAGTTCGACGCATTTAACCCTATTTTTGACATAATTGGGAAATACGCGTCTATATTAATTTACAATCTTGAAGCTGTAGCTGACGACGACTCCTCGAACATTGCCGAATTACTTGTCAGAGGGAAAGATTCACTTGACTATTCTTTCGAGGCAATACTGATATCTCTTCAGAAATCTTGTTCCGCTGTTGAAGTCGGACGGAACGAAACATACGCTGATTTGAAAGACTCATTCGCGCTGGTTACCGGTGGGATTACATTAGCACAAAATGGAAATTATTCCGCAAACCGAAATCAACTTGAAGAATACCAGGTCAAGTTACAAAAGAGTCTCGTGAGTTTGATTCGGAGTATCTACAATTCACTCCGCATCTGCCTAGATACTAACGACACTTCCATACTGGTTGAAATCCAACGGGCTCATAATGGATCAGAAAATGGTATCCGTCATGCAGGAAATGCTATTTTCAGTGCAATCAAAGTCTACGCAGCTGCAGTTACTATCGGAAGCGCAAACGCATCTCTTATAGCCGACATCGAAGACTTTCGGAGTTATGCATTAACCGGGCTCAGGGCTGATGTCGAGTATAAATTCAGTGCACTTAAAGCACTCTACATATCCTCTCAACTGGATGAAAATGAAATCTTCTTTCCTTTGACTGCAAATCAATACGCCTTGACTGTATCATTCTACAGATTCCAAGCGGAAACAGATGTTGTAATCCGTACACTCAAAGCCTACTTAACAAGGGTATCTCTCGGACTCTATGATATTGGTAACGCTGATTTCTCTCGAACTGATGCCGCTCAAGCCACAGCACTGGCCAAATTCAACGCTGCAGATGAAGCGTTTTCGACTTCAGTTATAGCCGCCCACCCAAATGCAACCTCTGCAGCTGCAGCCGCCCAGGAAGAAGCCTACATCATATCAACGAGTTTAGTCGGCAATTACTTCGATGGAATTAAAGCTACTCATGTTCCGGGCTTGAATTATTCCGAAACTCTGGATAAAATCGGAACTTTCAGGAACTCAGCAATGTATAACGTACGGAACGCTGTTTTCTTATTTTTCAATTTGACTCAGAACGGTGAAACTTGGGACGACGTCAGCGAAGCTGAATTCAGAAGCTTAAGAGACGCGGCAGTTGACCAATGCGAGATTGTCGTCAATCGTATTTTTGAAGCAATTATAGTCCTGGCGAAAGCTGTTCATTCAAACGAAGCAAGTGATGACGATTTTCGGGCAATCCATGCTGCTGGGATCTCAGTAGACTCCGCACATAATGCTTTCACACAGTATGTGTCCGCTGCAGGAGTGATTGCGCTCACGGCCGATAACGCAAGTTAGACTGGATTTGAACCCGACTTTTCGAATGCTGCATCTGCCTGAAACGAAGCTTCTTCTGGAGTCCCGTATCTTGCCGATTTCCAATTAGAGTATATCCAGTTATATCGCATTGAACGGAATTCAGGGAGTTGCAATAGAGGAGTTGCAGCTCTACAATCAAACGGCTACCCAATTAAAATAATTCTTCCGTCTTTCTGAGCCATACAAAAATATTATTTTGCTTAATACATGCTTACAGTTTATAGGAGACTCATCTCTGGGTGTTATATACTTTTACTTTTACTCTATGGTTATTCTATATATTGGGTATTGAATAAAATGAAATAAATCTTATTTCTGAAATATTATTTGTTCTTCTCCTAAAATATATTACAGACCTATGTCCTCTTTTCACTTTCAAATCCGTCTTCACACCTTTTACACCTTCGAATAGATTAAATACTCGTTCAAACATTATGTTCGTATCATGGATTAATACAATGAACATTATAAGCACAAAATATAAACCTTCACAAAAATACTGACAAAATACAGAACGTACTAAAGACGCGAAGATTTTCTTTTTGTTCTTTCCTTTTCAGGGTATTCGATGTTAGTTAACTTTATATGGAAAATAGTGAAGTTATTCATCGCATAGCGTTACTTGTCGTTAGTGAAACAGACAAAATCAGATTTTGACTATCAGATAACTCTACTCCATGAACAGCGAGTTATTCATCGTTGGTGAAACCGAAGTTTCAATATCGACTGCTTCTTTTGATTCCGACAAATGAATATAGGGGAGATCGTGGCACTGCGGCCCCCGGGAAAATTTTATCAACAATATTGATACATCATTGGAGATTCGTTCAATATAAGTGAAATAGAAGTATGTGCATACATTATACCAAATTTGGTCGATATAGACTTACAAAAAATTGTATCCGGGGCGCGAAGGCTACTCAAAATAATTTTTCGCTCAGGGGACCTTCGTATCCTGGTCTCCCCTATGAAGATGCAAGAATCTGCAAATATCTTGGGTTTTACCCTGTTGCCGAATCGTGTGAATAATAGTCGTTTGTACAGAGTTGAGACACTGCGCATGCATGTTGATAAAAGATGTCATTATTGAGGTCACGTCAACTGCAATATCGTAGATTATAGGCACGGACTAGTCTATCACTACTAGTATATCATATAAGCTGCGTGCGTTTTAGCAGACCTAGGATCCATCAAAATGGACAAAAACTTAATAATTTTCCTCGTTTTCGCGGGTCTGGCGCAGAGATCTCTAGCTCTACCACTGAGGGTTACTTACGGACTATCGGAAAACCAATTGCCTGCTCTCACTGAAATCATAGTCAAACAAGACTTGACACTGTCGGCAAAGTTCGACGCATTTAACCCTATTTTTGACATGATTGGAAAATACGCGTCTATATTAATTTACAATCTTGAAGCTGTAGCTGACGACGACTCCTCGAAAATTGCCGAAGCACTTGTCAGATGGGAAGATGCAATTGAATATTCTTCCGACGAGACACTAATATCCATCCAGAAATCTTGCTCTGCTGTTGAAGTCGCCGGGAACGAAACATACGCGCATTTAGAAGAGTCATTCGCGGTGGTTACCGGTGCAATTACATTGGCTCAAAGTGGAAATTATTCCGCAAACCGAAATCAACTTGAAAAATACCAGGCTAAGGTACAGGAGAGTTTCGTGAGTTTGATTTCGAATATTTACAATTCACTTCGCATCTGCCTAGACACCGACGACACTTCCATACTGGTTGAAATCCAACGGGCTCAGAACGGATCAGAAGATGGTCTCTTTCATGCAGCCAATGCTATTTTCAGTGCAATCAAAGTCTATGCAGCTGCAGTCACTATCGGAACAGCTGACGTATCTCTTATAGCCGACATCGAAGACTTTCGGACCCATGCATTAGGCGGACTCAGAGCTGATGTCGAGTATAAATCCAGCGCACTCAAAACACTCTACATAGCCTCTCAACTGAATGAGAATGTAATTTTCATTCCTTTGGCTGCAAATCAATACGCCCTGACTGTATCATTCTGCAGATTCCAAGCGGAAATGAATACAGTATTCCTCACAATCGAAGCCTACTTAACAAGGATTTCTCTTGGACTCTATGATGTTGGTAGCACGGATTTCTCTCGAACTGATGCCGCTCAAGCCATAGCACGTGCCAAATTCAACGCTGCAGGTGAAGCGATTTGGACTTCAGTTATAGCCGCTCACCCCGATGCAACCTCTGCAGTCACAGCCGCTCAGGAAGAAGCCTCCACCATATCAACGAGTTTAGTTGGCAATTACTTCGATGGAATTAAAGCTACTCAGGTCCTGGGCTTAAATTATTCGGAAACCTTGGATAGAATCGAAACTTCCAGGCAGTCAGCAATGTATAACGTCCGGAACGCTGCTATCTTATTTTTCAATTCAACTCACAACGGTGAAACTTGGGACGACGTCAGCGAAGCCAAATTCAGAAGCCTACAAGACGCGGCAGTTGACCAGGGCGAGATTATCGTGAATCGCATTTTCGACGCAATTTTCGTCCTGGCAAAAGCTGTTTATGCAAACGAAGCAAGTGATGACGATTTCTCGGCAATCCGTGCTGCTGGGATCTCAGCAGACTCCGCATATGATGCTATCACACAGTATATATCTGCTGCAGGTGTAATCGCGCTCAAGGCCGATAACGCAAGGTAGACTGGATTTGAACCCGACTCTTTGAAAGCTGCATCTGGCTGGAATGAAGCTTCTTCTGGTGTCCCGTATCGTGCCGATTTCCAATCAAAGTCAAGCGCGATTGACATCATATATCCAGTTATATCGCACTTAACGGAATTCAAGCCCATAAATTTCAGACAGCAAAAATCTGGGTCCACGTTACCTGTTACGTCAGAAGATCTTGCAACTCAAAGGACTTGCAGCTCTACAATCAAACGGCAATCCAATCAAAATATTTCTTCCATCGTTCTGAGCCATACAAAGATATCGTTTTGCTTAATACATGCTTACAGATCATAGGGGACTTACCTCTGAGGTGTTGTGTACTTTTACTTTTACTCTATGCTTATTCTGTATATTGGGTGTTGGATAAAATAAAACAAATTTTATTTCCCAAATATTATTTGTTCTTATCCAAAAATATGTTAAAAATCTATATCCTCTTTTCACTTTCAATTCCGTGTCCCTACTTTTTACACCTTGGAATAGGTTAAATTTTCCTTCAGACATTATTTTTGTATCAACGATTTTGGACGTGCCAAGCTGACCAAACGATTTGGATTAAACAGTTCATGGGATAATTGCCAAATCATCAAAAATAACCTCCAATTATTATGCTAAGTCACAGGAAAATAAAACGAACTAGAAATTACACAATCGCATAATTGCTAGGTATGTAGGTATGGGCATACACCGCTGCTATCGAAGCACTCCGGACCATCCAATAGAGAGACTATTCTCCTATGCATACAACCGAGAAAAATATAATAGATGCAGCAATGAATGAAGTGGTCGATGGTATAAATAATGCAATTATAGAGGCCTAGAATACGAATTTTATTTCCGAAATCTCAACTTTTTGAAATCATCGCCATCCAGTATTCTTCGTAAATCCAATACATGGAAATGAGAGTGTCCCATTTGCGATCGAAGCCGCTAAGAAAGAGGTATTCTTCAGACTTTATGATGAAGTCGCGTTGAGATTCGCTTTACTTCGAAACCTTTACATTTTGAATTCTCTAAATAGTAGGTATCGGAATTGTAGTTTCAATATCAAATCGGCCACACCCATCGTCCAGATCCATATAAGCCAATAATTTGCGTATTCGCTTCGTTATTTTGTACCAAATCCGACAACTCCGTCCAGAATCCATCATTGTTGATAAAAAAAACAGTAGGAAATTCCGGTGGGATATAAAATGTCATCATCTTGTGTTCATCGACTTCTGAGAATGTATTATTTCATTGCGTCTGCGAGAAATTGAGACGTTAAAATCGTGTATTCCCGCTTACGACTGACTTTAAAGCCAGCCATTATAGACGACAGTACACGATTTCTATACGTCAAGTTTTTACGACACGGTTCCATATGTAGATACAACAATTGTAAACTACGTTTTTACTGTATCCATTTTCGCTATCGGTACCGAACTGTATCGCATGAAATGATAAAACGGCTTGCACACGCGGCAATAACTCGAAAAAATCGGTTGCACACGATATATTTCCAAGTAACTCCAAGTTTGATTATCGACTTTTTCATTGTTTTTGACGAATGGATGTAGATGAGGGTGTGTTATTTTAGAGCAACATATTTTTTCCAATTTACAATCATATTCTATACTTGCAGTAAGATGAAACAAGAAGCCTGTTCAAATTAGAGGCCTTATGAATATTGAGAGGTGCCGCATCGCGATTTGCTATTTCCCATTTATCTAACAAAAGAAAATATAAGTTCACTTTCGGAATTTTATAACTCGATATGACATATCTCACAGATTAGTCTATGAAACATTTTCATGGAGAATCGAACGCTCTACAAAAAAGGCCTTGAATGGTTATGTTTATGGAAAAAATACACCAGACCTTTTTCATAGAGCGTTCAATTCTCTTCAAAAATGTATCACAGACTAATCTGTGAGATGTGTCATTATCGAGTAATAAAATTCCAAAAGTAAAATTTTTTTTCCTATGTTAGATAAATGGGAAATAGAAAATCGCGATGCGGCACCTCTTAATAATCCTAATATTAGGGGCTCACATTTCAACTGGCTTCTTGTTTCACCTGACTGCAAATATAGAATCTGTAGATTGGAAAAATATGTTGCTTTGAAATGACACTCCCTAATGTATATGTCGGGATCTACCGTATTGCCGATTCGTGCGAATATTACGTCACAGTCCATGTGTGCATCCCGGATGTATGATCGTTTGCGAAGGCTTGAGATACTGCACATACATATTGATAAAAATACCATTATTAAAGTCACGACGACTGTTTTGACGTAAATCATAGGCATGGATTCGTCTATATAAGCTGCGTGCGTTTTGGCAGAACTAGATTCCATCGAAACGGACAAAATGTTAATAATTTTCCTGGTGTTCGCGGGTCTGGCGCAGATCTCTCTAGCTTCACCACTGACAGTTACTTACGGACTATCGGAAGAACAATTGGCGTTCCTCAATCAGATCGTAGTCAATCAGGATGCGACACTTAAGGCCGAATGCGACGGATTCAACCCAATTTTCGACGTAATTGGAGAACGCGCGTCTATATTAATTTACAATCTCGAAGCTGTAATTGACGACGACTCGTCAAAAATTGCTGAAGCACTTGGCAGAGCGAAAGATGCAATTGACTATGTTCTCGACGCAGTGCTGATATCCCTCCAAGAATCTTGCCATGCTGTCGAAGTCGCCCGGAACGAAACGCATGCCTATTTAGAAGACGCATATGCGGTGACTGCCGTTGCCTTGGAATTGGCCTCAACTGGAAATTATTCCGCAAACCGTGGTCAACTTGAATACTTCCAGGCCGTGGTACAGGAGAATGTGGCAAGTTTGGTTTCGACCATATACAATTCACTCCGCATCTGCCTATATACTGACGACGCTGCCATACTGGGTGAAGTTCAACGGGCCCAGGACGGATCAAAAAGAGCTCTCGTTCGTGTAACGAATGCTGTTTATAATGCAATCAAAGTCTACGCGGCCTCAGTTAGTAATAGAACAGCAACCGTATCTCTTATAGCCGACATCGAAGACTCTCGGAATTACGCATTAATCGGACTCAGGGCTAATGTTGAGCATATATTCAGTGCACTTAGAACCCTTTTCATAACCTCACAGCTAAACTGGACTCAAATCTTAACTCCTTTCGCTGTAAACCAATACGCTATGATTGTATCACTCAACGTTGCCCAGGATGAAATGAAAGCTGTTTTCGCTACAATCGAAGCCTACTTGATACGGATTGCTCTCAGGCTCTATGATGTTGGTCACGCTGATTTCTCTCGAACTGATGCCGCTCAAGCCACAGCACTTGCCAAATTTCGCGCTGCAGTTGAAGCGTTTTTCACTTCAGTTATAGCCGCCCACCCAGACGCAACCTCTGCCGCTGCAGCCGCCCAGAAAGAAGCTTCCAGATCGAGTTTAATTGGCAATTACTTCGATGGAATTGAAGCTACTCAGATCCCGGGTTTAAATTATTCCGAAACCCTGGGTAAAATTGAAACCTCCAGAACCTCAGCAATGTCTAGCATCCAAAACGGTGCTATCTCATTGTTCAATTTAACTCGCAACGGTGAAACTTGGGACGACGTCAGTGAAGCTAAATTCAGAAGCTTACAGGACGCATCACTTGACCAATGCGCAATTCTCGTGAATCGTACTTTCGACGCAATTATAGTCCTGGCCAAAGCGATTAATGCAAACAAAGCAAGTGATGACGATTTCTCGGCAATCCATGCTGCTCGGGTCTCAGCGGACTCCGCACACTTTGCTGCCATACAGTATTTATACGCTGCAGGTGTAATCGCGATCAAAGCCGATAACGCAAATTAAGATGGATTTCAACCCGACTCTTCGAATGCTGCATCTGCCTGAAACGAAGTTTCTTCTGGAGTTCCGTATCGTGCCTATTTCTAATTGAAATGCGATCAGTCAAGTGTGATTGACATATCCAGTTATATCGTTCTCAACGGAATTCACGCCCATGAATATCACACAGACTGCAAAGATCTGGGTCCACGATACCTGTTACGTCAGAAATCTTGCGATTTAGAGAAGTTGCAGCGCTACAATCAAACAGCAACCCAATAAAAATATTTCTTGCATCGTTTTTACCCATGAAAATATATTGTTCTACTTGATACATGCTTACAGTTTATAGGGAACGTATCTCCTAGGTGTTGTATACTTTTACTTTCACTCTATGCCTATTCTACGCATTGAGTCTTGAATAAAATGAAATCAATGTTATATCCCTAATGTTATTTGTTCTTCTTCCTCAAGTACTCAAGCCGATGTAGTTGCGGCAATTGACAGCAGCCGGGTGAAAGCAATATCCGATGTTGAAATTGCATTTCGTACTCTTCTTGCTGTAATTAAAATCATCGCGATCCAGAATTGGTCGAAATTCTTCGGGTGTCTCATTTGCGATCGAAGCCGCCAAATGGGATATTTTTCAGACTTCGGGATGAATTCGGGTTGAAATTCGCCTTACTTCGGAACCTTTACATCTTCAATTCTCCAAATAGTAACGGAATTGTAATTTCTCTCTCTGTCTCTGTCATTTCTTAGAACGCAGCTTGTCGATAGTTCTGTATGCACTTTGCATTGATCACCGTTTGAATTCAGAGAAACAAAATAATATATCTTCCCACCACATATTACATTATCAAAGAAATCTTATCTCTGAATGATTTTTTAAATTCTTTCACCTACAGTCCTCGTCCCTCCTACAGCTATACTTTTAATTTATTGTTAACCGTTCAAAAATTTCAAAGTCTTCGAAACCCTTTTGCGGCTGATATGAGGCAAATAAAATTAGCCACACACCCTTCGTTTATATGTACACTAGATGAGTAGGATTCTGACACATGTTTTTTGAAATTTATTCTTTCATTATGTCTGTGAGAAATTGAGATGTTTAAATCGTGTACTCCCGCTCACGATTGACTTTATAGACCGTTATAGACGACAGTACACGATTTCCGTATCTCAACTTTCCACGAACACGGTTCCACGTGTAGATAAAACAATTGTAAACCACGGATTCACTGCATCTATTTTCGGTATCAGTACCAAACTGTATCGTATGGAATTATAAAACGGCTTGTCCTGCACGCGGCAATAACTCGAAAAAATTGGTTGCACACAATATATTTCCAAGTATCTTGAAGTTTAATTATTGACTTTTTTTTATTGTTTTTGACGAATGAATATAGATTAGAGTGTATCATTTCAGAGCAACATTTTTTTCCAATTTACAAACATATTCTATACTTCCAGAAATGTGAAACAAGAAGCCTGTTAAAATTTGAGCCCTTAATATTAATATTAGGAGGTGCCGCATCGCGATTTTCTATTTCCCATTCATCTTACATAGGAAAAAAAAATTCGCTTTCGGATTTTTATAACTCGATAATTACACATCTCACAGATTAGTCTATGATACATTTTTATAGAGATTTGAACACTCTACAAAAAGGTCTTGAATGTTTATGTTTGTGAAAACAGTACAGGAGACCTTTTTGGTAGAGAATTTAACTCTCTATGAAAATGTATCACAGACTAATCTGTGAAATGTGTAATCATCGAATAATAAAATTCCAAAAGTAGAAATTTTTTCTCCTATGTTGGATAAATGGGAAATAGAAAATCGCGATGCGGCACCTGTTAATATTAATATTGATCGCTCAAATTTCAACAGGCTTCATGTTTCACCTTACTGCAAGTATAAAATTTGTTGGTAGATCGGAAAAATATGTTGCTTTGAAATGACACGCCCTAATGTATACAGATGTAGGAATCTGCGAATATCTCGGGTTCTACCGTATTGCCGAATCGTGCGAATGTTACGTCACAGCTGTGCATGCATGTGTACGGCCCGGATGTATGAGCGTTTGTGTAGACTTGGGATACTGCACATACATACTGATAAAAATACCATTATTAAAGTCATGACGACTGTAATAACTTAAATCATAGGCATGGATTCGCCTATATAAGCTACGTGGGTTTTGGCAGAACTACATTCCATCGAAATGGACAAAAAGTCGATAATTTTCCTGGTGTTCGTGGGTCTGGCGCAGAGCTCTCTAGCTCTACCAATAGAAGTTACTTACGGACTATCGGAAGAACAATTGACTTGCCTCACTCAGATCAGAGTCAATCAGGATGCGACACTTGTGGCCGAATTCGAGGCATTCAACCCGATTTTCGACGTAATTGGAGAAGACGCGTCTATATTAATTTACAATCTGAAAGCTGTAATTGACGACGACTCGTCAAAAATTTCTGAAGCACTTGGCAGAGCGAAAGATGCAGTTGACTATGCTCTCGACACAGTTCTGATATACCTCCAAGAATCTTGCGATGCTGTCGAAATCGCCCGGAACGAAACGCATGCCTATTTAGAAGACGCATATTCGACGACTGCCGTTGCCTTGCAATTAGCCTCAACTGGGAATTATTCCGCAAACCGTGATCAACTTGAATACTACCAGGCCGTGGTACAGGAGAATGTGGCAAGTTTGGTTTCGACCATATACAATTCACTCCGCGTCTGCCTATATACCGACGACGCTGCCATACTGGCTGAAGTTCAACGGGCCCAGGACGGATCAGAAAGAGCTCTTGTTCATGTAACAAATGCTGTTTATAATGCGATCAAAGTCTACGCGGCTGTAGTTTGTGATAGAACAGCAACCGCATCTCTTCTAGCCGACATCGAAGAGTGTCGGAATTACGCATTAATCGGACTCAAGGCTAATGTCGAGCATATATTCAGTGCACTTAGAGCCCTTTTCATAGCCTCTAAACTAAACCTGACTGAACTCTTAACTCCTTTGGCTGCAAATCAATATGCCCTGATTGTAGGATTCTACAGATACCAGGCGGAAATGGAAGCTGTTTTCGGTACAATTGAAGCTTACTTGAGAAGGGTAGCTCTCGGACTCTATGATGTTGGTCACGCTGATTTCTCTCGAACTGATGCCGCTCAAGCCATAGCACTTGCGAAACTCAACGCTGCACATGAAGTGTTCTTGACATCAGCACGATACCTTCATCCCAATGCAACATGTGCAATTACAGCCGCCCGGAAAAGATTCATCATCATATCAACGAATGTAGTTGCCGCTTACTTCGATGGAATTGAAACAACTTAGATCCAGGCTTGAATGATTCAGAATCCCAAGCTATAATCAAAGCCTCCAGGGAATCAGCAATTGGCCACGCCCGGGATGCTGTTGACCTCTATTATGAAATAATTCGCAACAGTGAAACTTGGGATAATGAAACCGAAGCTGAATTCATAAATTATGAAAACGCTGCACCTTATCTAGCCCAAATTGTCGTGAATAGTATTTTCGATGCAATTGTAGTACTGGACAACGCTGTCGATGCAAATACAACACTTGATACTGATTTTGGGGCAATTGAATCTGGAAAGGACTCAGCGATCTGCGCACTCGATATTTTAACCCAGGAGATATCCGCCGCAAGTCTACTTGTACTCGAGGCCGAAAACGCAAGTTAGGATAGATTTGAACCCGACTATTCGAATGCTGCATTTGCCTGGAACGAAGATTCTTCTGAAGTCCCGTATGCGTGCCCGTTTCCTTTTAAAGCGCGATTAATCCAGTGCGACTGAGATTGTATTACCCAGATATATCAGACTCTTCGTCTACGCAAATCTGGGCCCGCGATACCTGCTATGTTAGAAAATTTCTCGATTCAGTGTGGATGTAGCCTTATAATTAAACGGCAACCTAATTAAAATATTTCTTTTATCGTTCTAAGCTATACGAAGATATTGTTTTGTTCAATACATGCTCACAGTTCATAGGGAACTTGTCTCTGAGGTGCTATGTATTTTCACTTTTACTCTATATCTATTCTATATATTGTGTGTCGAATAAGATGAAATAAATTTCATTTCCCAAATGTTATTTGTGCTTCTTCTCTGCCCCCTTTTCACTTTCATGAATTGCTGATCACATGATAGTATAGCAGTTTAGTTAATAATTATGGCTGTGCCCTAGAAGAGTCCAAGATATTCAGCTGTCTGAACTTTAGCTGAATTCAAAACAGAGTTATTATGTACATCGTTCGCATAGGGTATAGCAATCCGATATAATAAATATATCATATTCGACATAGGTCTCTGTGTGGAAGCTTCCAAATGTTCGAGAGCATTTTTCGTATGAACTACGACGTAAATGTTAAATGAGCTACATCCATTATAGGTGCCCAATATTTACTGTTGATATTATTAACAGTAAAAGGACCGAAAGTCGATGATTGTTCAGTTGCACAAATTTCCGATGAGGTCAAAGCAATAACACATTCGACCCAGGTATACCATATTGTCGTTTCATAAAATAATAACGTGTAAAAATTGCCGAGTGTTCCAAATAATTTTTGCGCACGGTGCAACGTACTTAATATTTAACAAGTTGCATTCCCTATTACCTGTATCTGTGCCAAATATCAATTATTCGACATTTCAATATTTAGTAGCCGTTCGTAAAAGGACCGAAAGTCGATGATTGTTCAGTTGCACAAATTTCTGATGAAGTCAAAGCAATAACACATTCGACCCAGGTATACCATATGGTTGTTTCATAAAATAATAACATGTAAAAATTGCCGAGTGTCCCAAATAATTTTTGCGCACAGTACAACGTACTTAATATTCAACAAGGTGCATCCCCTATTACCTGTATCTCTGCCAAATGTCAATTATTCGACATTTCAATATTAGTAATAGTTGCATTATTTACCCGTATTATATCCAATTAATAATCCCAATATAATAAATAATTAATTGACCGATTGTTGTCATTCAATCGCGCCGTGGTATGAAGATTAGAGCCTCACTTAATGGAGAGTGTCCAAAAATTGAGTTATCTTGCTACACATATGAGCAAGAGATTTACAATTATCAACAGTATACCTATAGTTATGATGATAACAAATTTAAACTTGGGATCGTGCAGTATTAAACTATTAGCGCTCGGCGAAATCAAATTGCACCAAAATGGAACGTACTTTCGTTATCTTCGTCATATTCGAAAGTCTAGCGCAAAGCTCTTTTATGCTGTCGTTGAAAATTCCTTGCAGCTATTATAGGAAGGAGAATTGACTGATCTCTCTGAGATCATCTTATTAACTAAGAAGTTATACTCTTGGGCATAGGTGACTTGTCTTTTTTTTTACTACACGTAATCATAAAAATTGATGTAAAAAAATAATTGAAATCGGTGGTATAAAAAGAAATATTATCCAAAAAATTTACAACCCATATATTTTCACTCTGACATGTAATCTTGTGATTTTATGTAACTAAACGTTGTCGCTACATATAAAAATGAAAATGACTATGCTGACATGCTAAAGCTGTGTGTGCTTCCACACATGTAACTGCTCAATTCACACTGGTGGCTGACTATGCTACGTAGATACTGATTAAGCAAATAAGATTGGACAATACCGTAGAGTATCATATGAACCAGGAAGACAAATACGACGTGGATATATATTTCGGTGAAAAAATTTTTATTGGAACTACACCAGCTGTAAATATATAAATTGTGGACACGTATATAAGACAAGTACAGCACCGCAGAATCACATTATATCGAAATGGAAACCAGATTCATTATTTGCGCAGTGTTCGCGGCTGTAGCACAGAGTTCTATCACAGTGCAAAGTGCTTTCGTCGACGAGTCTGGAATTGAAGCTGATTTCTACACGATTCAATCTGGCCAGGAGACAACGCTTGCCGACTTCGATATAGCATTCAACGGTATTTTCGATATAATAGTCAAGTTTGCCAATGTTCACCTCGAAAATGAACGTAAAACTGATAACCTATCATGTACAAGTGAAACTAACAAGAACAAAATATTTGATGCATTCTCAAATACGTTCGTCATTACTATGGCAGCAATTACAATCGTGCAACTAGATTATTCTGCAGATACAACCGACTGCGATGCAGTTCACGATAAATTGGAGCAAGCGGTGAACGGTATCTACGCTGCAATTCACTTGAGTACAAACTCTTCTGGAACTCTGGATAAAATTGAAGAAATTGAGTATGAAGTAACTAACAATATGGTTGATATTTTTGGAAATCTTTACGACTCAATTGGGAGCGGCCGAAGTAACCAAACTGACGTTACAGATGCAATCGAAGGCGCTCAGGCCAAAGCTCTTTCCAGCCTCAGAACTGCATATAGTACCATATTCTCTACAATAAAAATTCTGTTTGAAGCTTATTCTGACAAAACCCCGACTGGCTTTGAAGATGTCTTGTCATCGACGAAATTTTCGCGGAGCTTGGTATCGTCGGTTACGAAGGATGAAGTTAGAACTAAATACGCTTTGATTCGATTCGTCTGCATATTCTCCTTAGTAAATGAGACCGGAATCGTGACTGATTTCTCTGCACTTCAATCGAGCGAGAAGGATATAATTACTGGGCATAAGACGGCTTATGAACTTATTTTCAGTATAATATACAAGCTTACTCTAACTGAAAATATTTCAGCAGAAATTGAGACTGCCCAGGCCCAAGTATTGTCGAGCTTGATAGCTACATTTCCTTCTTTTATAAACGGAATCAAGACCGTCGTCATCGACGAATCTTCTGCAGGTATTACACGGACGAGAGCACAGTAGCCGCAGCAATGAATCAAGTGGTCGTTGGTATCTTCGATGCGATATCGAAGGCTCAGAGCACAAATTCTTCTGGAAATCTAACCGAAATCGAAGCCATCAAGGAGACAGTAATATCGCAAGTCTTATCTATTTATACAGGTATCTACAATCTAATTACATATATCTCAAGTACTCAGGACGATGTAGCTGCAGCAATTGAAAGCAGCCGCGTAAATGCAATATCTCTTGTTGAGGTTGCGTACCGTAATCTTTTCGCCGCAATTGAAATCGTCGCAGCTGATGATTCTTCCAAAACCCTGCAGGCAAGAAATGAAAGTGTTTTATTCGCGGTCAAAACCGCCGAGAGCGTGCTGTTTCTTAAACTGAATGATGAAGTTTGGTTAAGATTCGCTTTACTTCGAAACCTTTACATTTTTAATTTTTTCAAAAATAATGGAATTGGCATTGATTTTTCTGTTTTTGTTACCGCTCATAACGAAGCATTTTATTAGTTGCATATGCCTTCTGCGTTGCGTCAATATGCGCAACGGAAATCCGACCTTAGAAAGTGATAACATCAACACAAGTTTTTATACGAGATTTGTCAGTTGTCTCATCGGTTGAAGTTTAAATAAAAAAAAAAATATTTTTTATCAACCACATATGAGAATATAAAATAAACCTTATTCCTGAAGGAATTTTTTAAATGATTGTCCTACAATTCTTCTCCCTCTCCCAGTTATACAATAACGTACAAATATTATAATACATATTAGTACAAAATTTGAAATTTGGAACTAAATATGAGAGCACAGGATCCGCAGGATCGAAACAATGCGATAGCGTCGATCAAGTCGTTCATCAAATATGATGGGGTAATGTTTCATAAATGATATTAAAAATGTTCCGGCATTAAAAATTGTTTAATTTTTTTCTCTGGATATATATATGTGTGTGTGTGTTGTGTGTGTTTACACAGACTCGAAGGTCTGCTGCGGATTTTGAAAGAATCATATCATCAAAAATCCAGCAGCTGTAATAATATCAACTGCGGGTTTCAGACTCGTATATAAGCTACGGACGGGTCAGCACAACTACAGTACATCAAAATGGGGAGTCGATTTTTTATCTTTGTGGTGTTCACAACCCTGGTGCAGAACTGTCTTGGAATACAGACACCAACTTCTACCCGAATCCAGTCTGAAATGATGACTGATTATTCTATAATTGACACCTTCAAGAAGATAGCATGTTTGGAATACCAAAAAGTGGTTGATATCTTTTTCAATTTCCTAATAAGCTCGGCGAACGTGGCTTGTCAAGATCAAAATCCACCTGAAGATAGCTCATTTACAACAAACACCTCCAAGACCGAAATGCTCGCCGCATTGATTATTCAATTCGACGTTACTTTGTTGGCAATTCAAACTATCCACCCCGAAGCTTACTCTACGATTTCAACTATCCAGAAGACGGGACACCTCGACAATCAAATATTCGTTGTTAACATCTTCGAAGCAATTGCATTGATGCAGAGTGAAAATTCTTCCGGAAATCTAGATAAATGTAAAGGCTTTTCGAACGAGGCAGCTGCCTCAGTCCCAAGTTCGAACGCACTTATTTACGATATGATTCGAAATACCAAAAGTAACTTACCGAAAATCGAAGCTGCAATCGAAAGCGCGCAGAAAAAATCAAATGTTCAACTCAGGATTGCAGTTAAGAGTATGTACACTGGAATCGAAGCCCTGCTGGTCGCGATTCCATCCAGAACGCCACCTGAATGTGAAAGCATCTTCTTGACACTGCACAGTGCTAGGAACCAAGCATATGTGGCATTCAAGGCTGCAATCGATATGAGATTCAATTTAATTCATAATTTTCTATTCGGAATTTTCATCATACAATCTGGAATCAGTGCCCATTCTTCTGTAATTCAAGCCATCAAGATAGCTGAAATATCTGACTATGAAAACGCAAGAAACAACACTTCTACTATAACGGAACGTTGCTCATCCAAAGTTACTCCCGAAAAGGAAAATACCATGATGGCTGACTGCACTGCAATTCAAGATGCTGAAAAAACAGCGCTCCGCGGGATCTATATGGCGGCTTCATTTATTTACACTTCAATTAACGTCTTGTCTGTCAACATCGGTCATGGAAACTACTGTGTGCCCGAAGATGACTATTCCATAATTAACATCGCCGAGATGAAAGAATATATTGCATGGAAGGCTGTAGTTGACTCTTATTTCAATGCAACCCAAATCGCCGAACCGAAAGCTACTTCGGCAGTTACCAGCATCCGAAACCGAACATATGTCGCTTTAATGAAAGTAGTTGAGGGTATCAGCACAGGAATTAAATTGGTAAAGAACAAAAATTCCACCGAAATCCCAACTAAAATTGAATCAATCGAGAAAGCAACAACTTCCGCAGCGTCGGATGTGATTAAAGATGTTTTTACTTGTATTGTAAGTACCCAAAAACCCGAAACCCAAACTGGAACCGCAGTTCGACGTGCCCGGGAGGTAGCACTTTCCTTTGTTGTGAAACTATGGAAAGCTGTTTTTAATAGAATCAAAATCCTTCTGATCCAAGCTTTTCCAGAGTACCAACTTCAAGGTGTCAATTGTTCTTCTTCCACCGAAACCGCCGAGAATGAAATATATTCTTCATCCGAGGAAATACTTAAGAATATATTTATTGCAATTCGAATCCTCTTCACGGCTTCTTCCAAAAACCAGATCGGAGTGGAAGAAGATTCCTGTCTTCGTGCAGCTGAAGTTTGCTAATAGTAGAATTCAACTTCTTCAACAGATCCGTATGAAGTATAATTGACGGAGGCGTCTCTGTGATCCCGCTATTCGCATGAGGCATGATACATTTTACGTTCTTAAAACTTGCGTTTTAATAGGATTCCAACCCGATTATCAAACAGTGCAACAACATTTACACACATTTCTATATACCTATATATAACGAAAGGTGGGGCAAAATGAGACACGTTTTCTAAGACAAAAATTTTTTTTTTTCAAAAATACTTAGTCACGGCTTGTAGAAAAGGATGATGCAAGTTGATCAGCCCGGACAGTGCGGCCAGTTAAAAATTTTTAGTGAAAACAATTTTTCTTTTTTCTCTGTGTTTGTTATCTGAATTATTTTATTGAGAACTAAGAAAAAGCTGACGCTGAGGTAAAATGGGCCACTAGTGAAAGAAAAAATTTTTTTTTTATCTGAAAAATGACGATGTCTCATTTTGCTCCGCACCCCTACGAAATGACGTTTTTCTGTTTTTCTTTTTTTGGTCGTGACTTCCATTTTTATACTTATACTTCGCGGATTTCAATAGGCCAAATTTTGAATTTTTTCGGGAGGTTTTCAAGATGGTTTTTGGGTTGGTTCAGCATGGTGTACCTTCTAGACGTATACTTGGGTTTTTCTGAAAGATTCGCTTACTTATGAACTACAACTTCTCGAGGAATGCCCGAAAAAAACTCGTGCCGAAATTTCTCTCGGCATCAAAAATAAAACTGATCATGCTTTCAAAATACAGACCTATAGAGCCAGTGGTAGATTATGATAGCATATTGGCGAATTTAAGATGAAATATGAAAATATATTATGAGGTCTTGAATAGAAAATGAGAGCAAAGAAGGAAAATGATTGTAGTAAGAATATACGTTTTAGAATAGATTCGCTGGTTATATTTATCCCACGCAGTTATCCATACAGTAAATATAATCATGTACTTCAGGTTATACCAATAAAGAGTGTTAAATTAATCGAACGGGTGATCGTTGCGCAACATTTGATATACTTTCTCGTTGTATAATCATTTGTACAGATGCGTACTGTTTCTGTATCCAGAAAAAACATACCATTAGGCTTATCAAAACTTTAACAATATAAATTGTAAATATACAGACTGGTATATAAGCTGCGCGCGGATCAGCAAACCACAGTATAACGTACATCAAAATGGAGAGCCGATTTTTTATTTTTGTGGTGTTCGCAACCGCGACGCAGAATTCTTTGGCAATGCAGACAACAACTTGTACCCGGGACCAGACTGAAATGATGACGGATTATTCTGCAGTTAAAGCTTTATCGGAGGTAGCACATTTGGAATACCAAAAGGTCATTGATATCATTTTCAACTTCCTGATGGACTTGGCTAACGTGGCTTGCGGAAATCAAGATCCATCCTTACTTACAACAAATATCTCAAAAACCGAAGTACTCGTGGCATTACGAATTCGATTAGACGTTGCTTTGTTGGCAATTCAAACCATCCACCCCGAAGTTTACTCTACGATTCCGACCGCCCAGGAGGCAGGATACCTCGCAATTCAGATATTCATTGATTATATCTTTAAGGCAATGGAATTGGTCCAGAGCAAAAATTCTTCTGAAAATCTAGCTGAATTAGAAGCCCTGAAGAACAAGACCACTACCGCAGCCCCGAGTTTAAACGCAGTAATTTACGATATGATGCGAAACACTACAAGTAACTTGCTGAAAATTCAAATTGCAATTGACAGTGCACAAAAGAAATCAAACGTTCAACTCGGGATTGGAGTTAGGAATATCTACGCTGGAATGAGAGCCGTCCTGGCTGCGATTACTTCCAGCAGCAAAGCCGAATGTGGAAGTGTTTTCGCGACATTGGACAGTGCCAGTAACCAAGCATCTTTGGCTTTCAAGGCTGCAATTGATATTAACTTAAATTTCGTTAATAATTTATTACTAGGATTTTTCATAATACAATCCGGAATTCGGACCGGTCCCTCTGTAATTCAAACCATCAAGGAAGCCGAAACGTCTGACTACGAAACGATAATCAACACGCAAGACAGCTCAATGAAAGTGGCCTGCAGAAACGAAAATGGAATAATGGCTGTTTCCGCTGCAATTGCAAATGCGGAAGAGATCGCGGTTCGTGCGTTTACTGAGTCAACTTCATTGATTTTCGCAGCGATCAACCTCACGTGTGTCAATGTTACTGTCAGAAACCAATGCGGGCCCAAAAATTACTGCTCTATAAGTAACGCTACCTTGACCAGAGTATTGCGTGGGTTTCAGACTTCAATTGAGTCTTATTTCAATGCGATCGAAATTGTCGAACCTGAAGCTGCCGCGATAATTACAAAAATCCGGCCACCAACATACGCCACACTCATGAAAGGAAGTGAAGGTATTAAATTAGGTTTTGAATTGATAAACAGCAAAAATCCTACCGAAATCCCAGCTAAATTGGACGTTATAGAGAAGACAACGTTGGTTGAAGTCGCGAACGTGATTAGGAATATTTTTATTGTTATTGCAAGCACCGAAAAATCGAAGACTCACACTGGAACTGCAATTGAACGTCTTCGGGATCAAACAATTTCCCTTATTATAAAAGTATTTCAAACTATTTTCATTGCAATTAAAACCCTCCTAGCCCAGGCTTTTCCAGAATCCCTAATTGACGGTGAAGATCGTTGTTCTTCCCTCGAAACCACACAGGCCGAAACATCTTCTCTGTTCACGGCAGTAGTTAGGACTATTTTCAGTGCAATTCGGATCGTCTTCATGAGTTCGGCTAAAAACTAAATCAGGGTGGAAAAAGATTCCTGTCCCTATACAGCTGCCTATTAGTAGCAGTACCCAACTTCTTCAACAGTTCCGAACAAAGTCCATGTCGATTTTCGCCCCAACCGAAAATTTGGCCCGGTTTCGAGGCTGATTCAATTGACGTAGGCGGCTCTTTGACCTCGCTATTCGAGAGGCATAATACATTTCACGTTCTCAAAACTTGCATTTTAATGGAATTTCAATCCTATTGTCGAACAGTACCACATACTTATTTTATAGGTATCCATCTTTCATTTACAATTGTAAGCAAGACGAAAATCGTTCTTCAATTTTAATTATAATAAAATAAATAATATTCTTAGTGAATTGTTAATTGTTTTATTTGAATAATACGTAACAAATATCCTTGGATGTTAAGCAGTCCATATTGCCTTTCCTTTCCAAGAGACTCGGTGGAGTCTCGCGCCATGTGCATTAAAAAGAATTTTTAAGCGCCCGGTGCGAGACTCGACCGAGTTTCTTCATTAACGGAGAGACTGAACTCCGGTGGAGTAGGGGTACAATGTTTTCAATATTTTGCCATATTCTGTAACATTCTGGAGTTCCTGGAGGCTATCAATTGATCTTTGGAATAAGGGTCTAAGCTTCGTTCCACCATGCTTGTGGAATGCGTTTTAATGTGTCAGATAAAAACATCATACCTCAAGATTCGCGGATACCGTGTAAATATGACTGGATCTCAGCGACAGGACCAAGGGAATTACGCCTGCAGCATAAATTAATACCCGATCGAGTTTCATAACAAGGGCATTTCAAAAGATGACCACGCTGATAAATCTTTGCTGAAATTACGAATTATTTCGATAGGCTATGCTAAAAAGATTACGATTTCTACATTCTTGTATAAGTTGAGGCCTATAAATTAATTCTAGATAAAGTAAATGTCAATCTGTCAAATTCTTATCATCTACTTGGCAATAAGATCTGATTTCAATGCTTTTTTGTATGCAGACAACATTTTTGTAGTTGGTCTAGAGGTGTATGTACTTGGCGAATGTTTTTGCACCCAAGGCGCTCTTTGGGGTCTTTTCTTTTCCCAGAAAATCTAGGTATTTCCATATCGTCGTCTGGACAAATGTTGAATGTTCGTGCACCTAACTAAAGCTGAATAACTATTTTTACTATACCCTGAATCAAACTATAATCTTACCTCATTTGTCTAGAGTAAAAATTCAAGCCGAGTGTAAAATGTAGCATACAAAATTATGATGGGTAATGTAATAGGAAATATTGATGCCTCCAATATACGCGTGCAAATTATTACCGAATATGAACGGCTCGCCGTATCTATTTTCGCAGTACCTATTCATTAAATCAATATATTTGGGTCACGTCAATAAAGAGTATTACACTGTCCGAGCAGGTGATTGTTGCGCAACATCTTAGACATCTTTGATGGACATACATCGACGCTTGCACAGAAGTGTCAACTTGTTCTCCAATTCTTGGAGAAATTATATAAGAATTCTAGCAGCTGTAATAATATCAATTGCAAGCTTAGACTCATATACAGGGTGTCCCATTTTAATGTACCAGGCCGCTAAATTTTTCTATTTCAGCTTTAGAAAAACAGAAAAAAACTTCAGACAAAAGTTGTATGGTATCGAGAGGGACATTTGATAATGCTATGGGTTTTGAATTTTTATAGGGTCTTATGGGGTTTTTATGAGGTAACTTTTGTTTTTTAAACAAGAATCCCTATTTTTTAGTGTATATTCATAATCTACGGAAAAAATACATCACTTTTGTAGGATTTTTATTTTTCTAGAAGTTCAATTTCTTATTTTTTTCTTTTTGGTTTAAAGATTTTTTTTTTTACAATGAAAAAAATGCGCGTGACTGGCACACATCGGTCGTAAGTATATACCTTGATTTTGATAAACGCCTGAACACTGAACCGCCAGGGTGCTTCCGAACGAACGCTGGTGTCGCAAGATTATCTATTGTATTATACCTATTATCGACGTCGGTAGAGAATGTCTATCGTGAATCACATGTGTTTGAATTAGCTTGTGAATTATCCTTTTACACAGCAGGAAGTATGAAGTTTTTGTTGAAAAATGCAATATTCGTGACTGGTGAAGTTCTTGAACTTGTATGCCCAGAGTCCCATATTTTTCAATCAGCGTTCAATCGGCGGAATTAATGTTGTAACCAGACTAGAGGACGAACGAAATTAACACACTCGATTCTTTGTGTTGGCGTGCCTCACGATAAGCTACCAAATCAGGATAATACACGATTCGGTGCACTAGGAATAAATGTAACTGTCGGTGAACAACATCCGATCATAATCTTCTCTCGGATCGACTCTGCCTAGCAGTCCACATAGTTTTTCTTCTCCCTTCTTTGTCGAATAGTGAAAAGCTGTGCAAATGAACGTGTTTGGATTACCTCAATAAATAGTATAACATTACCCGAGCGAGTCATTGCGCAATATTTCATGCATTATTGAGATGTATATGTATATAAGTATAGACGTGTTTGTCTACTATAGGTTTCGGAACGAAAAAATTTTGGAAGAAAAAAAATTGTACATCGACAGTCTTCCAGCAGTTGTATAAATAATATAAATTGTAAGTATGGATACCTATATAAACCACGCAGTGCTGAGCAGTACAACAGTACATCAAAATGAGGTGCCGATTCTTTATCTTTATGGTGTTCGCTACCGTGGTGCAATACTCTCTTGCATCGCAAACAACAACTTCTGATCGAATTCAGACTGAGGCGATGACTGATTATTCTACAACTGATGCCTTCAAGAAAATAGCACATTTGGAATACCGGAAGGTGGTTGATATCATTTTTAATTTCCTGACAGACTTGGCCAACGTGGCTTGCGGAAATCAAGATCCACCTGAAGGAAACTCATCTAAACCAAACATCTCCAAGATCGAACTATCCTCTCCATTAATTACTCAATACGACGTTACTTTTTTGGCCAGTCAAATCAACAATCCCGAAATTTACATTACAAGCCCGAACACGCAGGCGGCAGCAATCACGCAAATTCACAACATAGCTGCCAGTCTCTTCGAAGGAATTGATTTAGCCCAGTTCACGAATTCTTCCGGGAGTCTAGCTGAAATTGAAGCGCGTGAGGACAAAACGTTTACCGCATTCGCAGGTGTAAATGCAATCATTTACGATACGTTTCGAAACTTTGGAACTAACCCGTCGAAAAGTGAATCGGTAATTGCAAGTGCACGCAGACAATCCAATGCTCAACTCAGGATTGCAGTTCGAAATATTTACGATGTGATCAAAGCTGGATGTGAAAATGTTTTTTCTGTAATTGAAAGTGCTCGAAATCAAGCCGCTATTGCTTTCAAGGCTGTAGTTGAGATAACCTTCGGTTTAATCAGTAATATTTTATTCGGTCTTCTTATAATACAAAATGGAATCGTGACTGATTTCTCTACTATTCAAGCCATCAAGGTGGCAGCAACATCTGACTATGAGAAGACAGTGAATAGTATTCCTACAATTACGCAGGAATGCTCAACGGACGTTACTCCCCAAAACAAAAATGAAATGATGGCTAACTCCGCTGCAATTGACGATGCTCAGAAGATCGCACGCCGTGGCATCGAAACCGGGCTTTCATTGATTTTCACTACATTGAACATCACATTTGCTAACGCATCCGATGGAAACCAATGTGGGTCTAAAAACTACGACTCTATCACTGATATGCCTGTGAGAAAAGAATTTCTTGCATTCATTTCTGCAATAGACTCATATTTTAACGCAACCCTACTCGTTGAACCCAGATCTATTTTGGCGGGTAATTCCGTCCGAAACGAAACATACCGCCTTGTAATGAAAGTAGTTGAGGGTATTCAAGCAGGCATGGAATTGGTGAAGGAAAAAAAATCCAACCAAATCTCAGCTAATATTGAATCTATCGAGAAAGTAACAATTTCTACAGCCACCGAAGTGACTAAGAATATTTTTTCTCCAATAATCAACGCCTCTGAATACCAACCCCAAACTGAATCTGCAATCGACCGTATCCGGGACGAAACAATTGTACTCGTTAAAAAAACATTTCAAACTATTTTCATTGCAATCAAAATCCTTTTGGCCCAGGCGTTCCCGGAATACAGACTCGAAGGCAAAAATTGCTTTGCATCCATTGGAGCCGCACAGACCTATACTACTTCTGTATTCTTGGAAGCAGTTGACAATGTATTCATTGCAATTCGAATTCTTTCTACGGCTTCTTCAAAAAACCAGATTAGAATGGTAGAAGATTTTTGTCCCTGTGCAGCTGCCTACTAGTAGTACAACCCAACTTCTTTAACACTTCCATATCAAGTCTGGGCTATTTTTCGTTGATGACACAATTGCCCCTACCGAAAATTTGGCCGGGTTTCGGGGCTGATGCAATTGACGTAGGCAGCTCTTCAGCTTCTGGATTGCAGAGGCACAATTATTCTCACGCTCTCATAATCATATTATGAAATATTGCCGAAAACTCATCCTATGTATGTTTCTTTTACGACTGTGAACAGGACAAAAATTATTTTCCAATTTCAAATGTACTAAAATAAATACTGGTTGGAAATTGTCATCTATCTTGATTGAATAACACAAAACAAACGTCTATGCACCTTGATGCCTTTATTCCCCTCAAATAGTTTACGAACATTGCATTCTAAAATATGAAACATGAATTGCTACTACTTTATCGTGTGCAAACAGTATTATTGAAAGTGCATCAAGTATCTTCACATATATCGCCCAAAATTAGCACTGAGCAAACAAAGCTGAAACTTGAGTTTGAATTGAGGACTTTTTACAAAAAATCAGTATATATGATTGAACAATTTTCTCAGGTAGCTTATGAATACTTACCCCTCCGTCGAGAATCCGGGTCTTTTGAGGCACAGTCAAAATTTCAGTTCTAAATTTTGGTGAGACAGCATTTGGGCGGGGCTTGTTTCTTCCCCATAAAAATTTAGTGGTAGCTGTCTAATAGTCGTCTAAAAATTTGCAGCTATTTCCAGCTATAAACCAGTCGAAAATTTTTACTTGCTATCTTGTGCAAACACCTACTATTTTTTGCTGAACTAAAGTGTATTTTTACTGTAAAAACAGTTTTCGTCGATGTTTTTCTTCAAAATGTCCCGATTTTCCGATTTCGAAATTGTCAATTTTCAAGCGTGTAAATAATTCAACTTTTTGGAGCTGACATCGTTCGAGTATTTTTTTTTTTTTTTTTCATCAAGTGCCAATCCTTCACTATAACAGTCCGCAAGTTTATTTTTCCTCTTAATCACGCATTAAGAAATTATGAATTTTCTATGACACAAACGTTTATCTCGTAGAAAGAACCAGACCAATACAATAATAGGAATAGATTCTTGAAGCCTTTGAAATCATACTTGAATTTTTTCATATTTTTTTCATAGCGGTTTGATTAACGAATGATTATTTTGACTTGTAATTTCAACTGGATTTCTAGGATGCCTTTCTCTAGAACACGGAACTCCCCCAATTACATTGCATTATTATGAGAATAATGAAATATAATTCGGTTACGACAATGAAGAGTGTGAATTATATTACGCGAGCAGATGATCGATGAACAACATTACAAAGATCATTCAGATATGTACAGAGGTTTGCACAGATGTATTTTCAACTTTGGTGTTTCAAACAATAATATTGGTCGTTTTCGGCAACTGTCATAATACAAATTGTGAGTGTAGACTCGTATATAAATCGTGCAGGGGAAAGCAGAACTACAGTACATCAAAATGAGGTGCCGATTCTTCATCCTTGTGATATTCGCAACCGTAGTGCAGTACTCTCTTACAATACAAACAACAACTTCTACTCAAATACAGACCGAGATGATGACTGATTATTCGACAGTTGACGCCTTCAAGAAAATAGCACATTTGAAATACCAGAAGCTGGTTGCTATCATTTTCAATTTCCTGACAGAATTGGCCAACGTGGCTTGCAGAAATCAAGATCCACCTCAAGGAAACTCATCTACACCAAACATCTCAGAGATCGAACTATCCTCTCCATTAATTACTCAATACGACGTTACTTTTTTGGCCAGTCAAATCAACAATCCTAAAGTTTACATCACAAGTCCGAACACCCAGGCGGCAGCAATCACCCAAATTCATAACATTGCTGCCAGTTTCTTCAGAGGAATTGAATTAGCCCAATTCAGGAATTCTTCCCGGAGTCCAGCTGAAATTAAAGCGCATGAAAACAAAACATGTACCGGATTCACAGGCCTAAATGCAATCGTTTACGATACGTTTCCAAACTCTGAAAACAATCCAACGAAAAGTAAAGCGGTAATTGCAAGAGCACGCAAACAATCCAATGCTCAACTCAGAATTGCAGTGAAAAATATTTACGATGCGATCAAAGCTGGATGTGAAAATATTTTCTTTGTGATTAAAAGTGCTCGGAATCAAGCCGCTATTGCTTTCGAGGCTGTAGTTGAGATAACTTTCGGTTTGATCTATAAATTTTTATTCGCTCTTTTTGTAATACAAAATGGAATCGTGGCTGATCCCTCTGTTATTCAAACCATTACGATGGCAGCAACATCTGACTACGATAAGACAGCGAATAGTATTTCTACTATGACGCAAGATGGCTCAACGAACGTTACTTTCCAAAACGAAGATGAAATGATGGCTGACTCCGCTACAATTGACGATCTTCAAAAGAACGCACGCTGCGGGATCACCACGGCACTTTCATTAATTCATGCTACAATTAACATCACTTCTGCTAACATTGCCGATGGAAACCAATGTGAGTCTGAAAATGACTACTGTAAAACTGATATCGCAGCGAAAAAAGAATTTGTTGCGTTTAAATTTGCAATTGACTCTTATTTTAACGCAACCCAAATCGCTGAACCCAAGGCTATGTTATCAGTTAATTCCGTCAGAAACGAAACATACTGCTTCATAGGACAAATAGTTGAGGGTATTGAAGCAGGCATCGAATTGGCAAAGAAAAAAAATTCCATCCAAATCTCAGCTAATATTGAATCTATACAGGAGTCGACAATTTCTGCAGCCAACGTTGTGACTAAAAATATTTTTGTTCCAATAACCAACGCTTCTAAATACCAGCCCGAAACTGTATCTGCAATTGCTCGTATCCGGAAGGAAACAATTCTCCTTGTTATAAAAGCATTTAGATCTATTTTCGTTGGAATCAAAATCCTTCTGGGCCAGGCGTTCCCGGAATACAGATTCGAAGGCGAAAATTGCTCTGCATCCATTGGAGCCGAACAGACCTATACTTTTTCTGTATTCTTGAAAGCAGTTGACAATGTATTCATCGCGATTCGAAGTCTTTTCGCGACTTCTCCAAACACCAGATCGGAATCGCAGAAGATTTTTGTCCCTGTGTAGCTGCCCATCCGAGTAAAAACAATCATACATAATTATATATAATTATATCTGAAATATTTATATATCTACAATTATATATGCAAAATGTCCCGATATAATTATATGTATACGTAATGCGATTTTCATTGAAAATGACAATTGAATATCTGTTAATTATCATCGGTTTGTTAAGTTTCACGTGTAAATGATGTAGGTATTGCAAACGGGATTTCAAAATAAAAAAGTTGCGACAGCGAGATTTGAACCAGCGATCTCACGCTTACCAGAGCTGCCCGGTGAGCCATGCCGCTCTCTGTAAATTAGTGACTGTTTATTCAATATAACCCGCTCAAAATTTTTCAAACTTGATTTTTCTCTGAAGCATGCCCTTATACTGCTTTACTAATTATTGTTCCAGTAATTACCCCTCACGTACCATGAATATGAAAACAACGAAAATCGCAATACCTGTCCTTGCCCTTGTAAGTCCTAACGAATATTCTAAATTAATAAAAAGTCCATGATTTATTGTACTTCTTTCGTCAAATTTACCATCATCATTAGCATAATCATACATTAGGATTTTATAATAAGTATAAATTTGGATGAAAGCATATTCTGATAACGTAAATGGGCTATTTATATACTCGAACGTGCAAAATCACCAAACTTCCATATAGTTATGTTTAATATAGTAATATTTAGTTATGTGTATAGTTATATATTACTATATCTAGTTACATATAGGCGTACATAATTTATACAATCATTTTTACTCGGGTACTAGTAGTAGAACCCAACTTCTCTGACATTTTCGTATCAAGTCCGGACTAGTTGTCGTTGACGACGCGATTACCCTGACCAAAAATTTGGCCAGGTTCGTGGCTGATGCAGTCGCCGTAAGCCTCTCTTCAACCTCGCATTTCCAGAGGTGTATAATACTTTTTACTTAGAATTTTAATCCTATTATCAAATAAATCCACAAACGTATTCTATGTATGTTTCTTCTAGAATTGTAAAATGTAATGAAATAAATACTATTTTGGAATTATCACCTATTTTGTTTGAATGACATGATTCAAATTCCTATACACGTTAATGTCCTTGTCTCCCTGAACAGTTCAATGCACATTGCATTCCTGAAAGCGCATCAAGTCTACACACATCACCCGAAATTAGTCCTGAGCGAACCAAGACCAAACTTGAGTTTCTCTTTAGAAATACATGTAGACCACTTTGGTTGAGATTGCGTCTTTACAGAAGTTCATAGTTCTTAGTTACTACCCAAAGTTGGTATAAAAAGTGGCGGATACCTATTGGTTAATTCAATCAGGATGACTTGAATCATCTCCAGGATATCGGCGCTTAGGAAAATGTTGTGTTGTACCAGTCAATTGCGAAAAAATAGGCGATTTTTGTTCAGAAAACTTAAACGGTCGAATATTTGCTACAGAAAATAGACGAATGGACAATTTTCTCAGGTAACTTATGAATAGTTAATATATTTCTTAACTCTGCGCAGATTACGCATAGGTAGATCGCGTGCAAATGTAGATATACTAGCACGTGCCACAAAAAACTTCAATGACCTGATTCTTTGAAACACCTCGAACTCCCAACTATCAGAATGCTTTTGAATAGACGCTCGTGTAAATCGGATTGCCTATCGTCCGATTCCATTGACGGCTTTTCAAAATATTTGTCATCCATTAAATACGTTTGGATTGGCCTACGAATCAACCTTTCGTGAAGTCGAAAATATGTGTAGTTTTGTAGTGTGATTTCAGAATTTCACGTTCGGAAGATAGAATATGAGAGCAGAGAATTGAAACCGTACGTGCAGGTATCTTCAATCAAGTCGTTACTCGTGTATGAATCGTGTAGGAATAGTATTTCATTCTATATAACAAGAATATTTTGGTGCTAGAACTGCATGACGCAAGATGGCATAACGAAAGTTACTCGCAAAAACGGAAGTGAAATTATGGTTGACACCTGTGCAATTGGAGCTGCTGAAAAGTTGTCACTTTCCGAGGATGAAAAGGTAGTTTCAGTTTTTTTTTCTAAACCGGAGTCAACAACTTCCTAATCTGTGACTGCAGGTTACAAACGTTTATATTGCAAACATAAATGCCCGAGAATATGAGGTTCAAATTGGACCTGCAATTGAACGTGCCCGGGAGAAATCAACTTCATTTATTAAACAAGTACTTGTTGTTATCTTTATTGGAACCAAATTCCTCCTCGCCCAGGTGTTCCGGAATACTTCTTTATTCGCAGCAGTAGTCCAGAGTGTATTCAGTGCGATTCGAATGCCTTTATCCGCTTCCTCCAAAAATCAGATGAGAGTAGAAACAGATTCCTGAGATGAAAAATAGAAAGATACGATGAAGACTCAAACAGAAAATGAGGGCGTAAATAGAAATTGAAAATGATTATGATAACAATTAGCTTTCGCGAATTTCGGGCTTCACCTCGAGCATACACGCGCAGTTATCTGCACATTCTACGCTGTCTATTTCACGCAGATATTACTCAAATGAATATAATTGGGTTACGTCCATGAAGAGTATTACACTTATAGTCTAGCGCGTAACCCATGTGCAATATTTGATAAATTATTTAGATATACATGAAAAAACGTTTGAACGATGTGTTTGTCTGCCCTAGTATTGAAAAGAGTGTCACTATTAGGTTTCCAGCAACTGTAACAATATCAAACATGCGTAGACTAGTATATAAACCACGCCGGGCTAAACAGTACTACAGTAGTACATCAAAATGAGGTGCCAATTCTATATCTTTGTGGTGTTCATAACCGTGGCGCAGTATTCTCTTGCAATACAAACAACAACTTCTACAAGAATTCAAACTGAGATGATGACTGATTATTCGATAACTGATGCCTTCAAGAAAATAGCACATTTGGAATACCAGAAAGTGGTTGATGTCATTTTCAATTCCATGACAGACTTTGCCTACGTGGTTTGCAGAAATCAAGATCCACCTCCAGGAAACTCATCTACACCAAACATCTCCAAGATGGAACTATCCTCTCAATTATTTACCCAATACGACGTTACTTTTTTGGCCAGTCAAATCAGCAATCCTGAAATTTACATTACAAGCCCGGATAGCCAGGCGGCAGCAATCACCCAAATTGACAACATAACTGCCAGTCTCTTCGAAGGAATTGATTTAGGCCAGTGCACGAATTCTTCCAGATGTCTCGCTGAAATTGAAGTCCTTGAGAAGAAAACACTTTTCGGATTCACAGTTTTAAATGCACTCATTTACGATACGTTTCCATACTCTGAAAATAACCTGTTGAGAAGTGAAACGGTAATTGCAAGAACATACGAACAATCGAATGCTCAACTCAAGATTGCAGTGACAAATATTTACGATACAATCAGGAGTAGTTGTGAAAGTGTTTTCCTTATAATTGAAAGTGCTCGGAATCGAGCCGCTATTGCTTTCAAGGCTGTAGTTGAGATAACCTTTGGTTTAATCTATAAATTTTTATTCGCTTTATTCATAATACAAAGTGAAAGCGTGACTGATTCCTCTTTCATTCAAACCATCAAGATGGCAGCCGAATTTGACTACGATAAGACACTGAATAGTATTCCTGCTAAGATGCAAAATGGCTCAACGGACGTTACTGCCCAAAACGAAAATGTAATGATGGCTGACTTCGCCGCAATTGACGATGCTCAAAAGATGGCTCGCCGCGGAGTCAGTACGGCAATTTCATTAATTTTTGCTACGATTAACATCACTTCTGCGAACATTGCTGATGGAAACCAATGTAAGTCTGAAGATGACTACTCTATCACTGCCATCGCAGCGAGAAAAGAATTCGTTGTATTTAAGTCTGCAATCGACGCTTATTTCAACACAACCGTACTCGTCGAACCTAGAGCTATTTCGGCAGTTAATTCCATCCGAAACGAAACATACTGCTTTGTGATGAAAGTAGTTGAGGGGATTCAAGCAGGAATTGAATTGGGAAAGAAAGAAAATTCCATCCAAATCTCAGCTGATATTGAATCTGTCGAGAAAGCAACAACTTTCCTAGCCAACGAAGTGTCTAAAAATATTTTTGTTCCAATAATGAACGCCTCTAAATACCAGCCCCAAACTGAAGCTGTAGTTACCCGTCTCCGGGAGGAAACAATTTTCCTTATTGAAAAAGCATACCAATCTATTTTCGGTGCGATCAAAATCCTTCTGGCTGAGGTATTCCCAGAATACAGACTCGAAGGCGAAAATTGCTTTACATCCATTGGAGCCGCGGAGACCGATACTATTTTTGGATACATGAAGGCAGTTGACAATATATTCATTGCAATCCGAATGCTTTCCACGGCTTCTCCAAACAACCAGATCGAAATGGTAGAAGATTTTTGTCCGTGTGCAGCTACCTACTAGTAGTAGAACCCAACTTCTTTGACACTTCCATATCAAGTTTGGACCCCACAAAGAAGAGATTATAGTGAATCTTCCTATGGCATCTATAGAAAAAGTCAATTTTTTTTTTATTTTTAGTGAATTCTCCGAGATGTTAAGCTAATTTTCCGCGCGTACTGAAGGAATTTTTTTTCATGTTACATACTATTTTCACAAACGGGATTTTTCATTGTGTTCAATGGTGAAATATGTCAATCAGCAATGATTCACAAAGTAAACATAGGGAAAATTAACATGTTGGCTGAATACATACATAGCAGAAAAACGTTTAAGAATTTACCACGCAAACATGTTCTTCAGCTATACTTAGCCAACATGGTAATTTTTGCTATGTCTACTTGGTGAATATAGCATTGGTGATCAGAATATTTCCCTATAATCGTTACTTCGTGTAATTTTCGTCGTCGACACGATTTCCACAACCAAAAATTTGGCCAGGTTTCACAAACTCAGTCTATGTACGTTTCTTTCACAATTGTAAAACCAGATAAAAATTATTTTCCGATTTTTAATGTAATAAAATAAATACTCTTGGGAAATTATCACCTACTTTTGTTTGAATAACATCAAACAAATCCCCATACACCCTAATGTCAGTATCTCCCTCAACAGTTTAACGAACATGGCATTCTGAAACATAAGACATAACTAAACACCACTGTACCTACCGTATGCAAACTGTATTCCTGAAAGCGTATCAAGTATCTAAGTATGTCATTCGCCCGACATTTTATCACCGAGCAAACAAAGTCCGAACTTCGAGTTTCTCTTGAGAAATACATGTATAGACTACTTTAGCTGAGATTGCGTCTTTGCAGGAGTTTTTACTTACTATAAACCCAACATTGGTATGGAGAGTAGCGCATACCTATTGCTTGAACTAATCAGAAGGACTTGAATTATTTTGAAGATATCAGCACTCAGAAAATATTGTGTTGTAACTGTCGGTTATGAGAAAATAGGCAATTTTCGTCCAGAAAACTTGAGAGATCGAAGACTTGTTACAGAATCTGGGTATAGACGCATGGACGATTTTCTCATGTAGCTCCTGAATAGTTAATACAGGGTGATTGGTTTTAATCGGCCTGAGTCGATATTTCCCAAACTAAAAGAGATATGAGAAAATATTTCGGACAAAAGTTACAGGGTTCAAAGGGGGGAAGAAATTAGTATTGTCGAATTACTCTTTTACTTCATTGTTAATGTAGGAAGGTCTATAAATGATCTTATATTTAAAATATGAGGATAACAAAAGTAAATTTGAATTCGTCAGTAATTTTTTTTATTACAATAATTACTATTATAAATGATATTGAAAATTGTACACGAACCGCATCTCAAGAGTATGAAGCAGCAATACTAATTTGCTGAAATTATTAATATAAAATCGTACAACCAAATTATACTTATCATTTTTAGCCAGCTTCAATCAAACGTTGGACTTACAGGTATCTCTTGAGGATAGTTTCTCCTAGATGATGGATGAGTTTCAGAACAGTACGTTCATAAATAATCGAAGTACATACAATGAATAAGAAAATAAAAGTTTATTGTTCAACTGTAACTTAGCGCCAAACTAACAATCCTACATGATTTGTGTATAAAGCTTATTTTGTAGATCTTATTACTGCGCACATCTTTTGTACGAAAGATTTTTCGATAAATCTCATTTCAAAAATAATAGCATCAAAACAGGGACTTTTTTTTAACAATTTTTGGCGGCCAGAAAGCAACTAATCTCCTGCAAGGCCAAGCACGTGCAGTCTGCAGATAGAAATTGTGGTAGGGGTTGATAGTGTAAGATAGAGAATAAGAGAGCACGATAAGAACTAAAATAGAGAATTAGGGCGTAAACAGCAATTGAAAATTATCATGGTAACAATTAGTTTCTACATATTTCGGGCTTCACCCGCAGCATACACGTGCCATTACTTGCCAATTCTGGGCCGTCTATTCTACGCAGATGTTAGTTGTAACAGATTTTGTCTGAAATTCTATATTTGTTTAACGATACGTTTCATAAATCAAATGCGAATAACCGTTTGGTGAACAATTTGATTTAATCTCAATTACAGTTTACTTTTTTGGGCGCTCACATTCATTTATTCATTCATACGATAAAAAATTTAAAAATTAGTAGATCATTTTACATTTCAAAAATTGTATAGAGCCTAGTCATTATATTTAAGTTTAGATTTTCTCTTGTTGTAAATGAAATTGTAGTGATAAAACTTGACATAGGATTTGTCGGCTTCTGGGAATTTGGATGTGAGACGTCCTCCAGATCCCTTCCGTTACGAATCGATATTTCAATGAATATTTTGTCGATATATCGTAGCTTAGTTACGTCTGCGTTTTAGTTTGAAATCCACTATTACTTGTCGTTTAGGTGTTGTGTATACTATTTCATTATCTTATGGAACTGATCATAAAATGTGATTTCAGTTGAGTAATAACTTCATATTTCGTTGTACAATAAGTTTGTTATATGTGACTTTATGCGGCTCCTCTCAGGTATACCGATAATGACCAACTAGTTTCTAGGTGAGTAGGGATTAACCCTTCCTCCGCTTCTCATTCGTTTCTAGTGCACTTTCCTCACATATTTGAATAAACATAATTGGGTTACGTCAATAAAGAGTATATACACTACCCGAGCGGGTAACCGATACGCAATATTTGATAGATGATTTAAATGTACATTGACGTTAGAACAGCTGCGTTTTTTTGCCCTAGTATTAGGAATGATGATATTATTAGCTTTTCAGCAACTGTATTCATATAAATTGTGCGTGTACACTAGTATATAAACCGTGCAGGGGTAAGTAGAACCACAGTACATCAAAATGAGGTGCCGATTCTTTATCCTTGTGGTGTTCGCAACCGTAGTGCAATACTCTCTTGCAATACAAACAACAACTTCTGATCGAATTCAGACTGAGGTGATGGCTGATTATTCGACAGCTGATGCCTTCAGGAAAATAGCACATTTGGAATACCAGAAGGTGGTTGATATCATTTTCAATATCCTGACAGACTTGGCTAACGTGGCTTGCGGACATCAAGATCCACCTCCAGGAAACTCATCTACACCAAACATCTCCAAGATGGAACTATCCTCTCTATTAATTACTCAATACGACGTTACTTTTTTGGCCAGTCAAATCAACAATCCTGAAATTTACATTACAAGCCCGAACACCCAGGCGGCAGCAATCAGCCAAATTGACAACATAGCTAACAGTCTCTCCGAAGCAATTGATTTAGCCGAGTTCACGAATTCTTCCGGGAGTCTAGCTGAAATTGAAGCCCTTGTGAACAGAACATTGACCGGATTCGCAGGTGTATATGGAATCATTTACGATACGTTTCCAATCTTTGAAAATAACCTGTTGAGAAGTGAAACGGTAATTGTAAGAGCACGCGAACAATCCAATGCTCAACTCAAGATTGCAGTTTCAAATATTTACGATACAATCAGAAGTAGTTGTGAAAGTGTATTCTCTATAATTGAAAGTGCTCGGAATCGAGCCGCTATTGCTTTCCAGGCTGTAGTTGAGATAACGTTTGGTTTAATCTATAAATTTTTATTCGCTTTTTTTGTAATACAAAATGGGACCGTGCCTGATTCCTCTGTTATTCAAACCATCATGATGGCAGCAACGTCTGACTACGATAAGACACCGAATAGCATTCCTGCTGTGATGCAAGATGGCTCAACGAATGTTACTCCCCAAAACGAAGATAAAATGATGGCTGTCCCCGCTGCAATTGACGATGCTGAAAATATGGCTCGCCGCGGAATCAACATGCTAATTTCATTAACGTTCGCGTCGATTAACATCACTTCTGCTAATATTGCTGTTGAAAACCAATGTGGGGCTGAAGATGACGACTCTATAGCTGACATCGCTGCGAGAAAGGAGTTTGTTGCATCTATGGCTGCAATCGACTCTTATTTCAACTCAACCGTACTCGTTGAACCCAGAGCTATTTCGACAGTTAATTCCATCCGAAACGAAACCTTCTGTTTTGTAATGAAACTACTTGAGGGTATAAAAACAGGAATTGAATTGACAGAGAAAAAAGATTCCACCCAAATCTCAGCTATCATTGAATCTGTGGAGAAAGCATCAATTTCTGCAGCCATCATTGTAACTGAAAATATTTTTGTTCCAATAATAGACGCCGCTAAATACCAGCCCCAAACTGAACCTGCGGTTATCCGTCTCCGGGATCAAACACTTCACCTCATTGACAAAGCATACCAATCTATTTTCATTGCAATCAAAATCCTTCTGGCCCAGGCGTTCCCAGAATACAGACTCGAAGGCGAAAATTGCTCTGCATCCATTGGAGCCGCAGAGTCCGTTACTACTTCTGCATACATGGAAGTAGTTGCCAATATATTCACTGCAATTCGACTTCTTTTCACGGCTTCTCCGAACAACCAGATCGAAACGGTAGAAGATTTTTGTCCCTGTGCAGCTACCTATTAATAGTAGAATCCAATTTCGTTGACATTTCCATATCAAATTCAGACTACTTTTCGTTGACGACGCGATTTGGCCAGGATTTGCGGCTAATACAGTTGACGTAGGCACCGCTTCAACCTCGCAATTCCAGAGGTATAGTACTTTCTACTATCTCAACACTTGCGATTAAGTTTTGCGTGTGAATGTTTAAATAAATGATGCTACACTGAGAACAAAGATTAGTTGATTCAACAAAATATTTTTTTCAATAGTCGCAACTGGATATTTAGTTGATAAAACTGAATATCAATTGGTGTAACTAAAAATTGGTGGAGATTATATGATACTGGATTAGACCAATTGATATTTAGTTGTATCGATTAAATATTCAGTTGCGACTATTGAAAAAAATATTTTGTTGAATTGACTATTTTTTTTCTCAGTGTACAAACTCGTTCTATGAATGTTTCTTTTACAATTGTAAATAGGACAAAAAATACTCTCCGATTTCAAATATAATCAATAAAATAATAATTACATAATATATGTAATAATAACTATGTAATAATCAACACTATCTGGGAATTATTATTTATCTTGTTTGAATAACATGAATCAAATGCCCATACACCTTAATGTCCCTATCTCCCTCAAATAGGTTGAGAACATTGCATTCTGAGACATCAAAGCTGGCTCTACACCACCGTACTGTATGCAAGCTGCATTCCTAAAAGCGCATAAAGTTTTTATATACCTACATATCGCCCGAAATTAGTCCTGAGCGAACCAAGCCCATACTTGAGTTTCTCTTTAGAAATACATGTAGACCATTTCAGTTGAGATCACGTCCGTGCGGGGTTCTTACTTACTACCTAAAGATGGTACAAAAAATGGCTAATACCTATTGTTTCACTCAATCAGGATGACTTTAATTATCTTGAGGATATCAGTGCTGAAATGTTGTATTGTAACTGTCAGTTGTTAAAAGATAGGCGATTTTTGTTCAGAAAACTTGAGCGATCGAAGACTCGTTACAGAAAATCGGTACAGACGATTAAACAAATTTTCCAAGTAGCTTATGAATAGTTGATATACCCTATAACTCTGCGTGAATTACGCGTAGATCACATGCAACCATACATAGGTGGCTAGCGGCGCATCGCAGGAAACTTCAATGCCATGATCCTCCAGAACTCCTTGAACACTCAACTATCAGGATGCTTTCCGATAGACGCTCGTGTGAGTTGGGTTGACTGTCGTACTTTGTCAATTTCAAATCCGGAAGACCAAGTATGAGATCAGAGGATTAAACCCGTACGTTGGTATCTTCAATCGAGTCGTTACTCGTGTATAAAGTAATAATATTCCACTTATTATATCGAGAATATTTCGGTGTTAGAACTGTAGACTCTTAATTAAACATAAGTAAATCTTTGTTTTTGGTATCTTCAAAAGGGCAATACCACATCTGAGAATCATATGATCTGATTCGTTCACGGTCTGATCAAAAGTGTGGGAAACTCGAAACGCTGTAAGCTCTTGGCTGTGTAGATAAAATATGTGCCGGATGAACTGGTGCCTATAACAGTAAATTTTTGGGAGGCAGCAAATTAAGCGAATTATGCTTTTCAATTTTTAGTTTTTGATTATTTTGTATTCTGCAATTGTCGTATTCACACATTTATTCAGAGTTCTTCAAAATTCTGCAAGGCTAAACGCATGCATCGTACAAACAAAGGTTGTGGACGAGTATGCTAGCGTAATGATAAGTATAAGATGAATTATGGATAGATTGGACGAGAACTAAAGTACAAAATGAGGGCAAAAGCAGAAAACAACTGCAGTAAAAATTAAATTCTGCGAATTTCGGGCTTCGCGTGCGACACACACACTGTAACTGTTTGCTTAATACTAATAAAAGTCTGGTATCCATTTTTGTACAGATGTCCATCAAATAAAATACACTTGGGCTACGTCAATAGACAGTATTACAACACGCCAGACAGTGATCGCTGCGCAATATTCAATACATTACAATGTGTATATGAGTGCACAGCAGTGTTGAACTGTTCTGAATTCTGAAAAAAAAAATTATGTTATTAGTTTTCGCCCAACTGAGATAATATCAAATTCAAGCTCAGACTCTTATACGTATAAGCTGCGGACGGCTCGGCCCAACCACAGTACTACTTACATCAAGATGGGGAGCCGATACCTTTTCGCTGTGGCGTTTGTAACCTTGGTGCATAACTCTCTTGCAATACAGATAACAGCGTCTACCCAAATTCAGACTGAAGTGATAACTGATTATTCTATAATTGCCGCCTTCGAGAAGATAGGATATTTGCAATGCCAGAAGGCAATTGACGTCATTTTCAATTCTGTGACAGACTTGGCTAACGTGGTTCTCGTGCATCAAAATCCACCTGATGATAACACGTTTACAACAAACACCTCAAAGACTGAAGTAACCGTTGCATTATATACTCATTTAAGCGTCACGTTGTTGGCAATTCAAGCAGTCGACGCCGAGAATTACTCTACAATTTCAAACGCTCATGAGGTAGGACGCGACTTTATTCAGATATTGTCTGCCCATATTTACAATGGAATTGATTTGGCCCTGGGAAAAAATTCTTCCGAAATTCTCGCTGAAATCGACGCCCTTTACATCGAAACATTTACCGCAGCCCCGGATTTGAATGCAGTCCTTTACAATTCGTTTCCAATTATAAACATCCTGCCGAAATTCAAAGCAGCAGTATCAAGCTCACAGAAAAAGTCAACTGTTCAAATCAGAATTGCACTCAAAAATATTTTCGATGCCATCAAAGCCATCGTCATCATTTCTACTTCCAAAAACCAAGCTGAACGTGAAAGTATTTTCTCCGTAATTGAAAGTGCTCGGAATCAAGCATCTTTGGCTCTCAAAGCTGAAGTTCAGATAGACTTCGATTTAATTTATAATGTTTTAGCAGCCTTCGTCGTAATACAAAATGGAATCGCGACTGATCTCTCTGTTATTCAAGCCATCAAGCTGGCAGCAACAACTAACAACGAGAAGACAATAAATAGAATTTTTACCATGACGCAACATTTCTCAACTACAGTTACTCCTGAAAATGAAAATGGAATGATGGCTACACTTCAAACTCTAGAAAATGTAGCACGTTGCGCGATAAGGAATGGAACTTTAATTATTTTCGAAACACTTGACACCTTGCTTTCCAATATGGATCATGGAAACCAATGTGGGGCTAAAGATGACTACTCTTTAACTAGAATGGCCAAGACGAAAGAATATATTGTATACAAAACTGGAGTTGATGCTTATTTCGACGCAATCCTTGCCTTTCAACCCGGAGCTTCTTCGGCAGTTACAAAAGCTCGTAACTCATCATATTCCTCATTACTTAAAGCAGTTATCGGTTTCAAAAAAGGAATCGACTTAATGTGCGAAAAAAATAACGTCGATATCTCAGCTGAAATTGAACGTATCCAGGAGCGAACCACTTTTGACGACGTGGCTTTGGTTAAGGATATTTATGTTGCAATTATCGACGCTCAAGAATTCAAGAATCAAACTGGACCTGCAATTGAACGTGCCCAGAAGAAATCAATTTCCATTGCTATAGAAGCAATCCGTGTTATTTTCATCGGAATCAAAAACTTCCTGGCCCGGGTTTTCCCAAAATATCGACTTGAATGTGAAGATTGTTCTTCTTCCCTCGAAGCCAGTCGAGACAAAGCACTTTATTTATTCGCATCAGAGTTTGTTGATAGTGCATTCGGTGCGATTCGAATCCTTTTCGCAGCTTCTTCTAAAAATCAAAAGAAAATGGAAAAAGATTTCTGTGCCTATGAAGTTGTCTAAACTATTAACTTCTTCGACAGTTCCGTATGAAGCTCGTACCAGTATGCGTTGACGAAGAGATCGGCCCGACCGAAAATTAGGTACCACTCTCGTTGTCAAACATTACCACTTCGTTCTATATGTATAGGTATATACATACAAGTATATTTCTTTTAGTATTATAAGCCAGGTAAAAAATCGTTTTTAATTTCTAGTGTAATAAAATGAATATTATTTGTAGATTAATAAAGATACTATCTGAATAACATTAAAAAAAATGACCATATACCCGAATGTCCCCACCTCCGTCATTTGTTTAGTCCACGTTTCATTCCAAGACCTGAAACAGGCCTTCAACAACACCTCACCGCGTGCAAGCTGGATGACTAGAAGCCTACCAATTATCTTTTTATCAGGCGAAATTATAACACTCAACGAACAAAGTCCGAATATGATTTTCTCTTTACAAAATCCTTTGGACTACTCGAGTTGAGTATAGATGTTCATGCAGCTGATTACTCTTTACTATCTCCACCAATACGTCGATATTTCAGTAACATTGTCATCGTGCAATCAGGGCTTGCCGATTCTGCAATTAACAAAACATATTTGGACATGTTTCAATTATTAGTAATTATATTGACAGGTGCATTGAAATTTTCTCTTGTTGACCGCAACTTGAGTATAAGACTTATCAGGAATTCGGCCCTCGAGAATTCTGTGGTAACTGTCAGTTGTGAGCAAATTGGTGTTTGATATTCTGAAAACTTTAGCAGACAAAGTCTTCCTAAAGACAGTCGATAGATGGATAAATGAACAGTTTCATCAGGTAGCTTATAAATGTTAATATACCCCATAACTCTGTACACATAATGCGTAGGTTACATACAAACAGACGCACGCACGTAACGAGCACAGATCGTAGAAATCGAAACTACCCCAATTTTTTGAGACTTCTGAACACTGCACTGTCAGGATGCCTCCGAGTAGACTGGCTGGTCTGCGCCAACCAAATATTATGTTGCATTCAAGTCTACAATTACCTATTTTTGCAATTTGGCTGTGTTCGCCTAACCCAAAGCTTCATCGGCAGATACATGAGTCCGCAATATACGACATACAACATACTCTGCAATAATTGAGGATCGAAACATCTTCTATATTCTTGGCAGCAGTTGAGAATATACCTATTCAGTGCCTTTACTGTTTTCTTTATGGTTTTTTCGGTAAACTAGATCGGAACGGCAGAAAATTCCTGTGCCTGGAATATAGAGTTGATTAGAACCCGATTGCTTTGAGAGTACCGTATCAAGTTGGTGCGGATTTTCATTATAACCAACGCGATCGTATCAATTAAAATTTGCCCAGATTTCGAGGCTAATGCAATTGACATAGCGAAACCTACAGGGCTATAATTCTTTCCACGTTTTCCAAACAGGCGTTTCAATGAAATTTTAGTCAGCTTTTGCTGCGTGTAACTATAACTTATTCGTCAAATGTTAACGGCTAGCTATCTTTTCTACGCAGATGTTCGTCATGTCAATGTAATTGGGTTACATCAATAAAGAGTATCTCATTGTTCGAGCGGGTAACCGTTACGCAATATTTGATACATTCTAGATGTATAATCATTTGCACAGATGTGTTGTAATGTTCTCGACTCTAAAAACAATATATTATTAGTTTTTTAGCCACTGTTATAATATAAACTATAGGCTTACTCTAGCATATAAGCCGTGCACGCCCCAGCTTAATTACAGTTCATCAAAATGAGGAACCAATTCTTTGTCTTCCTAGTGCTCGCCACTGTGATGCAGACCTATCTTGGAATGCAAACAACAACTTCTACGCGAATGCAGACTGCTATGATGACGGATTATTCAATAATTTGCGCCTGCGAGAAAATAGCACATTTGGAATGCCAGAAGACGATTGACATCATTTTCATTTTGCTCAAAGACTTGGTCAACGGGGTTCTCGGGAATCAAAATCCAATTGAAGATATTCCATTAACAATCAACACCTCAAAGACTGAAACATCCGCTTCAGTGACGGCTCATGCAAGCGTTGTTTCTTTGGCAATTCAAACGATCTACCCCGAAGCTTACTCTTCGATTTCGAGCGACCTGAGAAGAGCACACGTCGAAATTCAGAAGTTTGCGGCCGTTATCTTCGAAGGAATTAATTTGACCCAGAGCAACTCTTCCGGAACTCTAGCTAAAATTGAAGCCCTCGACAACGGGACACGTGTCGCGATCCCTGTTTACAATGCAATTATTTACGATATGTTCCGACATGGCAAAGGCAACCCAGTGAAAATGGAAGAGGCAATTTCAAGCGCCCAGAAAAGAGCCAATGTTGAATTCAGGATTGCACTCGCAAGTATTTTCAGTGCAATAAAAGCCGTCCAGATAGCTATTACTTCCGGAAACCAAGCTGAATGTGAAAGTGTTTTGGGTGCAATCGCAAATGCCCAGATTCAAGCATCTCTTGCACTTAACGTTGAAGCTAAGGTAAAATTCGGTCTGATACGTAACCTTTTAGTAGGCCTTTACATAATACAATCCGGAATCGTGATAGATTTCTCTCTAATTCAAGCCATCATGATGGCAGCAGCAACTAACCACGAGGAGACAATGAACGGTATTTCTACCATGACGCAAGGTTGCTCAACGAACGTTACTCCCCAAAATGAAAATGGAATAATGGATAACATAGCGCGAATTCAAGATTTTGAAAATATCGCGCTGTCTCAGGTTGAAAAGGCAATTTCTATTATTTTCCAGAGAATTAACGCCCAGGTTGCCAATTCAAATCCTATAAACGAACGTCTGTCTAAAGATGACTACCCTGATAGTGAAATCGTCAAGATGGAAGAATATATTGCATTCAAAGCTGGAATTGATGCTCATTTCCAAGCAATCCTAGTAATCAAACCCGAAGCTTCCGCGGCAGTTGAAAACGTCCGGAACGCAACATACTCGGCATTACTAAAAGTAATTAGGAGTATGTCAATCGAAGTCGAATTATTATTGCAAGCAGATACAACCGATATCTCTACTGAAATTGAAAGAATCCAGAAATCCACAATTTCCGAAGCCCTGGTTGTGGTCCGAAATTTGTATGCTGCACTTTTAAACGCCCAAGAATCCAAGACTCGAACTGAACCAGCAATTAAACGTGCCCTGGAGAGATCAATTTCTTTTATTGAAGAAGTATTTCGCACTATTTTCATCGAAATCAAAATCTGGTTGGCACAGGTTATTCCAGAATACCAACTTGAAGGTGAAGATTGTTCTTCTTCCATCGAAGCCTCCCGAAACAAAGTATCTGCTTTATTCGCGGCACATGTGAACCGTTTATTCAGTGCAGTACGAATTCTGGCATCCGCTTCTTCCGAAAATGAGATAAGGATGGGAGAAGATTCTTGTGCCTGTGGAGCTGTCTAGACTATCAACTCTATTGAGTGTTCCGTATGAAGCTCGTGCAGACTCTCATTGACGATGCGAGCGATCGCTCTGACCGAAAATTTGGCCAAATTCTTCTCCGGTTATCAAACCGTTGTTATGAATATGAAACAAATTATTTTCCGATTTCAACTGCAATAGAATAAATATTATTTGTAGATTATTAACATTTTAATTAAATAATATCAATACAAATGTTCACATACCTAAATATCCCTACCTCCTTATTCGTTCAAGACACATAAAATTCCAAGCAAACATGACTTCAAAAAAACTTTACCGCATGAAAACTGGATTCCTGAAAGCATATCAACTATCTCTAGGTATATCGTGCGAAATTAGCACTCGGAGAATAAAGTCCGAATATGATTTTCTCTTTGAAAAAATTTGTAAACTAATTAAGTTGAGAAGACGTCCTTGCAGATTCCTCTTCACTATATCCGCCAATACGTCGATATTTTATCAATACCGTATAGTGCAATCAGAACTTGCCACTTCTTCAACTAACAGTAAGTATTATTGTACATGCATGTTACAAGAGCCCGCAATATATAACATGGAACATACTTCGCAATACTTAAAGATCGAAACATCTTCTGTATTCATGACAGCAGTTAGGAATATATTCAGTGCCATTCCTGTTCTCTTTATGGTTTGTTCGGTAAACTAGATCTGAACGGCAGAAAATTCCTGTGCCTGCAATAGTTGCCGAACGAGATGATACTCCGTAACAGTGGCAGTCGTTAACGGCATTTACATTGCGAGTATGATAAAACAGAAAGTAGAATGAGAACTGAAATAGAAAATAAGGACAGAAGCGGACATTAAAAATTATAAAGCTCACAATTAGATTTCACGAATTCCGTACTTCACCTACAGCATACGCATGTAACTATAACTTATTCGCGAAATGTTAACGGTCAGCTATCTTTTCTACGCAGATATCGGCCATGTCAATGTAATTGGGTTACATCAATAAAGAGTATTTCACTGCTCGAGCGGGTAACATTTGCACAGATGTGTTGCAATGTTCTCGATCCCAAAAACAATATATTATTATATTTTTGGCCACTGTAATAATATAAACTGTAGGCTTGGACCAGTATATAAGCCGCGCATGCCCCAGCTTAACTGCAGTTCATCAAAATGAGGAACCAATTTTTTGTGTTCCTAGTGCTCACCACTGTGATGCAGAACTATCGTGCAATGCAAACAATAAATTCTACGCGAATGCAGACTGCTATGATGACGGATTATTCAATAATTGACGGCTGCTACAAAATAGCACGTTTGGAGTACCATAAGACATTTGACATCACTTTTATACTGATAAAGGACATGGTCACGGAGGTTCTCGGGCATCAAAATCCAATTGAAGATATCCCATTAACAATAAACACCTCCAAGACTGAAGCATCCGCTGCAATGACGACTCATGCAAGCGTTGTTGCTTTGGCAATTCAAACGATCTACCCCGAAGCTCACTCTTCAATTTCGATCGACCTGGAGAGAGCATGCGTCAAAATTCAGAATTTCGCTACCGTTATCTTCGGAGGAATAAATTTGATCACGAGCAACTCTTCCGGAACTCTAGCTAAAATTGAAGCCCTCGAGAACGAGACACGTTCCGCAATCCCAGATTACAATGCAATTATTTACGATATGTTTCGACACGGCAAAGGCAACCCGGTAAAAATGGAAAAGGCAATTTCAAGCGCCCAGAAAAGAGTCAATGTTGAATTCAGAATTGCCCTTGCAAGTATTTTCAGTGCAATGAAAGCCGCCCAGATCGCTATTACTTCCGGGAACCAAGCTGAATGTGAAAGTGTTTTGAGTGCAATCGAAAATGCCCAAAATCAAGCATCTCTTGCACTTGACCGTGAAGCTGAGGTAAAATTCAGTCTAATACGTAACCTTTTAGTAGGCTTTTACATAATACAATCCGGAATCGTGATAGATTGCTCTCTAATTCAAGCCATCAATATGGCAGCAGCAACTGACCACTGGAGACAATAAGCGGTATTTCTACCATGACGCAAGGTGGCTCAACGAACGTTACTCCCCAAAATGAAAATGGAATGATGGCTAAGACTGCGCGGCTTCTAGATGAATAATTCGCGTTTTGTCAAGATGCAAGGGCAGTTTCTAGAATTTTCCAAAGAATTATTAACACCGAGGCTGCCAATTCAAATCCTAAAAACCAATGTCTGTCTGAAGATGACTACCCTGATACTGAATTCGTCAAGATGGAAGGATATATTGCACTCACAGCTGAAATTAATGCTTATTTCGAAGCAATCCTAGTAATCAAACCCGAAGCTTCCGCGGCAGTTGCAAACGTCTGGAACGCAACAGCTCGGCATTACTAAAAGTAATTAGGGGTATTTCAATCGAAATTGAATTATTATTGCAAGAAGATACAACCGATGTTTCAACTGAAATTGAAATAATCCAGAAATCCACAATTTCCGAAGCCGTGGTTGTGGTACTCAATATGTATATATGCCGCACTTATAGGCCCTCAAGGATCCCAGACTGAAACTGGACCAGCAATTAAATGTGCGCTGGAATGATCAATTTCTGTTATTGAAGAAATATTTCGCACTATTTTCATCGAAATCAAAAACTGGTTGGCACAGGCTTTTCCAGAATACGAACTTGAAGGTGAAGATTGTTTTTCTTCCATCGAAGCCTCCCGAAACAAAGTATCTGCTTTATTCGCGTCACATATGAAGCGTATATTCAGTGCAGTGCGAATTCTGGCATCCGCTTCTTCCGAAAATCAGATGGGGATGGGAGAAGATTCTTGTACCTCTAGAGCTGTCTGGACTATCAACTCCATTGAGTGTTCCGTATGAAGCTTGTGCAGACTCTCATTGACGATGCGAGCGATCGCTCCGACAGAAAATTCGGCTAGATTCTTGTCCCGTTATCAAACAGTTGTTATAGAAACTTGTTCTGTGAATACACATATTTTTTTTTACCATTATGAGTATGAAACAAATAATTTTCCGATTTGAACTGTAATAGAATACATATTGATTAAAGATTATTAAACATTTTAATTAAATAATATCAATACAAATGTCCACATACCTAAATATCCCCACCTCCTTATTCGCTCAACACACATAAAATTCCAAGCAAACATGGCTTCAACAAAACTTTGCCGCAAGAAAACTGGATTCCTGAAAGCATATCAACTATCTTTAGGTACATCGTGCAAGAAGAGCACTCAGCAGACAAAGTCTGAACATGATTTCCCCTTTAAAAAAATTTGTAAACTCATTCAGTTGAGAAGACGTCCGTGCAGATTGCTCTCCACTATATCCGCCAATACGTCGATATTTTATCAATACCGTATAGTGCAATCAGAACTTGCTTCTGTCAATCAGTGCAATCAGCACTTCTTCAACTAACAGTAAGTATTATTGTAGATGCATGTTACAAGAGTCCGCAACATACAACATGCAACATACTCCGCAATACTTGAAGATCGAAACATCCTCTGTATTTATGACAGCAGTTGGGAATATATTCAGTGCCATTCCTGTTCTCTTCATGGTTTTTTCGGTAAACTAGATCTAAACGGCAGAAAATTCCTGTACCTGCAATCGAGTTGATTAGAACCCAATTGCTTTGAGAGTACCGTATCAATTTTGTGCGGATTTTCATTAATAACGACGCCATGGTCCCACTGAAATTTTGCCCAGGTTTCGGGGCTGGTACAATTGACATAGGGAGCATTTTGACATAGCGAAACCTACAGGGTCACATTTTTTTTCACGTTATCCAAACAGGCATTTCAATGAAATTTTAGTCAGCTTTATCAAACATTGCCGCAAACTTGTTCTGAATAAATACATTGCTTTAACCATTGTAGGCAAATAGTTAATAGAAAATAACTAGTCTGCGAAGAATTCCGTCACACCTGAAATGATGATTAAGCAGACGACGGAGTATGGATAGTAGATATTTCAATTTTTGTTTTTAACCGGGCTTTCTTAAAATTAATATTTTTCTCCTGTCTAATAAATCTTGTACCCCATGAAGCTCTCGATTTATTTTACGGCCAATACGGCTCGTGTCCAATCAGGTGGTTGCCAAACGAGATCATACTCCGTAACAGTGGAAGCCGTTAATGGCATTTACATTGCGAATATGATAAAAAAGAAAGTAGAATGAGAACTGAAATAGAAAATAAGGACAGAAACGGACAGTAAAAATTATAAATCTGACAATTAGATTCCACGAATTCCGTACTTCACCTGCAACATACACATGTAACTTTAACTTATTCGCCAAATGTCAACGGTCAGCTATCTATTCTACGCAGATATCGCTCATGTCAATGTAATTGGGTTACATCAATAAAGAGTATTTCACTGCTGGAGCGGGTAACCGTTACGCAATATTTGATACATTCTATATGTATAATCATTTGCACAGATGTGTTGTAATATATTATTAGTTTCTAAACTACTGTTATCATGTAAACTGTGGGCTTAGACTAGTATATAAGCCGTGCACGCCCTAGCTTAACTACAGTTCATCAAAATGAGGAACCAATTTTTTGTCTTCCTAGTGCTCACCACTGTGACGCAGAACTATCTTGCAATACAAACAACAACTTCTACGCGAATGCAGACTGCTGTGATGACGGATTATTCAATAATTGACGCCTGCGAGAAAATCGGACATTTGGAATACCAGAAGACGTTTGACATCATTTTCATTTTGCTGAAAGACTTGGTCAACGGGGTCCTCGGGAATCAAAATCCAATTGAAGATATTCCATTAACAATAAACACCTCAAAGACTGAAACATCCGCTTCAGTGACGGCTCATGTAAGCGTTGTTTCTTTGGCGATTCAAACGATCTACCCCGAAGCTTACTCTTCAATTTCGAGCGACCTGGGGAGAGCACTCGTCGAAATTCAGAATTTTACTGCCGTTATCTTCGAAGCAATTAATTTGACCTTGAGTAACTCTTCCGGAACTCTAGCTAAAATTGAAGCCCTCGGCAACGACACACGTGCCGCAATCCCAGTTTACAATGCAATTATTTACGATATGTTTCGACACGGCAAAGGCAACCCGGTAAAAATGGAAGAGGCAATTTCAAGCGCCCAGAAAAGATCCAATGTTGAATTCAGGATTGCCGTTGCAAGTATTTTCAGTGCAATAAAAGCCGCCCAGATCGCTATTACTTCCGGAAACCAAGCTGAATGTGAAAGTGTTTTGAGTGCAATCGAAAATGCCAAGAATCAAGCATCTCTTGCAGTTAATGTTGAAGCTAAGGTAAAATTCGGTCTAATACGTAACCTTCTAGTAGGCCTTTACATAATACAATCCGGAATCGTGATAGATTTCTCTCTAATTCAAGCCATCAATATGGCAGCAGCAACTGACCACGAGGAGACAATGAACGGTATTTCTACTATGGCGCAAGGTGGCTCAACGAACGTTACTCCCCAAAATGAAAATGGAATGATGGCTAATACCGCGCGACTTCTACATCTTGAAAAATTCGCGTTTTTTCAGGATGAAAGGGCAGTTTCTAGTATTTTCCAAAGAATCATTAACACCGATGTTGCCAATTCAAATCCTCTAAACCAATGTCTGTCTGGAAATGACTACCCTGATACTGAAATCGTCAAGATGGAAGGATATATTGCATTCAAAGCTGAAATTGATGCTTATTTCGAAGCAATCCTAGTAATCAAACCCGAAGCTTCCGCGGCAGTTGAAAACGTCCGGAACGCAGCATACTCAGCATTAGTAGAAGTGATCCGGGGTATTTCAGTTGGAATTGGATTATTATTGCAAGAAGATACAACCGATATCTCAACTGAAATTGACAGAATTCAGAAAGTCACAGTTCCCAAATCCGCGGTCGTGGTCGTCAATATATATGCCGCACTTATGAACGCCCTAGAATCCAAAACTCAAACTGGACCAGCAATTAAACGTGCCCTACAGAAATCAATTTCTTATATTGAAGAAATATTCAACACTATTTTTATCGGAATCAAAACCCGGTTGGCACAAGCTTTTCCAGAATACCAACTTGAAGGTGAAGGTTGTTCTGCTTCCATCGAAGCCGCCCGAAACAAGATATCTGCTTTATTCGCGGCATATGTAAAGAGTGTAGTCAGTGCAATTAGAATTCTCGAATCCGCTTCTTCCGAAAATCAGATGGGAATGGGAGAAGATTCTTGTGCCTGTGGAGCTGTCTAGACTATCAACTCCATTGAGTGGTGCGTATGAAGTTCGTGCAGACTCTCATTGACTATGCGATCGACCGCTCCGACCGAAAATTCGGCTAGGTTTTTGTCCCGTTATCCAACAGTTGTTATAAAAACTTGTTCTATGTGTATACCTATATTTTATTTTACCATTGTGAGTATGAAACAAATCATGTTCCGATTTCGAATGTAATAGAATAAGTATTATTTGTAGATTATTAAACATTTTAATTAAATAATATCAATACAAATGTTCACATACCTAAATATCCCTACCTCCTTATTCGTTCAAGACACATAAAATTCCAAGCAAACATGACTTCAAAAAAAACTTCACCGCATGAAAACTGGATTCCTGAAAGTATATCAACTATCTCTAGGTATATCGTGCGAAATTAGTACTCAGCGAACAAAGTCGAAATATGATTTTCTCTTTAAAAAAATGTGCAATAACCAATTGACTTGAGAAGACGTCTCTGCAGGTTGCTCTCCACTATATCCTCCAATACGTCGATATTTTAACAAACCCGTATAGTGCAATCAGAGCTTGCCACGTCTTTAACTAACAGTAAGTATTATTGTACACACATGTTACAATTTCTAGATATGATACTGAAAAATTCATCGAAACAATAACCTTTTGACGTAGCAAAGCCTGGAATGTGTACCAATATTTCAAAAATGTTCTGAATAAACATTTTTGGCAGCCCTCCGTGCAGGATATTACAAAGAAGTGTGCAATTCATACGTTCTCAATTACAAACCAAACTAGTAAATATACATGAGTTACAAGTATTCATTTTTTCAACCACTGGAGGCAACTTGAGCAGGTTTAACGGGAATTTATCACCCACGAGATGTATGGTGATTTCAAGTTCTGAGGAAATTGGTATCAGCGTACGTATATTTGTAGTCGAAGACTGCGCTAACCGGGTTCCGATTAGTAGTTTCAATGTCCGAACGATGTGTCACATAGACTTAAAAAAATGAGGAATCGGTTGATACGATGTATGATATGTTTCAAAATAGTATGATGTAGTATCTGAACGAATCATTACATATGATCTGGCTACGCAAAGTTTACAATCAAACATTTCTCTCATAGATATATGTATAGTCACAAGTATACATATAGCTTTAATTATACTGAGAAAAAAAACCTTACTGCTTACGAATACGCTGGAATTTTCACAGCAAATAATTAGACTTGATTTTCTGTGACAAACTTCGATACGTTACGGGGATGATCACCCATTTCAGTACGATTTCCGGCAGATCGGAATCTTTCTTGCGGAACGATTCTAGAGGATGGAATGTTCCTCTTCTTATTAACATCTTTAACGAATGATAGAGCGTTCTAAAAGTTCAAAAGGCAAAAAGAGGTCATGTAAATGTCAAGTTTTCATATGTTTTCTTTCGTCTTTTATAACGTCAATGTTAGCTTGGTCCAATTCCCTTATCTCGTGACCCTGTCATCGTTGGTGTATATGTGTGCCACTCGTCTCGTTTTATGCAAATTTTTCAATTGGGTTGCAGCTATGATAATATAAATAGTAAACTTTGACTCCTATATAAACCGAGCACAATTCGGCCGAGCATGATTCGCCAAAATGGTAAATATATTTATAATATCCGTTGGGTTAGTGGCTGTAGCACAGAGTGCACTCGGGATGTTATCTTCAAATAGTTCTGGACTTCAGGCTGAAATGATGGCTAATTACTCTACACTTAAAGCATTGCATGCAGCAGGAATTTCCGCATACTTCCAGGCAATTGATGCTATTTTTACTGACATTAAAAAATACTTGGATGTACTTTCTCTCGGAAGTAAAAATGGATGTGACCATGCGGATAATCAATCTACAATCGAAACCAGCGAGAGCAAAGTCTTCGCTGCATTTATCGTTTCACTTGACACCACTTTAGACGCAATTCTATTCGACGATGCCGATATTTTCGCTGCTGTCACAACCGCACGATCTACAACATACGCTCTAGTGGAGGCATTAGTTGAGGGTATCTACAGTGCAATGAAATTGTCCCAAGAAAGAAACTCTTCTATGGCTATAGCGGCAATTGAAGTTCATGAGGAGGCAGCTGCTGCGGGATGTGAAACTTTGCAAGCAAATATTTTTGATGCAGTTCGAAGTGGCCGCACTATCAATGCTGCAACTGAAGCTGCTTCTCGAAGCACCCAAGATAAAGCAACTTTAAAAGTAGTGGCTGCAATCCGTGGTATTTACAGTGGAATCAAAATCCTCTTGACCGCAGTTAGTACGGGAACCCAAGCTGCAAAAAAAGCTGCTATCTCTGCAATCGACGGCACCCAGAACGAAGTACTTTCCGAATTAAAGGCTGAACTTGTGATTAAATTCGGTTTCTTTAAAACCCGTTTGACAGCGGATTCCCCAATTCGGGCTATACATTCCGCTACTTCATCTACCATTTCAACCTCTCAAGAGGTTGAGAGATGAGGTTATAATAATCAAAATTGAAAACTACTTGTCCGTAATTAATACCCGAGATGAAGCTCCCGCTGATTCCTGTGCAACATAATCCATCCGGGAATCATCGTCAACCGGTGTCCAGATAAAATATAAGACCTCGATATTTCCAGCGACTGTCATCACGTCTTATTCTGTGCCAGTCCATTTCACAGTCCTGTTTGTGTAGAGATAGTGCAAGATTTTATTTAGAGCCCAACTACCCCGGTGGAAATTTTAGCCAATTTTTGTTAATAGAATTGACAAACGTGAATTCTGAGCCTAATGGGACCTTAAATGTTAGTAGAAAGTTGTTCGAAATATCGTTTTCATTTTGAGCCACCACTAAAAATGTTTTTCAAGCTTGTATGAGAAAAAAGAAATTCTATTTCTGATTATTAAATATTTTATCCAAGTAGTATCAAACGTTAGTACGTTAATCTATGATATTCATAAGTTATTGTTTTTTCTATGGTAAATATATGTTACTAATGATATAGTGTCGTGTTCACTTCACTTTCATTCATTGCTGATGTATAGTATTGTCTTATGTATTATCTAATTGCTTTGCGTTTTTTATTATGTTTGTAAGGATGTTTATTCTTCCCTATGGTCACTTTTACAAAGATCGATCTGGGACTTATAATAAACTACGCCAGTTATCTATCTATGTACATAGGCATGTCCATGTTTTTATCTATTTTTTTATTCTAATTCATTCAACATGTCCTGCATCCTGAAAACAGACTCCACGAATGTATATTTCCTGCCAAAAACTTTCCACTGAACGTTCAAGACGAGAAATATGATGATCCGATCAATTGAGGATACCATTGGCTAAATATAAATTTCAAATCAGTAATCGAAAAGTGTTTACATAATCTTGATTTCCCCAAAGACTCTACCCACTACGTTTTGCGAAGTCTCAAACCCTAAAAATCCTACGTTAAAAATAAACGAATCACTCTGCAGCGGAAAATGCCCCGTGTACATCACATTTAAACCGTGACAAGGCTCGAGATGTCTATCTGCCTTATACTTGGCTGGGTGGGCCCGAGTAAAAGTGATTAGGGGTGCCAACGGTGGGGGGTGGATGGATGTATTCACATTATGCGCTCTGTTCTTTTAATTTCTTCAAAGCTCGCCCTCTCTCAGTTCTCATCCTCGCTTCCGGATTAATAAGGCGTCGACAATGTGACGTCTTTTTTTTTTCCTCTCCAACCCCGGACAAGACGGTAGACAGCTACCAAAGTATATAGAGGGTAGGAGCTGTTAATAAATGTGTTCGTCGCACTGAGAGAAGGTACTTAGTACTCCGGCGCCTTCTTGCTTCTTGCTGTGTGCCCCCTGGGAATTAGCTTTAACGAGGAAAGCTTTTTTAAGAATACAAACTTTATTTGGCGACCCCAAAAGCACCCGAACAACGACTATGGCTATGACTATCCATAAAAACAGTCTTCAACTGCCCGAACAGATTGTCTCAGCTCGGTTCTGGCTCTGATCCATGCCAAAAAATAATTGACTGGATACAGTTAGGAAGAAGGACAAAAATTGATAGGTTGCAAGTGTAGATTCTAATACGTTGATACAGTCGTAATGTAGTGAAATCTGATCAGTTTGGTTAGAATTTGGCCGAGGGCGAGATATAGTTACCGTATGACCGCCGACAAAATTGATTGATTCCTGTCTAAGTTAATCAGGAATCGGCCTTCGGGCGATATTGCTATTTAATCCTGTTAGAGTTTTAATTTATCACAGCTCCCCAAAGCCTTCGAAACTGCCGATGAAAAGTTTTGAGAATGTAAATTGTCAATTTTCATAATAATATGCAAAAAAATCGTTGGTGGAGCATTTCGCAGATGGTAATAGGTCGTTTGTCCTTGAAGGTCGAATTGCTGTCTCACAGCCCTTTATATCAGTGATAATAAACTGTGATTTTCTTTATTTTTTCCTTTTTTTCTTTTTTTACTATACACGTTGCAGGACCGTCTCAGGAGAGCTTTGCCAGAATATTAATAATTTCACGGTGCGGTGGCGCGCGCTCCCCCAGTCTATCAGATTTTCTTTTCAATTTTCAATCACCGTTACGGACGGTGCAAAGTATAATATAAAATAATAGCAATAATAACCTCATCCTCGTCGTCTTGTTATATATATACCTATACCTACGGTATCAGTTTTAATTTTCTCACTACTTTGCATATTTATGTTTAAAATGATAATATCGACATTTTTTCATTTCCCGTTCTAATCCCCTCGTTATTAAATAACACCAACAATCTATGTTATAATTTATTCAACAATCGGAACTTGCGCCTATTACGTTATATACTATATACGATCGAATAACACAACTTTCAGGGTAATAAAACCGAGAGAAAAATCCCACCATTCATCGAGAGACAATCGCGCCTCAATAGGCTGATGCCTTTCAGTCCTCCCTTCACAAACTTACTTTAAAACTCGTTGGTGGAATTCCTGTGAAATTAAATATTAGGAACTTGGTGGCTGGTGAGCAGGTATAGGTTCTCCGTGTACCCTGGCAACGATATAAAAATCAAAATATAAAATAAATAAGGGATGGGATCGTATTATAAAGTTTTTTCATCAATAAACCGCTAGGGGGATTGATGGCATCGGCTTCCCAAAATCTCGTTTCTGGTTCAAGGTACAGATCGTTTTTAATACGAAATTTGAGTCACAGTTTTTATTTTCATATTAACCTTTTTCTTCGCGTTAGTGTGGATGTAGTTACCTCTACTGCATGTAATTTATCGTTCATAAATTTCCTTTTCTATTTCACATAAAACTGGAAATACCTGTCAGTAAACTACGAACAAGTGTTGAAATCGTTATGAATTTGACCTCTTTAATATACAAATGAGGAACAATAAGAAGTTTCATCATCGAGGCAAATGTATGGAATGAATTTTACTCAATAGAGTGAACACACTACTATAAGTATAGGTAATATAGATTCGTGAGGACAAGCGAAGAAACACTTGTACAAACGTGCATCCGGGGCGTCTCTTTATTTTCCAGATACCCAGATACACATAACCCAAAACCTTATTAGCGCTCGCAAACACATATGGTTTGGGTGACGATATCGACGAGAACCAACATGAAATACTTTAAGAACAAGCAAGATCTATTTGAACAAAAACCTACATCGATCGGTATTGATAATAATATTTGGTGTTGAATGACGTTCTGATATCTGGCTTTAATGGGTTCATTGAACTGCTCTTAATAACGTGCGTTCTCATGTATACCTATAAATACTGAAAAACAACGAATGTTTGCGAAGAACTGAATATTATTATCTGGGGCATATTTTCAAAGGCTATCATCGTTGTTACTAATTATAGAAAACGAGAACTGGTATTAATAAAATTGACAATTTACCATTTTACCTAATTATACTATAAATAGATCTGTAACCCCGGAGCTTTAATATTCCGTAAAACAGACATGCTACAGCATCGCAATGTCCGTTTATGAATAGCACAGTGAAGCTCATACTTCGGGTAAAGAATTTACTTGTAATATAACCGCAAAGCTCACTGTATTTCACTCAAGGCGCAAGTAAGATATATCCTAATATGATTTCGAGTAAAAGGACACACACACACACAGTGCACTTCGTCTTAAAATGGAGACGGCACCCACCCCTACGGAATGAATAATTGAGAAGATATTTTGTGAGTTACGCCCGTTGCTAGGCGAGATATGTACCTCTCTACCTTACATCTTTGAGAAGACGGCATATCCATCCCCAAGTTGAAAATACGCTCTGAAAACTCGCCTGCATATTTCATCACTTAATTGATGTTTTTTGTTTTCTTTATTTTCGAATACACAAAAATTCTTGAATAAATCAAAGAACCAAAGTGCATACACGTGATTACCGCGTGGAGCACCGATTAAAACATCTAACATCTCCTCACTCTATCGAGGGAAGATCAATGATAAACATTGACTACAATCCCGAACTGTCCTTAAATAAATCTAATTTTAACAAAGTTTCATCTTTCGTTAATATCTACTAAGTCTGAGCTACGAATTCTATATCTTAAGTACCAACAGCCGATCTCACAATTTCGACAATTATGGGAATGAAAATCGTATTTGTTATTCAACAATTCGGATGCTAATATTTTATTTTATAATTATCTGTTTAATTTCTTTCCAGACTTTGCTGCTGACAGACCCGCCGACGTTCAACGTCACTAACTTGCAGATAAATGAGACCACAACGCAAGTCGCGATTTGGGGTGATTGTGGCATAGCTGTCGTAGAACTACCGAAACGATGGGGAAAAGATTCTGCATTTCAAGGAGGCAAGGAGGTCATGACATGCCGGTGAGTGAACACCTATTGCTTTGATTGCATCTTGAATTTTGAAGATATGCAATTTTCTTTCGTATCCAATATTTCGCGACAGTTTATGATACGACAGGTTTAATGCTGTGATGGTAAAATCTTGATTATTATACGTAATGGTTGAAACGAGGTTCAAACTAAAGTGCTAGAGTTGGAAAGAAAATGTGAAACAAAAATGCGACAGTGACTAGCGGCGTTATCAACGCAAAGCGTAATTGGAGACAGCATCGTTTCTCCCAGCGCCTCGCGATGCGTTCTAATATCTAGCAATTACGAGGGTGTTATAATAATGCTTAAACCCGCGCCTTCCTTCCTTCCTTCCTTCCTTCCGTCCTTCCTTCCTTCCTTCCTTCATTCCCAAGCCTTGCCCACCAGTTCACTTCCCGGGGGGTAGGGTATAAGGTACGAGGTGTAAGGTGTAGTAAGGTATATAAGGTATAAGGCTGCCTCTTATGGAATTAACGGGGCTTTACTTAGTTAGTTTTGAAAAGTCCTGCGCGGGGCGCAGCCCTGAATACTAACCGCCTCATCAACAACACATGCCACCCACACGCAGCCCAACCCCCAAGGATCTAATCTTTCGGGCAATTATAATGTCACGTAATTAGTGGCCTTATTAGAGATAACCGCCCGTAACTTGCGATGCTGTCGGTATCCAATCTTCTGCTAACCATCAAGCTGACGGCATTCAGCTGTCGCTGAGTGACACTGATCTCGGACAATTTATTCATTCATTCATTCGTTTCACATAGTTTGACATTTTATCAAAATAAAATTCTCTCGATGTGATGAAGTACCTACATCCTTCGCTGTATAGAATCGCGTTTTTCAGAATCCTATATATGTATACATTTTCCTACATAAAGTAGCTAGTTTTTCAGTTATTACTGTACATATCAATCCTCGTATAATTATATTTCGAGATAACAGAGTAAAATTAAGACCGAGAATTTCCAGAGATGAAATTTTTGTGCTTAAATCTAGTGCACACAGAGCTTTATTCCCCTCCTGTATACGCTTGTTAGTCCGCCGAATTTATACAATCGGACGTATAATATTCTCTGACTTTGTACTTGTGGCTGTAGCACATACACACGGTGAAAACTTGCATATATTTGGGTCTGCTCTCCAGGTAAATACACGTGACATGCGAAACACAAAAGCGGAAAGCGGAACACGAACAGTTTGTAAGCAAGTTGCGGCCATTAGAACAAATCTCGGGGATTTAAGGCCCCAGTCCACGAGCTGCAGTTTAGCCAAAGAGCACACTTTTACAATCACACTTTGCTGGCGCCATTTTAAAGCCTCGGCCAGAACACCCGAGGAGGATTTGTTCTAGCAGTATCCTCTATTTCATTTCAATTTTATAAACGCTCAGAAAATCACTCACCGAGACAGAAAATAAATTACTACAAGTCAGTCAGCAGCAAGAAGGATGTGATCGGGTAAAAACCTTCTTCGGTATTAATTTATTCTTGATGAGCTTGTTTCAAAAAAGTGACGAGAAACAGTAAAGGAAACGATTTTAATCGGTTTTAATCTCAATAATGCAGAGTTGCGAATCGATGAAACTACTTTCAACTCTGTGGCCGCATCTTTCTCTGTGAATTCACCCTGGCTTGGATAAACATACTTAAACCGTGAAGCATTAGTTTGACTTCGGTGTGAAGAGCGGTGGCGGCTTGCACCGCACAGCAGTGCTCGTGGATTAGCAGAATGGTTGCAATAATGGCAATTATTCGGCTTATGATATCAGCACGGCAAGTGGGTGCGCGACTTGCCAGCCACTAACTACCGCTTGCGGAATCCGCGGACTCCAAGACACTGGATTAAAACTATTACCACTTCATCCCCCTGCCCCCGTACTCGTCTTAAGAACTTCCTTCCACGTTTTACGGTCTCAGCTATATAGAGTCAAAGTTTTATACAGAGGGGATGAAGGTCCGGAATTTTTGGTGCGAATATATCACATGTCCATCCTCTCTAACCGAATCGTAAAATTTTCGTTGTCAAATCTTATCACTTTTTTTTATAAAAAATTCAGTTGATCATCCGCATTGAAGCTGCACTATCCTGTCATGAGATTATTTTTGGCCTGATATCAACAGGTATTATACAGTTCGCTGTTGGAATGTAAAATTTTCGAGATCCGTCATAGGCAATAAAATAATCGTAGAGTCGGTTTATCGAGGACTAGGCGAAGGCGGATTAATTTAAACGAATTGCAAACTAAGACCCTTTGGAGGCCGCATCCCGCCCTCATTCGCACTTCGTTTCTCCTTCTCATGCCGGCGGATACAGAAATGGTTCTGGGGGGTTGGCGGGCGAGGTTTTGAAGCTAATTATTGTTTTAAGGATTACTGTTATGTGTTTATTATGCGAGGACGCTCGGCGTAATATTCGGTAGCATTCAGTGAGTATAGCAAGGCAAAGCCACCTTCACCTCGCCTCCGCCATTTATGAATAATTCGCGCCTCTCCTAACCCCCGAAAGTTCGCCTCGTAAACCGTAATGCCCGCTCCACGCATTCTAAGTCACAATAATGCCGAACGAAGGAAAAAAGTGAAAGTATTTCAACCTGGTATACTGGCGGATGGACTGAGGACGGGGATCGCGGGGGTCCCACTTCATTTATGCATGGCGCTCTCTCGATGGCGTCGTTTTATTTTTTCATCTCTACGTTTATGAGTCAAGCGAGCTAGGGGAACGAGGCCCAGTCTGGTCCTTCCTCCAAATCGCCAACCAGGTCATTGTCAGTATCACCGAAACTTACGAAAGAGAAAATATCATTATCAACAAATCAGTCGTCAAAAGTATCTTCACAATTTTTCTCATCCGATGATCCCAACTATATATCTTTCGATGAATTTTGTTTTAAAGAAGAATAGAAAATCTCCTATATACAGTAGATTATAGATCGTGACCTTTCGACGTAGCGCTTTTATATCAAAATTCAGCAAAAGATTTTTGTTGTTTCAAGAATTAGCGATTCATATCGCGTAACGTTGAGGCCGCGTCGGACTAATTTCTACTTCTGAGGTCATTAAAAGATTAGCAGAATATCTTTAAGGGTTACGGTCTGAGGTGGTGGTAGTGGTTTGAGCAGGCGGCCGGGTTTAGTCGCGAGAGATTTCATTTCGTAGGTTATACTTGGTAGGTAAATATAGGCGGTTGTAGGAGGTCCGTAAGTAAGGGAGGTAGGGTAGGCTGTTACAGTCCGCCTAGAAGTTAGATCTGCATTACAAATGATCTCATTATAAACGCGCAGTTATACCTACTCGACGCCAAAAAATTGAAGGAAATACGATGATTTCATGCACAAAGCAAAACCCACGTACGTTCTTAATTGTTAGTCTTGCGATCCTCCTGATTACTAACCGAAATGCACTCGCTTCTCAATAAACTATTCCCAAAATCGTAAAAAAAGCAAGAGAATTTCGACGGATTTTCTAATCGTTAATAATCGAAAAGACCTAATAGAATTATGTACATAATCAATTCTTTTCCTTCAGGATGTCGTTCAACGACGAGCTTTGTGGTTCGAAATACTTCTTCCAAAAAATTTTGTTAATTTTTTTATTATATTTTTTCCTGTTTTCGGTATGGTTACGCACGCGGGAAAGAGTCAGGTGATTATAGTAAATATTTCGGAAAGCCCATTGCGAGAAAAAGATTGTCCACGCATCCTCAGAGCCAACCGTATACATATCAGTGCAGATGTGACGCGCGAGAAGCTACGTTTACCCTGTATTACACTTTGTACATAATAGGTACAGAGCTCAGGTCTGTGTTTCGAAGATAAAAATAACGTGCTAATGACATATATTCGTAGCGACGGAGGTGTTGGGGGAACCAGATGGCATATTTTTGGTCAGCAAAGGTTATTTCGTATTTCTGCGTATGTAAGGCTGATTCAGGAAAACAAACACCTCCACTAATTTGACATCATGCTTCGGCTTGATTTTTTTTTTTTTTTTTTTTCAACTTACGGTTCATGCAGACAAAATAGAATTTTCCATTGAATTACCAAACAACAATTAATTCATACAATATTTCCCAAAATCTGAAAAGCTTACAGCAAGAAAATTTGCATTATTAAATTAAGTGACGTAGGTATACCCGCATGTGTTCGATTATTTTGAGTGATCACAAATTTAAGCCAAACCCTCGATCGTGAATATCAAGAATTCGATTATATGTATGATTCCCTTTTGAACTAATTATTATTGTTGAAGTACATCTTAGGTTGGATAGATTTGAAGAGTACTCATACTCTCCTCGGTGGTAAAATTTTCAAAATTAAGATACTAATCTTCTTTAGGATTCAGGTGACTAATCGTGTTTGCTAAACTTATCGTACATCTGTGTAAGTTAGTTTCCGTTTAAACACATGTATGTATCTTGCAGTCTCACTGCCGTCCCCGGTCGACGATGCAAATTTTGATTTTATCATTCTGCAGTGTGTATTGTGTGCTTTGGCTAGAGCCGAAATTGTCCGACTAACAAATAAAGTGAATTAAAATTCGCGGCGGTGTTCGCCACGTATTTAATCGTTCATGATTGTAAAATATTGTTCGAACCTCTCCGCACATAGTTGCATTGGATTTTTATCATCGGTCATAAAACGTTTTCGTATCAAAGCTATTCACTCGTGAATATATACGCGTGGGGGTTTGACTGCTCGGCGAGAAATTTCAAAAGCTAAATGCCGAAAAGCAACGAGGTGGTATTGTCAGAAATTCTGGCTGTTCCCTGCCGAATCGTGTTGTCCGCCCCGGGAGATCAAGATAGACCACCTTGCGCCGATATTTCATACTCTTATTTGTTTTTATCATTTTGCACGTCCCACAATCAGGCCTTGGGTTGTTTTTTGTAAAAAAAAAAAAAAAAAGGAAACACAAGAGTCGGTATAAATTTCTCTGATAAAACCCCCACAGAGCCCTTAGGACTTGGAATGAATTCGTTTATATTATATAAATCCATATATTTTTTGTTCGAGCAATTTTTTGACAAATTTTTGCTTGCTTATGTACTTCAAATGTATTTGCAATTCTGCGTGAATGTGGCTCAAAACTCTCCGGTTTATCAAAATCAACGCGAAAAACACTCACCTCTCTTCATCCTGGGGCCGGCATTGTTTTCCTCCGCGTATCTGCCGCGCGGTAAATCCACAACCGACGTATCGTATCATCGATAAATCGAGAGATTATCTGTATCACTTTGGTTAGCCTGAGGGTAGAAGTCCGTGAATTATTGCATATAACGGTCTGTAATCATGTTCGTCTTCATTTCAACACGCCTGTAGAAAAGAGTGAAGCTATATGGTCCATCGGTTGACAATTTTGAAATGATAAATTTCAATGAAGAAGAGACAAAAGTAAACAAGGATTTGCTCTTTGGCCTCGCATCCAAGCCCAGTCCATTGACACAGATTTTGTCATCCCCTTCTCCGGTGAACAAAATTCATTCGGCGATAGTAAATCACATTCTGTATCGCGGGCCGGACCACTGGACGGTGTCACCACTCTCGGTGTGCGACAGGGGTAGGTGGTGTGTCGGTCACGGTGTGCAAACAACCCAAAACAATGACCCAGCACGACGATTTTTACTCTCTGCTTGCTCATCGAAAAAATGCGGTAAAAGTTCAGATAGTGGGGGACAGAGTGAAAGGGGTTTGTGCCAACGCCGACTGCAGGGACGCTTGGGATGGTTGGGAAGCTCGGGTATGGATTATCAGAGGGAATATACGAGGCAACGGCGTGTGGTTCACCGAGATTAGCCCAGGTTTACGTTAGATTACATATGTAAAACCGTTAGGTTAAATCATTTTTTAAATAAACGCGTTACGAAGTAGCAACCCGTACCTACATATACCCATATAACGTCTCGTGAAATATCGGGATATGTAATAGCGCCCTCAAGTCTTGACCAAAACGACGATGCGAGAAAATATACGCATATGGAGACACCTTTTTTCGTTAGACGTGTAGAAACTTAATCTATGACATGTCTCCATCTCATGGACCTAATTAAGGAGAAACGCAACTATAATAATTCGGAATCCTTGACCATACAAAATATGGACTTGGGCTTGGACGATATTCTTCATGTACTGCAAGGGACTTAAAAAATAAAATGGGAAAAAATTCGTTGACTAAGAATGTTTTTTCTATATTTTTGGTCGAAAACGGGGTTTCGCTTTAAAAATCAACCTTGATCTATAATTTTCGTCGGACAATGTCCTAATTTTTTTGGTATCATCAGCTTACTCGCCGGTATGAAAGTAAGTATCTACCTACATCGTTTGCAAATAATTTTTTTTCGTTTTGATGGATATGAAAATCATTAGTTTATTTGAACATTGAATTCAGTGTGCGAGCTTTAAGATTTTTGCTGCTGCAAGTACGATTTTTAATTTCACTTTATTACAATCTCCCGTGATTTGAAAAATTGTCCTAGTGATATCTTGAACGGTCAAAAATTCAGAATCTCCAGTTGCGTTTTCCTGTGAAAAAAATTTTCTAATTATACTTCGACGTGGTGATATTAGAAAATTTATATACGTCTTGTATAAAATTGAAAGCCTGCAATTTTTTCTTTTTTTTTTTTTCTTCGCACCGAGAAATTAAGTTCTCTCTTAAATTTACCAAGGCGAGATCCTCGTCGCGGTTATACTTCACGACTTTGTCCTCGATGAGTAAAGAGTTTAAATAACCTAGCTCCGCATGTCTCGGGGTAGTTTCTTTTTCTATGGTATATAAGAGTAGTTAAAAATTTTTCTTCACTCCAAACTACTCGGAGCACTAAATATGCCGGCGTCTAAGGAGTAGGGTGGGTGACAAGTTGTAGAGACGCTATCCTCCCACAAATTAATTAATGAATAAATAAACTGGAAGTCGTAGGTATATAAGGTGCAGAACTGTAGGAGAGGGTGGATCCTGGAGAACGGTGATTGGGCCGTATCTCCTTGTAAGCTACCCGTAGCCCGAGAGCTGATGCTACTATACGACCTACGGAGATGCCCAATTCGACACTCTTTACGACCTTCGCCAAATTAACCCGCGCCACGTGGTCAAGTAGCGATGCCAACCCGCCTCCCTCGCATCCCCATTTCTACACCCTCAAACAGTCTACATGCCGCTGATGGGAATGAAAACGCTTTGAACAATATAATTAAACGACTTGGATCTCCCATCTCGTCGTCGGCAGTCGAGCCTTAAAAGTTTTGTCCGATTCTCTTGCGATTTAATGTACAGCTTCTAAGAAATTGAACTTCAAGGTATTGAGATATCGGTAAACGTTGAAGAGGAGGAAGAACGCGGTTATGAAACAGAGACAAAACACCGGAGCTTTACGAGCAGTGAATGAAGTAGAAGAGGAGAAAAAAAGTTTCGCGTTTATTAGATGAAATATAATAAAATCCGTGGTTCCGGGAAGAGAGATTGAAGTAGAAAATGAAGTAGGGTGGCAAATTTAGGGAGGAGAAATATGGCAGTAAATACATACTGCGGCCTATGTACACACATATATATCTATATACATTTTTAGGGGAGAGAAGAAGGAGATGCGAATATACGTTCTTTTCAGTATCTCACCGTGCGGTTAACAATCGCAAGTTTTACGAGCTAATCAGCCGCTTCATCTTGTAAAAGTCCCAAACCACGAACAGCTCGGCTTTAGCTCAAGCTAAAGATCTCCAACTCACATCACAACCAAAATCGAGTTTCACAGAAATGGAATCACGGTCTACAGCTCACCACTTTTCCTAAAACATATTAAGCTTTTTTTTAACTAAATCTCCGAATCTCCAATCGGGTTTTCGATGTCAAGTTGACCTGCATCTGACCCTCGATGTCTTCGTCGTTTATTTCGATTAGAATTTTGTAGCATCTCAAGAAGACGTAACGTGAAGTAACGTGACGAAAAATAGCGCAGTAGTAATCGAAACAATTAAGCAACACGTGATTTAACACGGAATTTCAGATATCTACCTGTCCCTGAACACATCTCTAGCTGTGAAAAAATTTCAGAGTGGATTTCCATGCAGTGACAATTAACGGGATTAAAATAGGAAGATATCGCATCCACGTTACGTTCAGGAATGTAAATCGTTGCTTAAGATATACGTGCGATCAATTTTTATTGTAGTGTGTATAGGGTGTACGTATGTATGTACATTGTGCATACATACCTAGGTATATATGCAGAGAAAGGGGGTTAGCAGCGGTCTCGCAAACGTTGGAAGAATACAAAAGTAATATAGGTTTTTTGGGGCACGAAAGATACAGGAGTTGGTGTGTATGATGTATGTGGCCGGACGTGCACCCTTGTATGAATCTCTGTATATACGTGTGTGTATATAGTTATATACATATATACATGCTCATTGCTACCTCGGGCGGCCTTTTCTAATCAAAGAATCCGCTGCAGAGACACAGGGAAAATTTAAATACGCGACATGCCTCGCACGTAGCGAAATAAAAGCAAACCACGACTGCCAACCAGGACCGCGAAAGAGACAGCTGTCGGTTCTTTTAATTACCGTCCTACGTGCGATCCGCACGCTCCGGATGCAAAGGGGCATCCTTTTATACCTTTATTCTTTTATCTCAATTTCTATCACACTCAACCTTCCACGAACCCCTATGCCCGAGCTACAAACTGAAATCCTTCCCGTTTCTGCCTGGCACTTTCTTCTATCATGAAATCACACTCATTGATGATCTGCCAAGGTAAAAATTATCATTAGTCTTTTACATACGTATAGAGAAACTTTACTCAGGGTATGAAGCTTATTTCTTTTTCATACTACAGAACTAAAAGCCCCAGATAAAATTACTTCATGTATACATATCTGTTCGAGTAGATGTACAGAGGTTATACACGTATCTCATGGACGGGGGGGCAGAAGGAGGAAGGTACACAGGGGAGAATAGGAGGCAACAGGGGCCACTGGGACTTTGCAAATGGGGGCCGGAGACGCTAGGCAGGATTAACGGGCATAGTTGCCGACGGGGACGACGGGAACGTCGTAGGCGACGCTGGCGAAGCCGCCGACGCAAGAGTCACAGGACGCTGGCACACGGATAAATTATAGCGAACTCGGCGAACAGGACTTAACTTGAGGGTAACTGTTATATTTTGTGCAACATCCTGATTTTATGGGTACGATGCGAACTTGAGAGGACACGCCGTCTTGAATACGAAAATCTCGTATAACTTCTTCGCAACTTACTAATTAACTAGACGTAATGGATGTCACTGTACGAGCTAATCTATAGCACTGAACCGCCCTCCGAGACGGCTACCGGCAAAAGGATTTACCCCATTCACCGGAGTTCAAAGGTCCGAGTTCCCTCGAAGCGTTGATCATCTTCAAGACGTATACATGAACGAAGTGCGTTTCACTTCTAGTCTTGCCTCACTGTCGGTATAATAAAGAAAATAAAAAAAATAAAATTCTTCCCTTCGATTGAGAAGTTTAATTAATTATCAAACTCATTCTGCTTATTAGTCCTTGGGCTTCGCTCGAAAACGTTTGCAATTTATGTATCCCCGATCTCCGAAGGGAATTTAAAGAGGTATTCACCCAGATCCTCGTACGCACGTACGTTAGTCCTTTGGGAGTGTGGTAAGGAGGAAGGGAAAGGCGTGAGGAAAGGGAGGACGCCACCTGTACTTTATGTGGTTTTTACTCTTTGCGATTACTTAGGCGCCCTGTAACCCCCTTGGAGACAACAGTTGCTTAACTTAAGTTTGCCTCTCGCGCGACTAACGTAATATCACCTTATTTGGAATATATTATATCGTCCTCGAAATCGCGAGAGCTGGAGTTAAAGGAGGGCCATGGAAGGGAAAAGGGATGCCCGCGATATAATGAGAGAGAGCCATTATGATAATCCGATGCATAGATTAGACATAACTCATTAAACCACCTGCGTATGACGTCTATACCAACCCGAGATTAAACTCGATTCCGATTTTCGTATAATCGTTTTCTCATTTCTATATCTCATTCTTAGAACCACCAGCTCGCCTGTCTCTGAGATATTTAAATAAGGCATAATCTGATACCAATACCAATCAAATACGTAATACGAGATTGCATGAGTATTTTTAATGCTCCAAGAAAGTCGGACACTTACAAGTTCCTCAGATAATGTGTGCCTCCCTTCATTTCCTTTCAATCTGAGGAAAATCTGTCTAGGCGTTATAGGATACCGAGCTTTTTCGCCAAATCTGAAATAATTTGAAAATCATTGTCCGAGGGGCAGCCGTTTGAAAATTCATACAGCATAGTTCGCTAGCTGTTAGCCTGCTTTCAGCTCAATTTGCTGTAGAATAACGTTTCACCATAAGCATTAATAATTCTGATTACTGCACCAGACTTTCCGGCTTCTTAATTTTTACTTTTTCGCGACTTTTTACTCTGCAGACTTGAACGAATCAATTCATTATATGGGTGATTGTAGATTGATATATTAATTGTTGAGTGAAAAGTAAATGTAATGGAAGTCAATTTTTACTCATTAGCTTCGGTATATGTTGCGAATTGGTGTACCTGAAGCCTGTAACAAGAAGAGACGCTATTTGTCCGAAAGTGAACGAAACTTTATTATTTACCGCTTACAATGCATTAAAAGTTTCTCACCGAAAAAGCAAACACATTAAACACCGCAGTAGCTCGGTGTTGGTAATACAATCAAAAAGTTTTCCAACGGAGGGCCAAGTCGCCCGGTACAAAGATACACAGTGATCTTAGCTATCCCCTGTACCTACCCACCTCGCGCCACCCCGTTCCTCTGCTTACCAAATTTATGTTAAATTACGCCTTAAAACAGCCCTCACACCATTTCAACTAAGCTGCAGTTAACTGGAATTGTTTTGTCCAGTTTTATAGTTTCCGTACGATTCGAGTGACGCATAGCCTCGACACCTTTCTCATCGTCTTTCGGCCGCTGTTTCCCTTGAGGATATTGTCTTGGTTTAATTTGACGAAAATCGCTAGTACATAAATATGTAGGTCTGGTATCTTGCCTTGGCAAGTATACGCGGCTCTTAAACGGACAAAACATTTTCGTTTCTCAACGGTCGGAAGAGGTGACAAAGTTAAGAATCCCCACAAAGAAAGTGCTTAGCCACTCCGCGGGTTTATGCGCAAACTTCAGAAGAAAGTTAATATTTTATTTTATATTTATGTAATATTGTTAGCGACTGTGCAGAGTGGATACTCGACTCTGTATATTACGGTAGACGTTCGACTACGACGTTATTTAACAACAGCTTTTTCTTCTTCCTCATCGCGTGTAATAATACCAAAGATTTCTACAATCTTTTGTACTTTTATACAGTGATAATGAGATTTTTCATACTTTTTTATACGCACATACGACACGTTTTTGCGTATTCAAAAATCCTGCAGTTTCAGGTTGGCTGGAGCATAAGATCGTAAAGATACGAAAGCCCGTGGAGGAGGCTAGCGGCAGACAAAGCGCGGAACATTCACATATAATTAAATTTAGCGAAAACGTGGCGTAATTGTTAGAAACCGCAATTATATATCCCGTTGGCACGAGCTCGCGTGTGTACTGGCCCTAATATCATAATTGTAATATGTGTGTATTATAAACCTTGCGTATTTTAACGCTCGCGAACCGCCCCCGCTAATATCTTACATTACCGCCTGCTGTTTGTTGTTGTCGTTTCTGTTTCTGATGCTGTTGCTGTTGCTGTTGCCATTGCCTATGCTATTGCTCTTGCCGTTCTCTTATGTTATTATGATTGCGGTAGTTTACGCAAAATAGACGCCAGCCAGGCCGCTTACATACGAGAAGTACACGCACTCACGCGTGCCTTTAAGGATAGGTATGCGAGAATAAGGTATACAGGGGGCAAAGTTATCGCTTAAACCGAAATATTTTACGTATTTCAAGGATTTAGCGGTACGAGGTCCTCGAGCTCTGCAGAGGACGCAATTACAATGTAACTAAAGATCATTAAATTTAACACACGGGATTATTACTTCCTATATATATATATATATATATATATATATATATATATATATATATATATATATATATATATATATATATATATATATATATATGTACGACGGTATTTTCATCTGTAGCTATATACGTAACATCACCTCCCGAGATATTACCGCCTCCAACATATCCATCTAGTTGGTCTTTCGGATGCTTTGCCCGCAGGAACATTGCACTACTATGCAACCTCGGACCGGACAAATTGAAAGCAATATCAGAGGTTCCCTACCACCGATTTCGTCGCAGACGAGACCAACGGGGGAATGATACTCCGTGAATGTGACACAGCCAATATACGAATTCCACGTATTCGCTATGTTAACCCCATGGTTGGACCAATTGTTCTCGTCTCACTTTCGTTCTAATTAAATTTTCAGTTCTCGAAACCCTTTTAACACCGTCTTTACAACTATGGAAAATCTCTAACGCCTCAAAATATAATTTATAAGTAACAAAATGCTATGATCTTTTGAAGAATAATCGAGTGAAACTCAAGATTTCATTGTTGAAAGTATATGTATGTACATACAAGCAGTCATCGTAATGCCACAGATAAATCTATACATACAGCTTTTTACTCAATTTACAATTGTCTGAAAGAAAAATGAACACATCAAGAAGATTTCGGTTTATCTGATGGAAAATTATTGCCTGAAGAGTTAGAGAGCTGTAACTACTCTCGCATGAGGTATTCGCACCATCCTGAAGATTTGATTGTCATTGTTATTCAATGATTTAGATCAGTGAAGATATCGTGAATTAGTGAGACAGTGACGTCACAGATAGGTATTAAAATAAATTGGTGCATAATCCGAATGAAATTCAAAGATGCACCCCGCGGATATATGGTCGGAGTTGGATGATCGGTGGTGAGTGGGATGGTGGAATCGAGGTTATCCTAGGCATCACGGCCCATTTACCGCCGGCGAGCCATATTTCTAATTACTTTCCGACGGTGATTCTCCCGTCCCTAACCAAAAAGTGACAAAAAGAAGAGACGGACCTCTCGGTGCCTGGAATAATAATAAAAATCTCTGGGATGAAAAAAAATGAAAACGAATGAGAAAGAACCAAATCTCTGCAGCGTGGGTTAGGTATATACCCAACGAAGAAGAAGCAACGGGCGCGGGTAAGGAGAAGTGACGCGGGGAAAGGAGCAAATGGCGACAAAATTTTACACTTTAAAATATACCTGTATATATGGGATCCTGCGGGGGTAGCGCCGGGGATGATGTCGGAGACACAGGTAGGGGGTGGTGACTGCGGGTTAGACGGGAATTATGAAGCGGACCAGAATTATCGCGGGAATTAAAGAAAACCAAAAATTATAAAGTTATTCAATTGTTAAGTTTGCATTCTCCTCATCCACCTCCTCCTACTCCTCATCCTCCTCTTCCTTCACTTCCCTTTTTTGTCGCTACTGGTTACTTAATTCAACTTTGTTCGAGTCGCCGCGTTCTCTTTCTATCTTATTCTCTTTTTAAAGTGTGACGTGAGCTGCAGAACGGTTATACCCTAAACCTTACAGAGTTCGCTAAAACACCCTCGAAGCTTCGGTGAAAATCTCTTCTCCATTTATCTTTTCTCTAATCTTTACAATTAGACCTTCCAATCATAATCTATCACTTGCTCTTGATCTTTTCTTAAATCCTTAATGCCGTTTCATCCGAGTTTGGAAATGAGGAACAAAAAAAGGCCACCGATATGCATATACTTGGCTTTCGATTTCCAATGCAAAAATATCGAAAAAGTAAGCTTATAGACGTATGTCTCTAAGCAGGACCTTTCAGTTAAAGCTCGTGGAGAAAATCGGCCATATGATAAGCGGAGACAAAACTCCGTAAAAACTTTAACGCGAGATTTGATATTTTGGTGGATATGGAAAATGATTTTCGTGGGAATTAGAACGGTGGGCACTCTGGCGTACAGGCGAGCGGGTGCAGGGTGGCATGAGGTTTGTCGGTGAGAGAGCGAAGGGAGGAGCCCGACGATGCCGGAGACTCGGAGACTCGAGATAAACGATTTTCTCGCACGGCAATAAATCCCCGCGAAAATACCGGAGTCCACCCACGGGACTCGGGAGCCAACCTAAAAATTCATTAGATTATAAATCCATTAATGCTTAACTGTTCGCCGCCTCACAAACCCCCCCACACACACCCCAACGATTTCCCACTTCGTTCAAATCCCTAATCCCTGCCCCTTATACACACTCACACATATATATCTACGATCCAGAGAAAGAGTGCTACTGTCTCTCGGCAAATACACCCCCTACAAACGTACACCAAGAAAAGAAATATCAATGCCACGCATATATGTGCTCAAGGTACAACTGTAACTGCCATCATCAATTGTACGTAATACCGCAAACGTTTAGTGATCAATTGGATGATAGTAACGAGGATTAAGGATAAATGTGCGGCGTTTCTTTTATAGCGTTCTGATTTGTTGCCGATTAATTATCGGTATGTCAAGCAATTAAGGCATGCATGAAATGTCGCACATGATCTGGGCTTGGGGATGCAGAATAATTTCACCCCTTTCAATCTAAGCCAGAGACTTTTGCTTGAGAGTAACAAGTTGACAGTACATCTGCCTTAATGATTGTATTACGCGATTATCTGTGTAGATTAGTGCAGTAATTTGATAAGTAATGGAAAAGTAAATAGCTAATGGAATGCACAAGTAGTTGTAAATGCAGAAAAGTGACCTACCTAATTTTACTGGCGGTTGTAGTTACGGTCAATACAATTATAGTACACACAGCTTACTCCTATTTCTCCCCGGGTAACAATTACGGACATTGGTCATTAGTGGCGACGCTTTTAAAAAACGATCTTTTTCAACGACGTTGGCTTACCAGAGTTTCCAGGATCCCCAAAAGATCCATCCGGAAAAATTTTGACTTAGGAAACCTTTTTGTTATAAATTATAATACATTTCACGCCAAGGTTACCCTCTACGAAGTACAAGTATTTTTTGTTAAGAAACGTTGCTGTATACGTAACTATTACTTATAATATGTCTGCAGAGTTTCTAGTATACTTTCCGTGATTATCGTGATTTTGGTTATTAAATATTCGTCGTAATTTCGAGGCCAAAGTTTTGCCAAGATTCCTCTGATTACTAATCTGCAACTGTATAATTTGTAATTTGACGAAATCACTAGACGTCGCGTAGCCGTCCAAGATCTGAACCGTTTTCATGATCCTGTAATTTCAGGCATTAGTTAACGAGATTCTTCGACTTAAAATTTAATACTTCACTTAGCGCTTCATCAGCCGGAGTTCATTTGACTTTTCCTACAAAATTTCTGCAGCCTTGTATTACTAAAAAATTTTAGACGTTATTTTTCATTCGTTACTTCAGAAGTAGGTAGGTATGGTACGTACAAAGTCTTTGCTCAGTTTAATATATTTGTCCGAGAAAAAATTATTTTTAATTTCTAGGGACCCAGGGTGACACAACTGTGTTAGAACTCCTTAATTAGATTTCAGCCGCTGGTGTGTTTCTTTTCTTTCATTACAGAATTTTCTATGGACTATGAACTCTACTTTACAAGTAGTGACGGATTCAAACGAACACCTGAGCGGTTCAATCCCTCATTTTCTTCCCCTGATCAAGATTTGCACAATTCTAGTAATAGTTATAGGAATTGAGATGTCATTTGATTTTCAAACTCTTCGATTTTGTCAAAATCATAAAATAATGACTCATTTCACCCTACATTCGGAGTGTTTATCTTAGCCAGCGCAGGTTCTTGCCTATCGCTACCTTCTTCTTGTATAATTATTAAAACCCTTTTTTTCCGTCGGGTAGAACGCTGCACACCGGAGCCCTTGGTTTGCCAACGTTATATATATATGCAGTTGGATTACTAATTTCTTTAATTCGCCTTACAAAGCCGTGACTGGCGTACTTCCACGACATGAAATGCGGGCTGCGTATGCTAACGAAAGCTCCGTTTCTAAATACGTAGGTAGGTAGGTATATGTAGATATATAGGAAAAGCGATGAAAGTATAAGCGGCGTTCAACCCGCGTGTGTGAGAGGCGTGTGCAGGGATGGTTCAGCCTTTGTCTAATTTATAATTTATTACACCGCTACAAATTGCGATAAATTCACCACCGGATGTCTCCCAGCTCCTCTAACCCAAAATATATACGGTTACGTGCGAGCTAGACAATTAATATGAATAGTTTCCGAAGGGAAAACTGCGCTTAGGCATTGTCCTCGAGTATTTCATATCTCGTCATAGTCATAGAATCTTGTCAAATGAATGGCGAGATCGAGAATATCATATAATCATATTTATCATGAAATTCGTGGTTTTGTGGTCACGGAATACGGAGTTAACGCATAAATACTTATATAATTTCGAAATTGTGACGGATCGAAGAAAAACACGTTCTCTGTTACAGTCCGTCACCCTCGGTGCAGGTTCTCGCCAGCGAATATAAAAAGTACAAACAAATCGCGTCGCCCCTTCATGCCCGCATTCATTTTTATCAATTACTAAGAACTCGGGTAGCCACTGAGTACTATACCCAGAGTACATTATTATGAACATTAATAACTCCAAACACGGGTGTAATACTAAAAAATAGGATCGAGAGAAGGTCGTGGTAGGTACGTACAGCACCATACGTGAGCATTACAATTTTTCAATTATTATTTATGCATTCATTGCCAGCTACGAATCTCTTTCTCATCTTGAACAAAGCCTGACTCTCTGTCCACAAGAATATTCCAAATATTCTTTGTATATGCATCGTAAACCAAGCTAATGAGAAATCATAGAATTAATCCAAAATTTAAGACTCAGGCAGTAATCTCCAACAAAAGCTATGCTCTATGAATCGAAGCCATGAAGGACTGAAATTAATCATTGATATCTACATCGCTGTATGTTTAATTTGAAATATAGAGGACTTGCATGACCCCGGAAAGGGTACTTTAAGGACTGACAAGAAGAGGCTAAAGCGCGGGAATAACCAAGTATTAGAATTCTGCTCGTCGTCGCAGTATGGCGGTGAGATAATCAGAACTCGTACGGAATTTTAAATAAAACACACGTAATTGAGGCCCGGGGACAACGTATGCATGCTGTGTTTTAAAATAATTATTATTTTCAGCTTACGCCCGCGTATCGCAATGACTCTGTAGAGGGTTGAAGTGTCGGGAAAGGGGCGAAGAATATATGCTTCCAATTGTCCCTGTACCAACCCTGCTCTCCCACAATCAGCATTTCTATCTCTGAAGTAATTTATTCATAATTTATTCACTTTCGTATACTCTTTGAAGAAATGTTACTTCTCGTTTCATCCTCTCGTGAATTGACCTCCCTATCCTAACAGTTAATAAACAACTTAATTTTTCATCATGAAATGACTCATAGACTGTCGTCTACTTGTTCCAGGAGTCACAGTCTTGATGAACGATTATTTCACTGCTCGGGTGTGACGGAAGTCAGACGTGCCCGCTGGCATCCGGCATCCACGAAAGACTGTCACTTGCTGGTCCTGACATCAGAAAATACTTTTCAGTAAGTTTGTTAATGATCTGTAGGTACGTCAAATCTCAAAATCGTGAATGAAAAACTTGAGTACAGTAGAGTTCACAAAGATTTACTTCAGATCTTATACCGGCATTCTTATATCAATTTTCTTATCGAGTAATCGCAGACTAAAGAAATTTATCGATATTACAGTTTATACGAATGTGAATTAAATGGCGCACAATCACTTATCAAAACCTGGAGTGTTGGCCCAGGGTCTGGCTCGCCTTCAAAAATCCCAACATCGGTTTCGTTTGGGGAGGCTGCTGTGGACTTCGATTTTGTCACTCCAACCCTGAAGCCAGAGATCGATATCAAAGACATCGAAGTATGATTATTCGATATTTTGTCCCAATATCGTCTTCCTTTCTTCCTTTCATCCACATATCCTGCACATGCAATGGATTTCCATGAAAAAAGCCGAAAACAATTCACAATCCGACATACCTATGTGCAAATAATCATCAGGGATTAAAATTTTGCCCTTCAGGGGAAAACTGAATAGAGAAATGATCACATTGTTCTTATTTATTCGTTAACTGGAATTTTCCAATAAATAATGATTATAGCTCGATAAAATCGACTGGACCAACATCGAATGGCCGATTTTGGTGTTGAAGGGGAACGGTGATGTCTGTGCAGTTCACGGTGACATTTTCACCTCAAAGTATGTCTTTAGCGATATTACATCGCGACATCTTCTTGGCCTTTTTTCAGCTCTCAATATTTCTATAAATTCATCAACACTCTCTTGTAATTCTAGACCGGAAAAGGTATCAGTCACCGGACCACTTTCCATGTATCCTAGAGCAGATGATAATTACGGTGTGGACTCCTGTTCTATAATGTGTCTGCAAACAACTCCTCCACTCGTTGTCATTGCTACGAGTAACGGAAAGGTGTACCACAGCATCTTGCTTCGCGAAGGTTTTGAAGATGACGAAAAGAAGGTGAGAATATAATATTCGGGACGGTTGCTTCAATCCCTGTACTCCTAAAGTGAACTTTGGTATTCGCCCAGAGTACCAAGTATCCTTCAGTAACCATCTATGAAAAGTAACTAATTTTTGGCAAACTGTTTCCTCCCTTTACAGACCTGGTCCGAATATGGTTCCACCTTCAGTCTCCACACGCCGGAAGATGCTCTCTTCGTTTTCGAATGCGTCGAAATGGAATTGGGACTCTCCATCAGAGAAGACGAGAAGAAGTACTCATGTCCTGTACATTTGCACGTAGACAGGGGCAACAGTTCAAGGTATAATCGTGTTGGTTTAAAAATTCGAAGCGATACTCTATCTCACCGCATATATTGATATCGCTATTTTTTTTTCGCAGATACTTCTGTTCGCACAACGCGGGTATTCATGTCATCAACTTACCAATGGTCTCGCAATTGGAGGAGTATATTCAGAGCAAAGATGGTGAGAAAGATCTTGTTACTTTTTAATCGACTTACACTAATCGCAATCTAAAGTATCCCAACCACTGATATACCTTTCTTATTTCACAGAGGAGGCAGATTTCTATCTCCCGACATTATCGGAACAATCCAGTTCGCAGTATCTGGTTTGCACCAGAACTCAAAGCACCCAAGAACCCGCTCCGATTTTGGGACTTGGACTCCTTCAAGACCCGTGCATTTTGATCGCATTACTCCACACGGGAATCGCGATCAGTTTGTCAGTCGTGGATCTTCACTACTTGGTGCAGATTCAATTGTTAGAACCAACAATTAGTCCCAGTAAGAAGGTATAAGATCGTCGAAATCCGTTGAAAGAAATGAAAAATATTAATCGCTTTGATCAATTCTAATTAAAAATTAACTGCGGATTGTAGATGGCGAAGGAACCGTTCCATGTTTTTATAAAAAATCTTCTAAAGCACGATATATCTCAACCTATTTTGAAGCTGGGACCAAACGTGGAATCTTCACCTCAAGGTGTAATGGAGGTACAATGAAATAAAAATTATTCACGTTTACAGAGAACTTTTAATAACTGTTGTCTTATATTATGTACGTTTTTGTAATCTTCGTGTTTTAGCTACTGTTCAGAGCCACCCACGTATTTCGTAGCGAACATTTTGCTCGTCAAGATAAAGTGCAAGCAGAAATTGCCAAAAGGACTCGGACTCTACGAGCTCTGAAGACTCATCAACTCAAGGAATTAGAATCATTGGCAGAAACGCGGAAGGAGCTGCAGGAAGCCGCGGAACAACTCGCTGAACGTTACGAAGACATCAAAGATAAACAGGAGGAATTTATCCGGAGGTAGAGATAGAAATTTTTCAATAGAATGACAAATGATTTATCAACTCAGAGTTCACGAAATTTTATTAACTGAAAATGATGATCATTTTATCAAACATTTTTTTCCGAAATTTTTTATCAGAACTAAGGAGGTTTTGAGATTGATCAAACAACGTGAACCATCGATGTCAACGATCGAAAAAGAAGAAGCTAAAGAATTGAAAAAAATGGACAATAAGAGAAAGGAGTTGTCTCAACAGCTGGAAAAGCTTAAAAATAAGGCAAAGTATCAGTCTGAACAGCTGACGAGGTGGGACCGGAATGAAGCAAAAAAGGATGTAGTCATCAGCAAATCCCAAGAAAATACAATCAAGTCTAACCTGACGCAAATGTAAACGTTCTTGAATTTTTTATCGGTATATTATGTATAATGGGGTATTGCACTTTAAATTAAAATCAGCGTGCCTAAGACCTTGACATTTCCAATCGAGCAAAATTTTTGTTTGTACACAGTTCTGAAAAATCCAACTAATTTGAAATTTCGCAGATATTCATTTATAAAGAAATTTCAAGGGTACATATCTCGAAATTTGCTAGTCCCATCAATCTTTCGACCCTGCTGAACATGTGATAAAGTTGAAAAGCTGTTTTTCGAAGAATATATACCACTGTCAAATTTATCGAAATTTTTACATCTATCATTCCACAGGTCAGCGGAAATCGGTGACTTGGTATCAACAATGAATTCACTACAGGAAGAAGTCTTCGACTAAAATTTTCTTTTCTGCCATAATTATTGTCAGGCTAATGAAAAACTTACCTCCGAAACTATGTAAACCGTTTTGTTTTTTTATATAAATATAAGCTATCCATTTATCCTAGCTAATTTTACTTTTTACTATTTTCATGAACACTTGATTAATATGTAAGCTATTTTTATGTATATCTATGTAAGCCATGGGCATGAATAATTGAATAAAAATTACAATCATTATTTTGGTATTGCTTACTATTGTTTCAATAATTTTATACGTTCAGGGCTTCACTATCATTCTTTTATATTCATTAATCTGTATCACTAACTTCGTTGTATGATGCCGAAAAGCATGAAAATCGATTTATTGAAAATTTATTTGATTTCATAGTGGCCTGATATCTATTAAACGATTTTCTATTTGAAGCAACCCATACTATAAATGTTGTTGATAGGTAATATCGTAATGGATTACTGGCCAAACAAACATAAACGATTTTTTCATTTAATTACCTTTATTCGAAGTTCTCTTATATAAAACTGACAAATATTTACAAAGATGACTTATTCTATCTCAATGAAACGAATATTTAATATCTAACTATTTACGTAGTGTTAATTAAAAAGCTAGGACGATTGCTGATTACAAGTTCCGCTTTGTTGAATGCTTTCAGTCGACCAATGGACCCCAGAAATGCTTACTTGGTCTCGTTGGGTCTTCTGTAAGGAAGAAGTCTCTTCCTAGTCTTATGAACTCTTTGCGGCTTAGTTTTCCATCTTCATTTGTATCGATGTAGCTAAAACTCACGGCCGCGTCCTGATCAAACGGAAAATAAACATTAGATCAGATTCAAGGTATTAACAATATGGAATCAATGGATATTAGAAAAAATACCACGTGGTGTCTTTCATTTTTAACTTATAGTATCACAGACATGAACCTTTCCTCCAAATTTTAACGAATAATTTTCAGATACTTACTTCACTGGTTAGCGCCAAGCACTGAAAGAACAGTTTGAACTCTTCCACTGAGATTTCCCCACTTTTGTCCTTGTCCACTGCCTGAAAAGATAATATATCAAATTATTTCATTGAAATACATAATAATATAGAATAACATCTCTTTGTAGAGAGAAATACACTAACGAAAGATTTTCACATCGCCGATTAGATGGAAAAACGAATTTATTGACTGTGATTAACATTGGCTCACCTTGAAGAGGTAAGGCAGGAAATTATGACACTTGCGCTTGAGGGATTTGTCGTTTAATACGTGGTGCATTTCCTCCAAGTACTTCTCAACGCCAACGAGATTGTAAGGGCTTATTTCACCCCATTGTTCTTCCCACATTTCCTGTAACAATTTTTGTAAATCCATAAACTAATTTGCCATTTTTATAGCCTGAACGGGGATTATTTATAAGAGAGAGACTATAAACAGATATTTAGAAATAAAATTTATTTTCAAAACAGAATGTCAATAGCCTCAGCCTCATATAAAAAAAAAAAAAAAACATAAAAGCTTATCGAGGGCAGACCTTCACTTACGTCATAAGAAGACTAACTCTAAACTCCTAATTTGAATAACCATCGCGTTGACCATGAAAAAATTTAAAATCGTATATTTGCAGCGAATTAATCGAACATGTAATATTTTTAAATTCAGGCAACCTTTATTCACGTATATACGTATACATATACGTGCACAGTACTTATTTACTGTGATAAACAAATCATTTTGTAGTCTGGTGCCAAGGCTGTTTTAAAAGGCGTGGACAGTTCAGACATAGGTATAAACGCATTAAAATTCAAAGGCTGACCGCGTGAATATAATATCGATTGCCGACTTAATTATCACAATCGATTGTTGGTCTTTTTGAACGCGTAGACGCTATAGAAAATCGAGTAGTTTCAAAGTAAATAAGATATTTTCGTTCAGTATTTACATAAAATAATATTATGACCTGGCCTTCACGTAGACCGTGGGTCAAGTTGAAATCAATATTTATCTAAGTTTATGTAAAATATTGAGTCAATTATTTCGATACAATTTTTTTTACATAATTACAGTAATCACTGTCTCTGAAATATTTATCAAATTATCGTATACTCCCTGAAGTATGAGAATATTGAAAAAAAAAAATCATTAATATCTATTAATAAAGTCCAATACTTGAACATATATATTAAATATTTATTCAACTTACGCTGAGAACTTTTTGGAAATCTTTTTTTGCGTCTGGTCCTAGGTGTCCCAGATCAGCAAATCTCTCGCCCAGAAGCATGAAATCATCGTAACTAATCACACCGTCCTTGTTAACGTCAAGGTGGCTATGAAGGGTGCGCATCTTTCTTCGCCAAAATGCCGATTCACCCTGAAAAGGATATATAGTTAGTTGATCAGATTTATAACGTCGTAAACAAGTTTCGCGGTGCATTTCATTAATTTTTATTGCTATTCGTTCGCCAATGTAACTGATGTTCGGATGATTATCACGATTGCAGATTTCGGATGGTACATTTTATACACAATATAGGTGAAGGCCACTCATTCGCAGTGTATTGATGCCTGGGTGAACACACACGTATTACGTGGCCTCATTACAATAAAGTGTCAACTTTTGCTGATAACCTCGATCAAAAATAAGTTTTATATATGTTTCGGTGAATAATCTTAACAACTTTTTGCCAAAGATCAGTTCACGTGGGCGTCTGGTGATTCGAGATAATGATGAAAAAAAAAAATAATAATATTAGATAAAATAATCGACACATTATAGAATTCAGACCAAACAATATATGTAAATCAAATATATTTATGGGCTTGAAAAAACGTGAATCATAATTTGATGTTATACGTCTAGTCGATACGGCGTGGACTACGGATTAATAAACGAGATTTTTGAATAGTTTGATTATTACATCGTTTGTGGATTTAAAAACCTGTTTTAATATCGAAAACTACGTCAATGCGATAGAGTAAACTGGTGTCATCTAGTAATCTGATCGAAAAATGTTGATCTTGAGCGAACCGAGTTCTCGAAAATTTGAAAAGTTAATGCGAGTAGTGGAATCTTTTTTTTTTTTTCTCGTTAATAAAATAAAGGATTTATTTCAGATTATGGCGTGTATCAATAAGTTCAACTTATAGATCGTATGGACCTCATACACTCTCTCAGCCATGCACGTACCGTAAAATAATTTTATACATACGATGGTGCATACAGGATGTAAAGCAATAAGCTCATGGCTTTTTATTCAACCGACATAGATAATATGCAATCATAATTACTAAATTGGTGGATTCAATTTAGAATATCAAACAAAGAGCTGTTGGGAGATGATACGACGGGCAAGAACATCTCGTATTATTTAATATCCGTATATACATGTTCCTGAGGTATACGATAACACGTATCGCAGCAATAGTTATACTGTCATTGTCTACTCGTTTGAAATTTGTATAGCCCTTAATGAGGCCGGTATTCGACACCGGGAAGTAAGTTCCCGCAAAAGCCCTGTCAGTATGTATCGTGAGTGAACATTGCCGATTCATGTGACCATATCTAGGCTTGGCTATTAAAAAGAGAAGATTGGTATTTGGGGGCCACTATTGTTCGAGCGCCCACTATAAAATGTTACATGTGGCCCTATCGAAGGTTGTATTGAGTGATTGTGTCGTTGGTGAACGAAAGTTTCGCCCATGAGATCAGTCAGAAGATTATTCGTGAAACTATATACAATCGATGAACGTAACGATACCTATCTGAAGTTCATAGATTTATTGTAATATTAGATCTTTATAATTAGGGCAGACAGATAAAGAAACAAATTAGTATTCACCCGGTCATGTTCCGTGTCCGAATCGCTGTCCGAGTCGCTGTAAGACGCGTAATCCAACGACGTTGATGTCCTAGTATGAATTTGCTTACTATACAGTCTTCTCGCAATCTGGATCATCTGAAAATGACGAAAAACTTTTTAAAATATGTATATAAATATTGAAAACATATTGAGCAATCTCAGGTTGGGTCGCAAAGATAGTTTCAAGCTGATAATAACCGGTCTTCTCTCCTCAGATCGAGTGAAAGCGTCACCTTAATGAATTTTCGGTGTTATACACGTCGAAGCTGTATACAGGACCGGCCCTAAAAGGTGCTTGCCATCAATGTCTAAATAAAAAATTACGATAACGTACAACAGAACAACGTTTCACGTTACGTTACAATTAAGGGCATAGATCAATCATCGAAATATCGTAGAGCGCCTCTGCGACTACTATGAGCTGCACACATGTTTTCAGTTTGAAAAAAATATCCGACTGCTGCAGCTTATTGCGTTAACCAATGAGTATTATATTACATTGGCTGACTATAATCATTATAGTGTATGTATAACATCACAACGCGCTATAGTTTCAGGGAATTGCGCCTTGCAAGCGTGAACGATCCAGGGTTCACAACGGTTCGTTAACCCACTAGATGAACCGACTTTTGCAGACATTATACTTCTCAGACAGCGAGGATGCATCTACAGTACGGTATACTATGACTTATTCGAAGGTTCCACGAAGCGCATTTTAGTATAAGGTTCGCCCGTATGTAATTGTATTGTGTAATTTCTAAAAATAGATAAGTCATCGCAAAAAAGAGAATCAATAATGCATTAATTAAACGACCTACATTGGTTCTGACGATATGGAAAACGAGTCAATTCAAGACAGTGACCCTAGTTCAATCGCTAGGGCAAAACTAGTGCCAAAGATTTACCAAAAATTTCTGTCGGCTAATTTTAATGATGGAAATTAATTACTGTTCAAATTCTATATACGAATGAATTAACAATCGTACTTAACGGTTCATAGACGCAGATACATCGACGAATCGTAATGAGAGCGGGAGACATTTCAACATTTTTGAGAGAATGATGGCAAACTGGAAACTTGTAATTCCGAAAGAAAGCCCTCCGTGATACGGTATAAAATTTTGAAAAAAGCAATGACAAATTATCTTATCGTAAATCCTCCTAGTCCCGTTATCTGTTTTCAAGAGGCCCAAATATCTCACGATTAGTCCTAAGGCCTTGTTTGTTCCATAGGAATCCCCATTTTTCCATGGATGGCTCAGCGAGCCAGGCCAAGAGATTATTAGAAAAACTACAGACCCATAGCCTACCTGGATCAGGGTAACTCAACGGGCCCTAAACTTTCCCTGTTTTTATGAAGATCTCTGTGGGCTAGGCCAAGGGGAGTATTAGTAGAAAAACCACAGACCCTTACATGGCCTGTGGATCAGGACAATTTTACTGGGTCCTAAACTTTCGGTCTAGGATAGGGTCGGGTATCTAACTATTGACAATGACTAACGGTTTCTTCATACAAACGAATTTGTACAAAATTGATGGAACAGCAATTTCTAAGTTTTGAATCCACCAAGAGAAAATGCCTTTTTATCGAATTGGGACAAGGAAGTATTCAATTAGTGAAAACTTGGTAGTTGGGACGATAAGCGTTATTACAGTATTGTATCATGTTCGGAACGCAATTGCTATATACGTGTTTTAATTCCAATCCATATATACATATATTTGACATAAGTCTGAACTCCGAATGTCCCATGAATACAAACGCGGCGTAAACAAAGTCTGATAATGAGTGGGACTACGGCCCACTTTTACCACGAATACAAGGCGATACGGCGAGGATGAGGGAGCTGTATGACGTCGAGACATGTAAACAAACGTGCAAGTTGCACGTGCAATCAACACAGCTATATCAGGGAAAGACAGAGACGTATTATACCGGTCATTTACCTGGGCGCGTATAGTTTTTCTTTTTTACTTGTTTCTTTTTTTACGTAAGCTGCAGGTGAACGTTTCGGTCTGGTGAACGGACGTAAGCTCATCTTCGGGAGAAAATATTCATTTCGTTTATATTTCATAATGAATTCTAACGTGTGATTTAGGACATGTATGCATACACTATTCATATCCAAAACGAATGTGATAAAGAGAATAATAGGTAAATATCCGCTAGTGCAATGTAATCATACAAAAGAATTCCTCTCCTTAGGAGCACGATGGAATTATACTTTTGAACTTTCAGCCGAAATACTAAATGCATATATTTGAACATCAAGTTATCAATTCGGTAATAACATACATATATGTATAGTTTATTCTGGAGTTTATCTCATCTCTACTTCACAGATTGAAAAGAAAGCAGCGAAAAAAAAAGGTGATAAACATAAATATAAACTCTGATGAACTGAATGATATTGGAGCATAAATAAAGTATACTCGACTCTTTTTATCAGGTTTATATGATAAATTATATCATTTGCATTGAAGACCTGATTACGACTGTAAAAATTTGTCTCAAAAATTTCCTAAACTTATAATTAAAAATCTCATTCATATACTATACGATGAGTAGTGTAGATGCGTTATACGTTTTTACATAAATACTAAACAAATTTAGTATAATTACTACACAATAATACATCACTAGATAAATTTGGGGGAAAGAAAAGTTACATATATTTTTCTTCAGTGAAATTCAAATGAATTTACAGCAGTCAATATTTTAGACCGAATTTTTAATTGTGGATTATTTTTTGAAGGGAAATGCAATGATTTTACCAAAGGGCATTATGAATTTAGAAGGGTCTAAGAAAGTGACTGACCAGCTGCTGTTCGTTCGAATTGATTGATGGCTTTCGAGGTCCTAGAATTGTAGTCGAAATGGCCGGAGTAACGGTGTTTTCCAAAACACCCCTCGCCATTCCAAGTCGAAAGCTCGTTCTCAAGAATAAAGTTGCCATTGTTGTATTAACGTTTAATTAATAATTATTACAACAATTTGCCTATCTCAACTTTGAGAGTAGACCTCTAACTTTGCTTTGTGTACGTTTGAACCGATCGTTTACTTAAAACTGAAACCTTGGCTGGACGCGGTGCCCCTTTTTGTAGGGACTTAAATCACCCCCCTTACGCGCATGCGCTGTGAATCTGGCGGTTCCTTTCTCTCTATGGTTTTACTTGTATTCAACTATTCGTATGTATAGTACGTGTACACGTACAAGATATTTATGTATACATATACGAAGCCGAAGTCGAACCCACGATACAATGCATCGGTGTTTGCTCGTTGAATTCTTCTTTTTTCGTCACATACATTAGCAGAGATAAAACGCCCTTTATCTTTTCTCATGTTACTAAGATGTTGACGATGACTACGGACGCGTCTGGACAGTACAATAAAAATTCGGCTGTTTGTGAATAGCGAATATTCTACGAATAGATATCGTAGTACTCGAACATGAATTTGTTAAAAGTACATACTACATACATACATATATTGACAAACGAAGGCAACGTAAATAAATAATCATTGTAAAAGAGAACAGTACGATATGTATAACCATAGTGGGAGACGATAGTTGTTTACCGTGTATACGTGCTTACGTGCCTAGACGCATGTCAGGCTGAGTTTTAGCATTGAACAAGAATATTGTAAATAAGAAAGAATCGAGCAATTAATAATTTGCATAAAATTGATAAATTAATTGTAGAATAGCAGACATATACTTACATGGCGTTTTGTTTATAAAATTCATTGTGGATTTGCTAGAACTATATAATACGAGTAATGATGATTTGCGTAATTGCTATATTCGCGGAATGTGTTCCAATTTTTTATTCAGATAAGAATTTTGATATGGATGTTATAGAGTAAGTCCATCATTAAAATATATACATTTTTGAAAACTAAGATCAAACGTACTACGTCTGATTCAAGGGAGCTGCAGAAATTCAAACGAATTGTTTACTTACGAGATTAATGTTAAAAATTATAGGGGACTTAGTAAATGTATAATCTCATTAAAATTCATAAATAAGCAATTAGAAAATTGGGTAAAGAAAACCTCTGAATAATAAATTACATTACGTTTATTCAAATATTCTATATAATAACCAGACCTACACATGCATTCAAACAATCGATGCAGATTTTACAAGGATGGCAAATATTGAAAACAATATGTGTATAATAACAATATCATGTAATATTGAGATTTATCAAGAAAATGATAACATTTAGGGTAAATATATATATATTTTTTTTTTTTCAGCAAACTGCCAAGAAGGGTGTAAAAACTGGCTCGCTATTTAAATCAGAAACATATACATCAAAGATACACGTATAGATGTACGAATTATATATACGCATGCCTAGGAAATAATTTTTTTTTTTTCTCTTTCTTTTCTTTTTATTTCTATAGCTCAACAAATCTGGCATGAATCTAATGAATCACTTATTATTATAATTAAATGTACAATTGTTTAATCTTAGACTTATTAATTCCTAGCATATACATATGATTCTGTGTCATTTATAATAATCAATATTTATTAATTATTTATAATCGTATGCTTAATTCAAAGATCTTAACTCTTTTTATATTCAATCCTCTCAACCTTAACTTCGTCTCCAACAAGTTGATAAACGTACGTTACCACTGTTGAGCTTTGAATATCCATCAGCACAAAGGATGGTATAACAGACCTATAAAGATAAAGAAAATAATTTTAACGTAAGTAAACTTTTGATTAATAAACAGTTTGATTCTAATCGTGATTTTGATAAAATGAATTTTTTGTGAAAAATCTTGGTTTTGAAATAAAATCTTAACAAATGAAATTCGATTTTCTTACAAGTTTAAATTCAATATAAACGAGTCAGATGTTTTGACCATATGCAAGAGGAATTAAATAGACATTTATTTATTTATTTAAAACTTATATTTTGCTTTGAGTTTTAATAAAATCATACCAGGTGTATAGTTTTAGAGTTACCCTGGGTATTTTCTTGATAGCCACGATATGGGACGAACTGTTTTTTTTATGGCATTGATTACTACATTGTTAAAGACACAAATATGAGTTCCAACATGGATAAAAATATTCTGAGTAAGATTCAATGCTGAAAAACGATTTCCTGCAGTTACAGAATAGTTTTGGCTATGAGGTCCAAGTTTTGTGGTTTTGAGAAGAATGAAAATTATTTATTATTGGGATAAAAGTGAAAGAAGTTGAATCTTTCGAGATAAAACCATGATTTTTCCTTTCTAGTTCTGATTATGACAAAACATTTTCTCCAAGCAACCGAAACTCACGTATCTAAAGGATTATACGCCCCAGTAGCAGATCCTGGATTAATATAAAACTTATTTTCATGTTCATAAGCTTCAAACTTATGTGTATGACCTGATATCAAAATATCAACATCTAATTGCCTCTGAATAAGAGCTAGAGACTCTGGATCTCCCCATGGGACAACTTGGTGCCCGTGAGATAAGCCGATTCTGAATTGACCAACAGTTACAACTTTTTGTTCGGGATAATTCAAGTTCTGTAATAATAAAAATACACTTATTATTCAATAATGATAACAATAATAATGGTAATAATAACATCAATCTCTAAATTCTCAATAATACTAAACTAGATTCATTTTGACCAACTGATTAATACATACCTCGTCAAAATCTCCTCTGACAACATGTACATCACTCGCCAATGTTTTTAGATAATCATACGACTCCTTTGTACAAAGATTTCCAGTGCATAATATGTGTTGTATCCTCCCAGGTACTAAAAGTTTTTTAAACTTACTAGGCAAGCTGCTGCATCTGTGCGGAATGTGCAAGTCTCCCAGGACTAAAACGAGCTATATAAAATAGAAAAGAAACCACGTAATTATTGTTACCGAAAAGATTTCATGAATTGTGTGTATTCATTTTAGGTTAGGTTACGATACTCACACTCCTCTTTATATCTAATCAGAATTTAATTATAAGACAATTCTACTCGCCATTGTTAGTTGTTGGATTTATCCGAAACCTTTCAGATCTTGAACAACACTTTTATCGCTTAACAAATACTCGAAATTAATTAATACGATGTGAATGTCAAAAACGGTTATCGGAAGTAGGAGGGAGTGAGCGAGTGACAACTGACAGTAAAAAGTTCGAAGAACATCCAAAATGTGGCGCTACTAGCATACAAAATACATTTCACACTTGTTCACCGAATGATATACATATTTGAAATGAAGAATGTTTACACGGCGGGGGAATACCCCTTGTGTCTTGATTCCGTTTACAATTTAGTTAGTTGTTTCAGTCACGAATTATTGTCAATTGCTTATTAATAAATGTGATTTTAGTAAGATTCCAATAATATTCATAATGAAATGCGTCGTGCCAGGGGCTAATGTCAAAAGTATGTTTACACTGTCATTTTCATTAAGGTTATGTTATGTTAAGACGCAACACCAAAAACATTAAATGAATAATTATTTGAATTAATCATGAGCTCTGCGTGATGAATCTTCTATCATTCACTGTATCCTTGAATTATTCAAAACTCTAGAAATATTTTGAACCACGCCATTCCGGCTTTATAATCGTCATGAAAATGTATGAATTCAAAAAGCACTTTTCTTTCTTATCAAACTTCAAAGTTTGATATTTTCAATTAGCTGGTTGATATTATCAAAGCTTGATGGATTACTGATTGAGTGATTTTTTTCTAGTTTTGGCAAAAGCCATTCACTCATTGGCTAAAATTGGCGATGAGATGTACGTTGAACCGCAAAAAACAGGAATATCATTTCGGACAGTAAACATGGCTCGATCAGCATATGCTAGTTTTACATTCTCACAGAGCTATTTCTCGTATTATACTTTTGGAAATCTGGAAGAAGATGATGCTCTTAGATGTCAAATAACAATGCGTGTAAGAGAAGCTTAAATCGTAAAACAATTTAACTATAATAAACCAAAGAATCTAATGTTCGTATGTTCTTTATAATTATGTATAAACAATGTTCAAAATCTTATCGACTTTTGCCCAATTGATTGATAATTAAATGTATGATATTTATGCAAATTTATTATTGCTATGTTATTTGTGTTTAATCAATTTTTTATTCATTTAATTTTTTTTTTGCAGTCTGCGTTGGCCGTTTTTAAAGCACCAAGTACATTGGATAGGCAATTGGAAACTTGTCAAATAAATTTAGAGGCTCAAAGTTGCAAGCTTGTTTTTGTCCTGAAGTATAGAAATGGAATTATCAAAACACATTTTTTGCCAATTATAGATTGCCAGGTTTTACAGGTATTTTTGTTTTCTTCTTTTTAATAAACAATTCATCAATATTTCAAAATACGAGGGATGTGGATTCAAATTACCGTTCAAATAAATTTTTTTTTGCCAAATGATGGATACTTTGGAGAAATTTTTCCTCTTTTCTTGTCTTCAAATCATTCTTTCTTCTTGAACTGTTATACATAAAATATAAATAAAAGTTCATTTCGTATATCAACATTTTTTCAGGCAGCCTTTTCTCAAAAAAGTGCTTCTAATCAGTTGACTGCACATCATAAAGTCATGTCAGAAGCAATGCTAAACTTTCAGCAAGGTCTTATTGAAATAACTTTGGAAGTTACTCCGCAAAAAGTATTGCTCAGAAACTATCTTGACGATGCTTCAGGTAAAGACTAATTTTCATTTTATTTGTCCAAAAAGCGATATCTTTGACTATAGGATAACAAGGAATATAAATTTCTCACAATAATGTGAATTTACAGATTTGTCCAAAGTAACGAGAACTCAGTTAGCCCTTGGAGTGGGAGAATTCGATCAATACAAAATTGGTTTAGATACTTCGATAACGTTTTGCGTTAAAGAGTTTAAAGCTGTTTTAAACTTTGCGGAAGCTGTATCTTTGCCAGTCAGTGTACACTTTGAAACAGCAGGAAAGTAAGGAGCAAAGATGTATCTATTAGTAAAATTAGTTAATTTATCTTGAAGAAAGATGTGCAGTAATTTTTTCGCAGAAGCTTCAAATTGTTTTCATCTATTTTCCAGACCAGTAATATTCATAATCAAAAGTCCAACGTTTGAAACAAACGTAGTTTTATCCACGTTAAATCCTGACTCGGATTCTCAGTCAGAAACGACAACAATCCGACCTAGAGAGAGAACAATACCTAAAAAAGGAAATGCCAGTAAACGAAAACCTAAGAAAACCATTGAACCTGGAATACGTAAAGCACCAAACAAATCGACTGAATATAGAACGATGCAGAATGAAACTGCAAGCACATCCATGGAAATTACAAATATGGAACCTAGAAATGGTCATAACAAAACGCACCAGCGAGAGGAAATGATTATAGATTCAAACGAGGATCATTTATTTGCAACTGTTGGAGACAGTGTATCAGTCAATGCAGACAAGGCTTGTAGGAATAGCCCTTTTTCTGAGAAATCCAAAAATGGTAATGGAAATAACAATTTACAATATGCAGGCAAATTTTCCGACAAATCCAGCGCAGGTCCGAGTTCTAAAGGCATACATTCAATTTTTTCAAATATAATAAAAAGTAAAGCAAGATCTGCAGCAACTTCAACGACAGTGTCTATAAACGAAGATATTGTACCAAATTCACCACCTAGACATGTTAATAAGAAAGCAAGGATTATTTTCAATAAATGTTTTCAAACGACATTTGATCCAAGAATGCTTCCAGGGCATGATGTTGTATTAGCTGAAGATACTGATGAAAGCGACTGATAATTATAAAATTCACACATACATATAATTTATAAATAAACAGATAATTTCTTAATATAATTGTCTTCCAAGTCAACTCTAAATACCAATCAACTCTTAACTGTAAATTATGTTATGGTTATAGGTATAATCGATACTTCCACACATGCAGAAATATGATATCAAGTAAATATATGTGTACATAGACCCGGCGTGATATCTTTGAGAGATTTTCTTAGTTATTCAGATGATACTCAAAGGGGTGGGTTTAACAGAAATTTAAATGTTGAATGAATTGAAGAGCTATTTTTCTGATTAAAGAAATTTTGCAAATTTATGTTGTTTGTTTTTGAGAAAGATTGAGTCTTTCAGAGAAGTAGTTAATATGTAATACAGTGCTCATTATCTTACAACTATGTTTCATGGAGAAAAATGATTTGAGACTCATATTAACGATTCAAAAATATAATAAATATATAATATAAATATTTCATCAAGAATCCTAATACAAATTATTTATTTCGTACAAAATACATGAAATATTTAAATAAATAATATTCAATCATTGAATAAATTCAAATAATGACTCACAGCGAATACATAATATATTTGAAGAATAACAAAATTTTTTTTAAATAGTAACGTTATACTCATATTATAGCTACAAAATCTGAAGATTCCGTTCGACACTCAGTTGATATATCACGATCAGATATCAATCAAAAGTAAGGTTGTTGCTCTGAAACAAATCGTATCAAATGCAGCAATGGTGTATATTATACAAAAAAAAAAAAAACAAGACTAGACTATTAACTACTTACCGACATAAATTGTTCAAGAAACCTTGGAGTCCATCCGGACATGTTTTCCAGATCCCGAAATGATTTCAGCTTCCCGTTGAGTTTTCTATAAATGTTATTATTTAATTCGAGCCCAAAGTACACGCTTTGCATTCCGAAACTTGTGCTTTTTTAATATAATTTATTATAATGTTACGCTTAAAATGAACATTTGATGGTTTAATAACTTGCAATCAAATATTTGTTTAATTATTGCTGTCTGTTTATTGCTAAAATGTTACAAGAATAATTAAATCGACCATTTAGCTATTTTATGCAAAAACACAATTCAAGAATAACATTTGGACTGTTCATTGAAAATATAAAACTCTGAAAGCAGTCACAGAATAGCTACATACCTAAATTCATGAAGCATCATCGATGTTTTGGGTCCAATCCGTATCAAGGTCTTCAATTTTGCTGGTGATCCCTCATTGAGAATTTTCAAAATTTTAGCATTATGTGCTGCTTGCCTTCTAGATGACGATTCAACCTTGTTCTCTGTCGTTATCTTTTCGGGCTCCCCTTTTGGTTTCATTTCCACTTCTTCTTCTGAATCTTCCGTTTCATCTTCATCATTGACTATGCTTGCACTAGCTTTTTTCAACTTGTTTGAACGATGCTTTTCATCTTGATTTTTTTCTGGCCGGCTGCTCTTTGGAAGATCTCTCAGCTTGTATCTTCCACGGCTTCGCTTTGTGAGCTTTTCATCAGATTCATTAAATTCCTCATCTTCTGTTCCTTGGTAGCTAAGTTTTCTCTTTGGAGCTGATTTTTTTTTGTGACGTTCGATTTTATTTATTTGCTGACTGTCTACAGCTACGCTATCATTCCTTGAACTATTGTCCAACGATCCTTCACCTTCGTGAGACGTGCTGCGAGAGCGATGAGAGCGATAAGTTTTCGACGAAGTAGATTTTGTATCAGTAACTACCGATTCTGTTTTACTAGGTGAACTCATCTCAATAGAATTATTCATTCCTATACCGGAATCATCTAATTGCCCCGCTTTTGTCCCTTGGAAACTTGAATTTTTTTTTAAACTGAATACTATGGAACTTCTACGGTGCTCAGTTTTTCCAGCTACACTCTCATTCTTTGGATTATTCTTTACGGATACTTCACCTTCGTCAATTGTACTGTCATCATCAGATAAATTAACTTTAGACATATTGGATGTCTTATCAAGAACTTCTGAGTCCATTCGTTCGGCGGAGTGAATTTGATTAGAACTGCTAGATCCTTCTCCAGACTCGTTCGATCCCTTCTTCACAACTGATTGTGAACTTAGATTTTTTTTATCACCAAATACATATTTACAGTTATCATCTATTCGGCTACTTTCCTGATCACTTGTTATTACATTCTTAAAAGTATTATCTAACGGTATTTCAAATTCATCATCAGTACTTTCATTAGACAAATGAAAATTAATTTCACTCCGATTTGATGGTTCCATTTCGACAGCGATATGAAAATTCTGAAGTCAAATTGCAAGGAATTTATATCAGTGGACTCCTATTACCTGGATAGCGTAAACTTAAATATTACTGAAGACTGAGGCTTACAATGGTCACAATAACATTGCTGTAAGGTAATCATCAAACCAGTTTGAGTGCTATCTCTTATTATTCATCATAATCAAGTATATGTTATTATGACAACGTCGATTTCCAAGAACTAGGAGAATTAGGATGTTTATAATGAAACTAGAAATGAACACTATACGTAAACGTATACCCAAAATATTATCAAAATATATTTGAAGCTTATGAAAATACGTTAAATGGACTATCTGACATTGAGCTACAATTACTTTCAAAGGAACGTGTTTCATCCTATGTATAACATATACAATATTGAACTTAGCTTATTATTAGTTAATTAGGTACAGTGGTACATGTATAAATATATTACAATAAATAACAAGAATAATAATTATGCAAATAAAAAATTAATCCTAATTTAATATAGAAACATTTAATACTGAATACTAAGTGAAATATTGAGGAAATTGGAATTTCCAAACGAATATTAATGATAAACATATGTCGCCACGGCTCCTACATATGAATCCCTGAGAAATAAAGTAGTATTTAGTCGTTTTTTGAAGAAAATATTGTAGAAAAAATATATATTTCCACTAGTTTTGATTATTAATTGATTAAAATTGACTTACACCACTTAATATTGCTTCATAGGGACTCATGTGTTTGGGTCAAAATGTAACAGCAGGTGAAATCTTAATAAATTAAAATAATAATTTCTTTAATCTTAATGTGATATTATCGACGCAATTAATACTGCACAAAAATAATACGAGATCAAGTGAAATTAGATAAGTAGCAGGATTGACATTTCCGAGTAACAAATCATTAATTACATATAATTACAGGTGTGCTGTAGATGAGTATTAATTAAGTGTCAATAAAATCGGAGTTGACACGAATCTGCTGATTACTATTCAAAAGATACGTTGTTTGCCTGAAACAATTATATGTGTATAGGTATGAATGATGATTTTTTCATGCAAATGATACGGTTATCCCTTGGAAATAACTGACAATGATAGTTTTACATATTTACCGCAAAAAATTTATGACAGATTTTTTCGGTCCAAATGGGCATATGCTCCAAGTGCTTTAACGATTTAAATTCGCCATGTATCAACCTGCGATCACACATAGGTAAAACAGAATTAGTTATAAAGTGCATTGAGTTTATAATTTTTGTTTTGTACGTATAAGTATATTACTACAATATAATATATTCATTTAGTAGGAACTAACAATGAACGAATATTTATCAACATTCTAACAGCAAAGAATGAAAATATACAAAGTGCCTTATAGTGAATTCTCATAACAAAAAACTCTATAATAATTAAAATCTGATCACATAGGTATTAGCTGAACAAAAAAACAAGAAATGATTCACCTATATTGATATATCGATACTGCTGTCTTAAATCCAATTCGTGGTAAGTCTATCAATTGTTCTGCAGTACTAGTGTTTAATATTCTCAAAATGTTATCATTGTGTGTTCTTTGTTTATCATTTAATTCTTGTTCTTGATTTTCAATGTTATCACAGTGGTTGTCATTTGGCTGAATCTCTTCAGGTTCTGATTGTGGATCTGAAACTCGGTTCAACATCAATTTTAGAATTTTCTCATCAAGTTTCATTACTTTTCTTGGAGTTTGATAATCGATTTGAGACTGTCCAGGCTGAGTAAAATCAGTTGTTAATATTGCGTTCATTCTTTTCATCTTGCTGATTCTAGTTACAGGAGGAAATACTTCTACACGTTTTTCCAACAATTGTTCATTATTCGTGACTTTTTCTGAAATAGAAGAACCTTGCTTCTGATACTCAATCGGGTCCACCGTTTCTCCTACTGAAATGCTCAACTGTGAAACATTGTCGACTAAGATAGACTGCTTTTCTTCAAAAGTTGAATGATGACATGGTTGTGAATTTGGTACCAAATCATTCGCAGATTCAAAACCACGGAAGCAACATTGGCATTTATCCAATTCCTAAAACATAAGCAATTATTAGTTAGTACGATTAGTAATAACGAACCTGTAATGCAATAGATTAAAACATACTCATATTTAAGAAATAATGTTCTAAAATGCAAAGGCAGATCTGATTAGATAATCTAACTGAAACGGGAATATAAGATTAATGATCTAATACATCATAAAAAAAATGACCGATAATAAATCATCCAAACAGCAAACTATGAATTTCTATATGTATAAGGTATCGTAAAGTATTTTAACAAGCTTCTTACATCATCGTTGTTTGTGTGAAGCTTTGCAGGATTCACCATAACCATATCTTCTAAAGAGCTGTAAATATAAATTTTAGTCAAATATTTTCAAAACTTTCTTGTTTTTATATCAGTATATAATGTTTGCCCAAATGGAAAGCCAATTGATTAATTTAACCGAAGCTATGAATCTATACTTATGATATAATTATTAGTATAATATATTAGGAGAACAATATTCCAAGAAAAAACCTATTGAAAATACTAATATGTATGTACTATATCCATAAATATGTGTATACCTCGCTGAAAGACTGTCGTCGTAGTATTTTGCAAATATACTGTAGTCAGCGGTAGTTAATTCAGTCTTTATAAAGGTATCTTGATCAGTATTTTGAGTCTGTGGCCTACTAATCGATAGCGTAGATTCAGTTCCGGCCGAACACCCAGCTTCATAATTGATCAAAGGTATTTTCTGATTTGGTATTTCCGCTCCACTGAGATCAAGTGGTGCTGTATATTCTGTATAATCCAGGCCCTTCTTATTTCCATTAAAATCTATTTCAGATTTTCTAAGCACTACCATACAATCTTTTATTTTTCCGCCTATAGCTCGTGATATTATAGGACTTGCATCTTGCTTATCGATAATCTCAATATTTTTTGTTCCTCGTGATTCTGAAAGTTTTTCGTCTGCTGGAAGGTCTCTTGTCTTAGATTTTAGCTGATTAGTAGAAGGAGCAGAAGTGCATTCCATATGTCGTTGAATTTGAACACTTTTGATGCTCGTAGCAACCTGTAAGGTCCTCACAGTTGCTCTGTAATCACTCGCCGGATCTGAGCTAATGCAGGCAACCAGAGAGACCAGAAAAGTGGTATCTAAAAAATCTGCAATATAATTGATTGATTTCAATCAAATTTGTGCAAAATCATCAATATATATTCAATATTCTGTATTATTAGCAAGGTCAGATTAAATTGACTCTATATGACTATAGGTGATCATTGAAAAACATAATGTTAACCACCTTCTAATATTGAGGCCAATTTACTATCTTTGTGAAACAACATCTCATCAGATTTTCTCAATGTTCCAGTGATCACTTTTTCTAAGGCTGAAAGACTTTCATCTAAATAAGATCTTCCGCCAAAGACGTAACGTCCAGATTCTGCTTCACCGCAGATTCTAGATCCTGATAAGTCTACCAGATTCAACTTTGACTCCAGGAATTTATCTCTGCAATATAAAGTATAACTATAATCGTTTTTCAAAGAACATAATTGTGGTATGAACTATTAATTCTTGGAATAAAACCCGTAGAATTTCGATTCGACAGAGTACTAGTACTCTGCGACTGTTATAATTTATAGTAGAAAAATTCTAGATGATTGGGCAATGATAGAATCATTTGAAAATCAAAATTTTTCTTGATTTATGCATTACCCGTCTTTAATCTTCAGATGCAGAGTCATCAGAGCATGGGATTGCGAACTGGAAATATTATTCTGCAACGAAGAACTTGAAGTTTGTTGCTCTTGCCTAATCTGAAGAGCTTTATTAACGAGTTGTATTCCTTCTTCAAGTGATTCAATATCTTCAGTTTTTGAATCAGATGCTGAACCGGTATGCACCATTGCTCCTTCCTTTAATAAGTCGTGAACTTCTCCGTCATAAATTTCCACAAATGAAGCAGAAACCTGAATCCCATTCTCTTCAAAGATGTGCTTCAAAGAGCGCTGTATCAAGCCACTATTCTGCCACTTACTCATCTGTATCAAGGAAATTGTTAAGGTAAGAAATGCAGATTGAATCCATATCTTCATGATAGGAATAATAATATATCGATATTAGAGATATGAGTTATGGTATACCTTTCAATGATAGAACAGTGTATGTTAGATATAGTATAAAAGTAATGTTATCAAATCTCATGAAATACCAAATAATATTCAATTCTATTGCATAATTACCATCGAGCCCTGCAGGAAGCCCATAGTATAGGATTTTCCAGTACCAGCTGGACCATATGCAACAATAGTGGCATTGTGACCACACAGTGCTTTTTCAACAAAAGGATAAGCTGCTGTTTTGTAAACTCTTTCTTGGGATTCATTTCCCCATTTGATATAATCAAAAGTGAAAGAATCATTATGCAGCCTCAACATTTGAGGATTATCAGGAACTTTGGATATAACTGATTTTTTACTTTCAGGGCATTCTTTGATTCGCACGGTTATTTCTATGTCGGAGCATTTTTTTTTTGGAGAAATATGTTTATTACCATCTGTTGACATTGCTGCGGATATTTATTCTGAAAAAGGAAAGTTGTTATATGAAATGAAGTGCAGGTTCCAATTGTGAATTTCATTTAGTCTACTATATTTTGGTATTCATTATTGAGATGGGCGATTGATCAACTAACACCATGTAATAAACTTTACAATCATTTTTATAGTTGGACAAGAATTTGATGAGCTTATGAATAAAAATAGTAGAAAATTAATGCTTTAGTAGTAACTAAATATAAACAAAAATAAAGAATTGTATTCTGTGATATGCATTTATTAGCTATAATAATTGTAATGAATCGTAAATGAATCCGTTTTCATTATTCTGAATTAATTTCACTTTGCTGGGGTATTAGTAGATCGCAAAAAATTTTTCAAAAAATCCGGATATATATCGCCACGGTTGAAATTCGGCATTCCCCTGAAATTTGTTCCCTTCGCAATGTCGAAATTTGAGATGAAAATTTCATTAGATAAATGTTCAAATTACGGATTTTGGAGATCGCTATAATTTTACTAAGGCAATCGGAAGAATTTAGACTATACTTACAACAGTATTGAGGAACGAATTCCACTGTAAAAGATTTTCGCAATTTATCAAGACGATCGATCGATCAACGATGTTAGTAGACAAGTGACGGAACGAGAAGTAGTTCGATTCAGGCTGTTCATTCGTGGAAACGGAACCGCACGATTTAAAATTCAAACTACCGGAGCTTTTTGATGCGTAGTTGCGCGGTATAAGCGTGAAGACAACCCGTCGTCTGGCGTATGGTGTGACGGTAAAAACGCATTGTTTATAGCGACACTTTCAGAACCCGTTGGTGGGGAGAGCAACGACCTTGAACTTGAGTAGCTGCACCTGTAGTCGCGGGGTCAGTGGCCCTCGTGGCGTCAAAGAGTTCCCAGGGGGCTTGCGCTTACGCTCATTCAATATGAATACTCCGAACAGATATTTATTTATTTACGTATTTTTTTTATTTAAACCAGGTTACATGGTAACAGTACAATATAATACTGTATTCCGCAGAGATGCACAGCTTCTATACGCAGTCCGTCCGCTTAATACTCACCTAAAAAAATACAAATTACACAACATATTATTTCACGGTGTTTTAACGGCATTATTATTGAACATCGATTTTTCTTATATAATTTTGGGTAGTTAATTTCTAGATTTTAACTTCGATATTTTTCATATTATAATAATAATAAAAATAATTTTTATCCAAGTGCATGTCCTATACGGTGATGATATTCAATATACATTTTTAAAATAGTTGCATTAGGTAGTATATTATCGTAGTATGTAATACAAATGTGATTTATATATTAAGATGACTTGTATCTCAAGAAGCAAATAAAGAGATTCGATCAAATGCCCACCCACCCGGTCCCAATTTTGAAATTGTGAGTCGAAAAATTGCTCCTGGTATCAGGAGAACATCTCACCCGAGGAGGTGTGCTAAAATTTTTGGCGGAAAAACCCCCTGAGTGTATGCCTAAGCAAGCATGCATTCGTATAGATGTGTCCCTCTGCATGTCTCATTCGCTTACGAAATAAGTAATTTCTGAAATGGAAAACTTTCCAAACTCACCCAGGTGAGTTCGCAGTAATCATATTGAATCTCGTAAACGTAACCCTCATGTGAACTCTGACGCCTCTTTGAGTATAAGCAAATGTTAGTGGGGAAAGGGGGGTTCCAGAGTATATTAGCTGCCAGTCGTTCATCAGCGTTGCAGCGTGCAACACCACGTGCCTGACGTCCGAGATTCGAGCTCTGTTTAATGCTCACTGCTCCATCTGTGAAGTAGACTTTGGAGCATCAGCGTCGTTCAGTTAGTCAAGAGTGGGGGAACCGGGGTTCCAGAGTATATTAGCTGCCAGTCGTTCATCAGCGTTGCAGCGTGTAACACCACGTCTGACGTAAGAGAATTATAACGCAACACAACACATTTTTGACATCTGTTTAATGCTCCCTGCCCCATCTATGAAGCAGACTTTGGATGATGTACTACTCTTACCGGCAGTCATGCCATATACCGATTTTACGGGCCAAAGTGGTTTATCCATTCGACCGCGAGATGGCGATACCATTTTAGACTCCGTTGGTGGGGAGAGCAGCGACCTTGAATTTGATCAACTGCACCTGTGTAGCAGGGTCGGGCACTCAGTGGCTCGCATGGGGGTTGTGAACGATGTAGTAAGGGTTGTGTTAACGAGATTCAAAATGAATACTCCGAACTGATATTTATTTATGTATTTATTTATTCATTTAAACCAGATTACATAGTAACAGTCCAATATAATACTGTATTCTGCAGAGATGCACAGCATCTGTTCGTAGTCCGGCCACTTAATCCTAACCTGAATCAAAATACAAATTACGAAAAATATTTAATTTGCATTGTTTCAATGGCATTGTTATTGCACATCGATTATTCTTCTATAATTTTTGAATAATTAATTTGTAGATTTTGATTTTATTATTTTTCATAAAATAAAAATAATAATATATACAATGCTGATATGTCATATACATTTTTAAAATAGTTGCATTGTAGTGTATTATTAGTAGTACGTAATACACTTGTAATTTATATATTACGATGACC